>VXAZ01007859.1:528149-615645 GCA_013399875.1 Gymnorhina tibicen
TTTTTTTTCCTTTTTTTTTTCCTGTGCACCTTCTGTGTAAGCCCCATTCTCTTTGTTCCTGGGCAATCCATGTTCACTTCTGTTTGTCCAGAGCAGCACTTTCAGACTAGTTCCCAACAGGGTTGTTCCTTTTTTCCCCTAAATTTTGCTGTTACTTGCTCTGCGAGGCTCGTGGTGTACTCTAGAGCATCACCACCACCATTATCCACAGAGCAGGGAAGTCACTGTTGCTACCCAACAGTCTAACAACTGTATGTTTCAAATCAAGTCCAAACCCTCTTCCTTATTTTGGGAACTCGAAACTTTGCTTTATCAGTGTCTTTGATCATGAAAGGGGATGTCTAATAAGCACTTGTATGGGACTTGTCTCCCCCTTAAGAACTGATGAGGATTGGAGAGAAAATAAAATCTGTAGAATTCAAGAACCTGAGATATCTCATGTGACAAAAGACAAAACATTGATACAGAAAGAGAAGAGTAAAACTTAAGTTATATTGATAAAGTCAAAGAA
Source organism: Gymnorhina tibicen (assembly GCA_013399875.1). Classification (NCBI taxonomy): domain Eukaryota; kingdom Metazoa; phylum Chordata; class Aves; order Passeriformes; family Artamidae; genus Gymnorhina; species Gymnorhina tibicen. The sequence continues at coordinate 528,661 of VXAZ01007859.1, forward strand.
AGATCCAGTCTTACTATTGTGAAGGCAGGAAATATATTTTGGGAGGGGGAAGAAGACATAGTGAAGGATCACTTTATTTTGGAGGAGTTTCGTTTTTTGCTGTTACCACCCCTCTTTCTTTTCAAATGTTTCAATCCTCTTCATGTATGGGAAGCCACTACTATTTTTTTTATCCTTTTGCTACTCCAAAGAGAATGGATAAAATAGAACTTTGAATGAATACAGACTGCAGTCTGTTGCTAGTGGCTTTGTAGGGTGTATATTGAAAGCTGTGAAGAAGCAGGACACTTTGTTCTTTCTAACATGGTGTATTTCTAAAGCAAGAGAACAGGGAGAAAGGATTGTTTTTGAAGTGATGAAAGCAAACAAAGTAAAACTGAGACCAGGTTTTGAAAGCTAAATTCTGTAAATAAGCATTGCCCAAGAAGTGGTGGGTGTGTGTCTGTGTATACAGATACACTTAAAAGTGTTTGTTATACAGCTTTAATATACAACTTGGATTTATATTTACTATACAGACAGTTTCTTCTAACATAAGATGGCTTAAAAGAGCATTGTGACATTCTGCATAAAATTTTAACTTTTCTTTTTGCCTGGTTCAGTGGTTGAATACAAGCATTTGATTTGCTTTTCTTAATACCTTTTCAGAACCCTAGAGAAATGGTATCATACTGGGGTGTCCTAATGTAGGTTAAAAATTACCAGTTTGATTGAGATAGTTCTCTCCTACACTTCTTGTTCTCATTATAGAAGGCAACTTTATTCATGGTACACATCCTGATCTTGTCTGTTCTTGCTTCACAGTAAACATGTATTTGAAAGCTTAATATACAGATATTCTGGAAGTAGATGTGTAACAATGGTGCACTTTTTCTTTCAACAGTGAGCCTCAGTTTACTTTTGCTGATTAAACAGCTCATGTAGCCCTTTGTCTAAAGCAGTCTTCCCACTTCATTTTGGAACAAAATTTAGAAAGTCAAACAGGCATATCCTTTGGAAATCAGAATTGAATAATGGTTCCAGCCAGCGAGGCTAATGTGTGCAACCTTTCTCCTTTAGTTAAAGGTTTTTTCCTTTGGTAAAAGGAATCTTCAAACTATAACTCTGGCAACAGTGGTCCATAGTTGGGGAAACAGGAAGCAAACACTTAAACATTGTCCCAGATGACCATTGCTCTTTCAGTCTGTGGCGTCTTCCTTTTTTTCAGCTGCTTTCTTAATTTCTTTCTTGGAAGCCAAAAGTAGCTTCATGCAGTTCTCCTAAGAGTTGAGTCATTTATCAGCTTCTCCTTTGCCAAAGAATCTGTAATGGAATCCACTGCATTTTCTTTGCCTGAAGCTGTTTATTGCATTGTCCACTTGCTTTTGACTTGCTGTCTTAGTTCTTTTGATTGCTTATTCTGACTGTTTTCTGCAGTGTCTGTAGTTAATTGTAGCTGTTAGAAACATCTTGAGGACTCTTGAGTTCAAAGTGCCCTAGGTCTTGGCACAGTGTCCTTCCTGTAAGTAACCTGTATTCACCTGTCACTCAAGCTGCTTGCAAGCTGTTGGGTGGCATGCAGGTCCAGGGAACCCTTTTAACAGGGCTCTAGGATACCTTAAAGGGATGGACTCTGGTTTTCATTATAAAACCAGACAGGATAACTGGTTCTCTCTATAGTCCTTGTTTTTGTAGAAGAATGGTGTGCTGATGTTGAATATACTTCAGGTTTGTTCCAAGGTGTGCTGGCATGGCCAACCAGATCTTATAACTGGTAAAAGTATCATAGTTGAAAAGCTGTTGGGTGCCTTTCATGGCATTGTTTGTGAAGTTAATTAAGATTTATTTCCTAAAGGGCATTGTGCTTTTTAGTTGCCAGTCTCTGGGGGAAAACTGGAAAATCCTTTCCTTTTTAAAAAAACCCAAAAAACTAACTTGACCCAGAAAACTCCACAGCACCACTCCTTTGCCGCCTCCTCTCCTCCCCTAAAAATTTACCAGTAGAGATTTATTATGCTTTCCCTTAAAGTTTGTGGTTAATTTTATTAGTAAGCATTTGTATTATCATGCCACACTTGACAGCTGGTTTCTGTGTGTACCTTCAGACAGCAGTGGCATTCTGTCACAGGACTTTGGTCAGCGGTGAGCATCTGTGGCTGCTGAGCGGTGTGATTGGCGGACTTTTCCAGTGTCACTCCAGTATGAAGCTGGATTTGCTGACCTGTTAAAACTAAATTTTAGTTCTGGAGTGGGGTGACTCTTTGAGGCTGATTGTATTGATGATGTGAAGTTGCCTTGGAATGTCCTTGCTCTGAACTGAAAATAGTCACAGACAGGAGAATGTTATGGGGAAGTACCATTTAGGCTTGTATGGTTCTTACTCTTCTTCAGCTAACCATTAATCCTACTGCTGGAAATGGAGAAATGGTTTGCTGGAGCCTTGGCCTGAATAAGAATAACCCTTATGTCCACTAGCAGTGAGAGCAGAAGGTCCTGGACCCCTGGGTGGATTGTCTTAACTCTGTCCTTCTTCCTCATCTTTGCCTCACTTTGTAATAGCAACAGGGAATGGAGAGGAATAGATGGACGCTGGTCTGGAGTTGGGAAACAGAATGAACTCTCTGACGGTAGATAATGATGTATGCATATATGTGTGGAGGCAGTTGTCTCTTGAATTTTCTACTGCTGCAAAGACATTGAAGAGATTTTGGAGGTGGGAAAACTAGATTTTTCTATCTCACTGTTGAAGTTTTTATCTGATTCTTTACATTTTTATTTATTGGGGTACAGAAACATTGCGTGGCTTCTCTGTTTTACACATGTACTTTTATTTAGCTGTAGGGAAGTTGCTCTTTCTCCCCCCCAAGGGAGTTTCCTGTGTATATGGAAAAATACAAAACAGAAGTGAAAAATACCTCAGGCTTCCAAACCTATCACTCACGTTTCACTTCTCCCATTACCTTTCTTGTCATACAAATAGTCCAGCAGTCCTTTCCCTGCCCCACAGCAATACCATCTATCTAAAAAGCTAGACACTACCATAGCAAATATGGTTGCTAACTTGGCACACCAAATTATTACAACAACTTGTGAACCACTGGGGAAATAAAAAAAATTTACACAGTGCTACACTTTTCTGGTGTTTATCTTTAACTTGCCAGAATGTTTTATTAGGCTTTTTTCAGGCTAGTAAATATAACATAACTTTGATACCTGTTCCGAGAGGTTTATAGTTACGAATAAATTCAGTATGGAACTCATGGGCTTTTTCTGTTTAAAAATCCACTTGAGGAAGGGGCCCTAAAATTGTGCGTAACTCAACAGTTAAATTGCATTTCATAATGTGTTACTCTCACTAGAAATTCTGGAGATCCTCTGTTTTCAATCTGACTGTAGAGCAAATGGTTTCTCTATTTCTTATGCCTAGGTGAGCAGTATGTAGATAACATATTGTATTCAATATGAATGCTATCTTCACAGTATTTAATCTTTCCCATAAACATACAAAATAATTTAAGCAGTTTAAAACTGGCATTCTGAATTTCCTTCATTTGTTACGACTGTATTTTCTATATGTTCTCTTGTCATGTACAGATTTGTGGGTTTTTAGCCTCTTTAATTGTTCTATAAAGGGTAGGACTAAAGAACTTCTGTATCCTGTACACTTGTGCCTTGTATGGTGAGGAAAGTTTATGGGACAATACCATGAACGCCTTCTTCCCTAATGGGCAAAGTGTAGCAGTAGTAGTAGAGCTAAGGCATATGCTTACTGTCTAACCAAATGGCATACGTGAAGTGATCAGCTGTTGAAACAGTAGTTTCCAAATTCTGCTTTGTCTTTTTCAGTGACTTTGGTATTTTGGAAGTGTCTATCCAGCTTCCAGTTTTCATAAAACTCATAGCAACTTAATTGTCTTTAAAAGCTCTTTTCTTCTTTTTAAATTTAGTTAGAACTGAATTTATGGGCTCCAAAGTTATTGCAAGGATGGCTAATCAGTTTATTAATTGTACTAATACAGTACTAAGCCTGCTTTGTGGACAGAGTGTGCCATATTTTCCAGAATGCGTTAATGCCTTGGAAGAAAAGATACCATTTCTCTAAAATGCTGAATTCTAAGTGGTGACTTCTAATATAGGTTATCCCATGATTTTCTTTAGGATGAGACTTTTTTTTGTCATTTATCTTGGCTGCGTGGACATCTGCATATTTTCATTCCATAGTTCAGGCTATCTGATTGTTGAACTTTAATGACTGCATTTGTCAATTTCTCTTTTTTGGAGAGCTCAGTCTGCCCTGTTTGAAGCAGCAGTGGGCAGAAATTTCACGAAGGAAATCTCCCTATAGATTGTCATGTTCCATATGCTACATACTTGGTAGGCCTGTGTTGGCAATAATTTTTAAGCTGGTCAAGTTACACTTGACAGGGTGGTAGCTGCTAACTGAAATGACAAATTTGGTTTTTTAGTACTTCAAGACACTTTTGACAATTTCCTTTCCCTTCTGGCCTGAACGTACTTGGAAGGATGAGACAATGTTTTGAAAAGAGGTTGGGTTCAGAGCTCGGCAGTTGGGAGTCTTCACAACACTGCTTAGGCACGCTTTTCATGCTGTTAAATCCTTGCAAAAAAATTGTGCCAGCACAGTCGTTATTCTGGGAAACTTGTGTTGTAGCAGTCACAGGTTCAAGATCATGCAGAAGTTAAGTGCTGTTGGGTAAAATGTTTTTTTAAAATACTGGTTCTCTAAATTCTTCGAATACCTAAGTTAAGTAAAGTTTGTCTCAGAAAAACATTCTTGTTTTCAAATTGGCTTCATGGTTTATAGTGTACCTCATTAAGATGCAGGGAGAAGTTTTACCAGTAATTTGCATCTGTGTGGAGTTTAAACTTGTCAAACCTGAAAAGCAAGCCTCCTTGAATTAAGTATGATTCACACAATTTCCATTTTAAAAAATGGACAATAATAACTGCTTTGCATTTGTGCTCTTCAGATTTTTTTTCTTATGAAAAATGCTGCACAAAAGCTGTTAAGGCACAATAGGAGCATGTGTAACTATGTAAGAGAACTGTGATACTATAATACCAGAAAAAAGGATGATAAGGTGTTAGCTTGCTGACATTCCAGCCATGTAATCTAATCTTTTCATATGGTTATTGTAAATGTACTGTGATAAGGAGGAGTAAAAATTTATTATTGGAGTGTCCATTTAATTATCTTGTACAGGGATCATTGACCCAGTTACCATAACAGTTGTTAAAAGTATTATCATATTTGATGGTAGGCATTGTGGAGATTATATTTCTCTAGCAATTTGTTTCTAAATATTTTAGTTTTGCTATTATAACTAGCAATAATTAGAAGGAGCTTCTAGCTCCTTCTAATTTAAACAGAAATATCGTTTTTGTTGTACTTATCCTACTTTTGTCTTTCTCCTTCAAGACAAGTATTTTTTAAATGGGAATATGAATTTTTGTCTTTCCTGTGTTGGAATGCTCTATTAATTTGCAGGGGCTGTAGCTGCAGTATAATTTAATGTCCTAGAAACTTAGAATTTAACTGTGAATTAATTCAACAACAGTGACAAAAAATCCAAAGCTTTCAAATCTTTTAAAACAACTGTTTTTCTTAAAACACAGGTTTGTAAACTGCAGATGGAATATTGCCTAGTTTTGCTCTCAATGCAAGTTATGTGACTTTAAGGGTTTAAGAATAATTTGCTTATATTAAATGCTTCCCAGTGGAGACCTTCAGCACAATCACAGTGAAAAACAGTGAAGAATGGCCTCCAACTGATTTAGTTGTCCTAGAAAGTTGAAAAAGAGCCTTCTAATTCTCATTCTTTTATGGGATGTGTTTATTGCTGCTGTTTTTATATTCATCAGATGATGTATTCATAAGCTTAATTACGAAACAATACACTTGAGATTGATTAATTCTAGGATACTGACAGCTCATTTTGCAACTGTGCCCAGTTACTGTTAGTGTAACCACGTAATTCCTGGGTGATGCAAGAAAACATGGGATATCTAGGAAACCCTATAATTTTGTAACACAGGTTGGTGCCAAATACAGCTTTGTTAAAAAATATACCTATGCACAGGTTTTGTGTCATCATTTTAATCTACTGAGGAGATAAATCTTATTTGCCAGTTTGGAAATTACTGTTTGCATGGCAACCTTCTTAGGTGCTGATAACATATTCTCTGCTTTCATACTGATACAATTTTTGAATTGTTTTAAAAGTCTAGAATCAGTGGGTGAGACATAGTTCAGAGAAATAAGCTTATAGAACTCTAGCAGTTTACTTTTATTGAATATAATGAGCTGCTGCCGTATTGCATTTTGAAGGCTCACAGTATAGAAGTTGAAGGAAGAAAGGGAATGACAGGAGGGAGTACATACAGTAATAATACTGTGTTAAAATAAAGAAATTATATTGTATTAAAAAAGTTGACTGCAAATGACAGAGTTGCCGGAGGAGGGAGATGATAGGAAATTGTCCCCATTTCTTAAAGGTGTTTTTTAGAAATGTGAAAATACAGTAAAGATATTTAGAAATGGCTCTTGAAACTTGCTTTGGAGGGCTAGGCACTGCTGTCAGAGCTTACAGTTGATAAACCAAGATCAGTTAAGGGAATGTATGAACTGGTTTTTGTTGGCTTTTTGCTAATATTATTATTGTTGTTGTTGCTGTTGTTGTTATTATTATTTACATAATTTAAAATAATATTAAGTGGGTCTAAATTGAAGGTAGGGGTGCACCAGGTTTCTAACAGTGCCTTGCTACCGAAGTAGGAGGTCATGTTCTCCTGACTGCCTGTTGATTGCACTGAGGTGGTGCTGGCATTCACTGGATTAGCGATTGAATCAAGGAAGCCCTTTTTCCCCTCTTTCTTTCCCCTCTTTAATTTTCTTCACTCCCCAAAAAGATAGTTTTTGTTCTGCCTTACTGATCTGAATTTATCTGTGGAAAAGTCAGACAAGTGCTGGAGTTTGGTGTGTGAGGGTAGGTCAGTGCAGCTCGGGGAAGCTGGCAGGCAAGACCTGTTTGGCGGTGACAAATCAGCTCAGCTGCCTCTGAAGCCACAGTCCAACTGTGAACTGGAGCAGCTGGGACACAGGCACATTTGCTTGCCCTGACCTGGCAGAGAGGTGGAAAAGGCATTTGAGACAGTGATGACTTAAACTGTCACAGCAAGACTTGTCAGAGTTGGTCTGCTTAAACCTTAGAGATGTTAGTTTACTTATCTGTCATTTTGCACTAAGTTCTGACTGCGCTTGGGGTGAGAGACTTATAGTTATCCTAAGCTAAACTTCGACTAAGGATGTTAGTCTCTTGGTAAGATCTTTTAATTTTGCTGAAGACTTGGGTTTTGCAAGTCATTTTCCCTACTGAATTCCTCTGTGTGTTTTCTTGCATTATAGTTCTTTCCCATGAGAGTTACAGGCTTGCTTAGGTGCTCCTTCTGTGTAATCTTTTTTGGCTTCTGTTGAAGTTGAGTTTGAGGTGACCAAACAGCTTTCTGCAGCCAACACGGCTGGTTTCCCTGTCTCCTGCTTCCCTGTGTTTTAGTGGTGTGCCAGATTGATGGACTCCGTTAGCTTCTTTTGAAGGTCTGAGCACTGCAGGTGGTGCAGGGGAAGCGAGTTGAGGAGCTTGGAGCAGGGACAGTAAGCCCCTTAGAGACAGATTAGGCCATTCTTGGTTTTGTGCTCATAGGAAGCAGTTGCTGTAGTAATAAAGCTCCTTTGTTTATGAGGGTATAGGGTAAGGAAAAGGAAATGGAAGATTGATTATCCTATTACTTTAATAGAGTAGTGGTGAGAAATTTTGAAAGTGACCAATGACTGTCCTTGTTGAGAACCTGTTATCTCTTTAAGAGGTGTTCCAAAGAAATACGTATTTGCCTTTATGGTTAGTGAGGTTAGTCTGGCTTTTTGAGACTCTTCCACCTTTGCAAGTTCAGTATGGTTCTTTACCACTTCCTTATAAAATCATCCACAATTACTCCTTCTATTATTCATTTTTGGCATTGCAGTGAATGGTGGTGGTTCAAAGAAAACCATGAACCTTAAGTTTTTGTCCTTCTTTTTAATCACTTTTTTAAAAGTTATCTTATGCGCAGAATATCAGTGCTTATCTTCCAGTGAAGGGTGGAAATTGTATTTACAGAGGAGAAACTGTTCTTTGAACACTGCAGACATTCAGTCACTGAAATGAAGGTTGAACAAATCCTTAGGTAACTATACTGTAGTGCTGGCTTCCTATATTGGCAGTAAAGTGGTTGAAAAAGTCTCCTCTTATATCTAATTTGTCGCTTTTTTTCAAGTAATCGGGCAACAGAGATAATAATCAGTACAGTTAGTTTTTCCCCTCATGCTTCTAAAAAGATTTCTTCAGACTAAATCTTATTTGCAGTTATGGGCCAACAGTAACTCTAAAAATCACTGGTTTAGTACTCAATACCTCTGTTCTTGCCATATTTAGAAATTTAATTCCTTAAAAGGCAACTGCTTGTTTTTTAAGGACTTGCTGATACTTAAATTATGGTTTGGTCGGGGACATATAATCACTTTCGTTGGAAATAAAAGTTAAGTTTGCTTGTGAAGTATGTATTCAAAGGTGATGTGCAAGGTGAGATCCTGAGGAAAATTTGCTGTGTCAGATGGACAAGAAGAGTTCTAATAATTGTAAGCTGAGCAAAGTCATTGTCGATGAAAGGTGTGACTGTGGGATGTTTTGTGTAGAATCATGCTCCAGACTGATTTTATGTATCACCATTACTTCAATAGTCAATTTTGTGAACTACGTGCAGGTGTTTTCCTTTTTCCAAGTATCTGCTCTTTTTTAGCTTGAATGGATGAAGATAAAACTAATGAGCACATTCCTTATGCAGTTACAATAGCTGAGCTGAATTATACTGTGTTTTAGGGACTGGGATTCTGTTGGCATGCTGATTTTTCAAGCTAATAACTCATTCAGTTGCTAAGGTATGTGTGTCCGAATCTGCAGTTTCCACTAAACATTTGAGCCAATGTTATTAGGCAATTAATAAAAGAGAAATAATAGCATGTGAATATAAAGGAATCGTAATAAATTGAGTAATGTTTTATTATGCTTGTTACATTCTACACCACTCCAGCATTTTGATGGCTTTGTCCTTTAAGTTGATAGTATCTAAGTTCTTTAGTATACCTGAGATCTTTGGATTACTACCTTCTTGCTGCAGGTACCTACAGCTAAAAGCAAAAGCAAGGAAAACACATCTTCAGGTGTATGTTTAGGCACTTCCTCATTAAACAAGCTATCATTACTGACTTCCTTGCCTCGCTTAGTGTGGCAGAGTTGTGTGAATGCTGTCTTGATTAAAATTATGTCATTTGGACAAGACCTTTGACTTTTGGAGTCATATACAAGTATGGTGATTACTGCATGGAGTTTTTTCAAAATGTAGGCAGACTGCTAGAAAGAAGTGAATTTGTGTGCTTTCTGTAAGTTGTTTAAAAGTGAGCCTACTTACTGATACAGTGCAAGCTTTATTTAAATTGAAGCTGTGGTTCTGTGATTTTATGGGGATTGGAAAAGAGAGGACAATAATGAAAGCAATGTGGGAGGATGAAAGCAGGTCAGAAAAGGGAGAGGGAGTTTCTAACTGAACCAGTGACTTGCAGTGAGAGGGCGTGACTTAAGCAAAGCAGAGCTTTTTCTATTGTATTTTTGTCAGTATTATTTGATATAGTGCCAAAAGTGTGTACAGTGCTGTAGAGTGGAAGACTAGTTTCAAGCACGTAACATGCTCCCTGTGTTGGAGGACTTAAATTCTTTAAGTATAGTTGGGGGCAGTGCAGAATCATGCAGTACAAAGATGTGATAGTGCATGGTTGGTGGCATTCACCCTGGAGCAGGTGGGTCTTTTTGTTGTTGTTGTTGAAGAGGGGGAATGTTTTGTGTATTGATCAAAAACTTTCTGGTTTTGTGATTTCAGGGGCTGCTGTGCCCCCTACTTCCAAAGAGTCACAATGCAGTTAGACCACCCATCATTCACTCTTTACAGAGGAGAAAGGGACTTTAGGAGTTGTAGAAATCCATTGTTCATGTCTGTGAGACATTCTTGATTGGTGAGGTTTTAATTAATTTTATCTCCTTTTGTAGGATGGATAAGAAAGAGGGTACATAGTGTCAGTAGTGTTTCAAAGCAAGTTGGCTGAAGATTGGTTCTTTGTATGTGAATATGAAAACTGTATTTATTTTTAAAAATGGCTTTTAACTCAACTCTAACCTTCAGGTCTTCAGACTTTTGCTATAAAAGTCTTTATAGCAATATTTGTTACAGTATATTTGTTACAGTTGACACCCTAATGCGAATCAGGGCTGAAGTGCTGCTGGCAGGCAAAAGTGAGAGTGAGCTGATGACTGCATGTGACTGTCAGTGCGTGTGTTCATCCTCAAGGATGAACCAGCCTGTGATGGGTGAGCTGGAAGCTGTCAGTCAGTTTGTTGACTTCATCAGCCTCAGGAGGATCATGCTCATGAACATGGTTGTGTCTGGATGGAGCAACAAGTGGAGATAGGTGTCATTTCTTTAGCAGTTTCTACCTCAGCTGTGTGATATTCTAGAAAAACAAGACCACAGAGTGTTTAGGGTGTGAGTAGTCTAAGGATTTAAAGACTCCTTACTCTATGATGCTGTGCAGATAGTTAGGAACACAGGGTATGCTGGGTCACGTTAGACTGACTGTATGGCATTAAGTTACAACAACCTACAAAAATCAGTGGAGGGCAAAAACCCAAAAAACTTGCAGGACATGGAGGGGGAGTTGCCTGAGAAATGTTGATCTGGTCAGAACTTTGTGAAGAATGAAGGCTGTGTGGAATTGTAGGCTGTGGAGTATAGAGTGGGTAAGAATTACTTCAGCATCTGTCCTTTCTTTTGACAATATAAGCTTGTTTATTTTAGTTCTTTAGTTTGTGTTTCTAGTGTGGTGGTTGTTTAGTGCTGGATGTTACTGGTAGTACAACTGTTTCTGTTTCCCGTAATCAGACTTGTGTATATTGAACCCATTTTTGTTTTAGAGAAGATAAAATTTTCCATTTGAAGGCTTTGTTTTTTAACCATTGGTATACTTAATTTATTTAATATCTTCATCCATGGAAAAGATCAGTGTGAAATGTTCTGTTTGAACATAGGTAGTTGCTTGTGTTTACTTCCGTGTTAACTGAATTCTTATATACAATTACATGTCTTTTGCGTTAATCTCTTAGAAATTGTGTCCTTGAGGTGTTTTGACTTTTTAATCATGTGTAAAACCTGCAGAAGGTCACTTTTTTGAGCTCTGCATTTTTAGCATTGACAAATCATAGCAGTGCGCTGTTTTCGGATTAATTTAAAAATAAAGGATATCAGTGTGGAATAAGGTGCACTTATAGAAATCAAATCCAGCAGTTACCTCCAAGAGGAAACGTGTAAAGTGATGTGAATCCAGTCTCTGTATGGAGTGTGGTGGTCTTTATATGCCAGCTCATGCTGGATCATAAATGGCCCTTTTATTTAATATGTAGGAATTCTCTTTGGATCTGTGAAACCACCAGACGGGAAAATGTTTTCTAATGACAGATGATCATTTCCCTTAGAAGTTGTGTTCTAAAATGTTTGTAATAGACTATGGTTGTGTAGGTGAATGCACAGAAATATTTTCTGTATTTACATCTTGTCTTCACCAAAATCTGTGCGCAGACAAGTATACCTACATTAACAGCATATTCTGTGTTTTAAAATGTACACCTGCTTTTGCAGTTGATGTAACATGTTATCCTAAATGTAGAAATCTGCAAAACCACAAGTCTGATGTGGAGTGGCTGAGTCTTAAACCATGTAGGTTGTAGTGTGCTGTTAAATCCGAATGAAGCACTTCTAGCAAATGTCAGATTAAGGGATTGTTCCTGAGAATTTACCAGTGTGTCCTGTATATGGGCACTGTTGCATATGTTGGCTTTGATAATTTCAAGCATGTTTAAAATCCATAAATACAAACTTTCCTCAGTGTTTCTTCAGTTTTTCATTGATTTGTTTGTGGTAAGCAAATTGAAGCTGGAAATGGGCAGAGCATACAGAATTAAAAGAAAAAAGAGAAAATAAAGTCCCAGCATGCTATTTAAATCCATCTCTTTCAGCTTTTCTCAGATGATGTCTCTGTTAGTGGCTGAAAAGGAATACTTTTATACTGATCCTCAAACTTTGAATGGAAACCTGAGTATTTCACTTTCCTGGATCTTAGATAACCTCAGTAGGCCAAGTAAAGCCTTGATATCCCGTGCTGGTGAGCTTGTAGTGTAGTAAGTTTGTGGTAACAAATCACAAAGCAACTTGAAATTAATTCTCTGAGAAGGATTTTAATTTCTCATGGTAGAAATTAATAGAGCCTTTCATAACGAGGGTCTGGTTATCTGGTGCTGAGGGCTGAATGAACATTTGACAGACTTTCTAGCTTTCCAGATTTATAGCAGTTACTTTAAAGCAGAGAATGATAAAAAATACCTGTAAATTACTTCTCTTACCATTCCTTTCTTTAAAAGGCTTTTGTCTGACTATTGAGCCACAAACTCTTCTCATTCGTTCACAAGTTAGATGGCATTGTAAGAGATCTAGGAAAAATGTTGCACCTGACAATTGACTCTGTTTTTAGAACTGGAGTTAAGTGAGGCACAGGAATTTCTTTTGCTGCAGTCCTGACTGAAATACACCTAGAGTAGTTGAAATGGCGGTATTTCTTCTTCCCCAGTCCCATCACGTGTAATGGCTTGTGGGATACCATCTATTTGATAGGTATTAGGAATGTTAGGACTTAACTTGAGCCTCTCACCAAACTTCATTGTCACTTCATATTGCTGGAGAGCAGAAGTTGGATTTTCTTGCATTCTTTCTTTCTGGATTGCATAATGTATTCCGAGATGTTGCCAAAGACTATATAAAAATCTTGAGTTTTTTATTAGACTCATCCTGTTTCTAGTATTGTTTCCCTTGGATCTCCTCTGAGGAAGTAAAAACTTTACTTAATCACTCTATTCTGTATTTAATTTCTGTTTAATACTCTGGGTCTTATACTGCCATAAAATAGTGATTACCATATCTTATTTATGACAATGTTGAGACATTTGTGTGCTGGGAGACAGAACTGAAACCATCGAACTGAGCAGTGTGAGGTAACTTCCTTCCAGGGCAGTTTCTTTGTGACACTTGTCTGGGGGTTGTTTCCAAAATCCATACTTGAGGATCCATTATAGTCATCTCTTGTAGGCTATTAAAAGAGTTCTTCTAACATGTTCTGCAGCAAATACTGTGATATGTACTGTGATATAACAGGACTAATAAAGAATTGAGTTTGCTGTTCAGGAATGATGTTGGGCCTTTGCTACATCAGTCAAAAGCACCAGCAAGTATGTAGGTCCAGTTGAAAATGATCTGGCAGTCAGATGTTAGGGGGTAAAATTTTCCAATGAACAGGCACTCTGTGCCTTTTTAAAATCTGGCATTTGTTTCCCATGCAGAAGGCATCCATTTTTCTTTTCTCCTTGTTCTGGGTCTGGCTGGGACAGAGTTAATTTTCTTCACACCAGCTGTTACGGTGCTGTGTTCTTTGTGACCAGAACAGTGTTGATAACACACTGATATTTTAGCTCTTGCTGAACAGTGTTTGCATAGCATCAAGGCCTTCTCTCTTTCTCACTCTGCCTGGTGTCCATCCCCCCACAATGATTGAGGGGGGTACAAGATATTGCGAGGGATCCAAGCAGGCAGGTGACCCAAACAAACTAAAGAGATGCTCCATGCAGTATATGCATGTCATGCTCAGCAATAAACTGGAGAGGGGTGGGATTTAGAGAGGTTACGCAGCTTTTGCTTAGAAGTGACTTGGTATTGATCATGGGTGGTGGTGAGTGGCCCATTTCACTTTGTTTTGCTCTACTTCCACTTCTCCTTTGTATGCTAAACAGTTCTATTATCTCAACATGCAAGTTTTCTTGCTCTTTATTCATGTTTTTCTCTTCACCTGTCTGATGGTGAGGGGAAATACGCACCTATGGGGAACTAAGCACCACATGATCTCTTCGTACTTGTGTAGGGCAGAAAGGAAATAGAGACCTCAATACATGGATATTTGTTTTGAAAGGAACCTCCAAAAGGTCATGGAGTTCAAATACCCTGCAACGAGCAGGGATGTCTTCAGTTAGATCAGGTTGCTCACAGCCCTGTCCAATGAATGTTTCCAAGGATGGGGCATCTACCAGCTTTCCGGGCAGCCTGGTTTTAGATACTATGCTTTTGGATTCTTCAGGGTAAGGACAGTATTTGCTTTTATTTTCAGTGTTGAAATTTTTAAGACACCAGAGAAACTTCTATCACAAAAAAATTGATACAGAAAACAGTAACTATAGTGTATTTTTACTATGCTTTGTATATTCTGGAGTTAAATTTGAATGTTTTGCCTTGCCACAGATTTTTCTGGTGCCCTATTTCCCACAGTGGTCTCAGGTCCATGTTTTTCATTTGGCAAGTCTTAGTTTGCAGCTCATGTCTTCCCATTCCTAGTCCTCACTTTCTGCTGCTCCCCCATGTTGGCCTCTCCAACACGCTTGCTTTCTGCTCAGCTGTTGTTCCTGCTGTAGTCAAATTTGACAACTCCCTTTTGCTTTTTGCTTCTCTGGAGACCATTTACAGAAAGATCCATGCTATTCTGACTAGATGCCAAAAATTGTGTCAGTCCATAGGCCACGTGAAGATAGAATATCTAATTGCTGAAGTTTGTCTCTATTTGTATGTTGTGGAAATTTTTTTTAAGGCTTCTGTGCTCAGTGCATAAAGGTGAATGGTCTTTCTCAGGGACTGTTAAAAGGATGTTCTTGGCTGAAGACCAGTACCGGAAAAATTTAAAGTTCATATTCCAGGCAGGAGGATGCTAGAGCTGTTCAGTGACCACAGATCTTCAGTCAGAGTTGAAGATAGGATAGCATGTGATTTTTGTAGAGATTTTTTTTCATAATTTCTTTTCTTGCCAATGGCAGAACTGTTTTGGTTAATTTTCATTTATTTATTTTTCCATCCAAAGTTGACTTGACACATAGAAGCATTGAATAAAAAAATTGAGCCAAAACAGTTACGTCCAGAAAATAAGACTATATAACAAAAAAGAAAAGTTTGGCATGTTTAGTAAAGGCATACATGTACTGATAGATTTTCTTTTTGTATGTCTTTGTGCTCCTGATGCTGAAAACAGTGAAAATTCATATTCCTTCAGCCATAGAAAATTATAGTACATATTGTATCTGAGCTAGGAATTCCAAATAGGATTTCACATTCTGTATTATCTGAAAACATTTGAAATTTATCCTGTATATTGTGCCATGTGTTTACCTAACCTGAGAATATTTAAACGTTTGAGTAAAACTATCTACTGTACTGATAAGATTAGTGGTAGTTCACTTGTTAACTTCCATACTTACTTGAAGGGCGGTAAAGAGATAAAAGGAGAAAGAATATGTTCTCTTCCATTTCTGTGAATGGGGAAAAGAATTTTAATTTGCAAACTGGGACTTGCGAAATGAAAAGCATGGACTTGAAAAGAATGATTTGGGACATGATGTTGAAGAAAGAGTTATGCCCACAGTGCAAAATGTGGAAGTGAAATTAATTTATGCAAAGCATCAGAAGACAAAACACAGGAAATAATAGAATACTAACTGGTGGTTGGAAAAAAACAGGACTGGGAAAAGAATTACTAGGACAAGTATAACTTGCTCCAGTAGCAAGTGGTTATGGTGTGACTAATGCTCTCACTCATGTTTCCAGTATGGTGTGTTAAGGAATACTGATAGAATACAGCTTCAACTGATGTGAATGAAACAGCAGCTTGACTGTATGTCTAGAATCCCAATACAGGGCACCTGAAAGAGCACTTAGTCTTAGATAGTAAAATTTAAAAATCCCAGGAAATTAAAGGAACTTGGTGAGCATTCAGATATAATGATATATAACCTGTAATTAGGACTTCAAATTATATATATTTATCTTGTCTAATAACCACTGTAAGAATAGAACTATGATACATTTTTGTTATTCATCAATCTGCATATTTTCAAGATGAAAGAAAAGAGACATAGAAATACTGAATATAAAAAGAAATTCCAGAACAGTGAAATCCAGTGAAAACCTACACAAGAAAAGTGTTGCAGTCTCTGTCGTACCTGACAGGTAACCTTGTAATGTCTGAACTGGCTAATTTTTCAACGTGCCAGTCAAATATGAAAGTTTGAAATAGCAACAATCACAGCTTGTACAATGGATGTCATTTAGTACGGAACCATACATATAATGTGTTTCTTGCATTTTCATCTGTCTTAACATCAGAAAAGTTAAAAAAATTCTTAGTCTTTGCTTCTGTGTTGTTGATACTTTTTGTCCTTCAGGTTGTATTGTCAATACACGTCTCTACATCAGTTTGCAAACATATGTAAAGAGTAAACCAGATGAACCATTAAACAAAATACATGTGATACTTGTTAAAAAAATTTTTTGTGTCTTGTTTGTATATTTTGAGTTTTGTGGTATGACTGAAAATCTGACATCCTGGATGCAGTTGCTGCTTTGGAATATATCTGGTTCTTAGGAGTGTATGTACTGGTCCATGCCTACTAGGCATCACTAATGGATAAGTAAGGAAAGAATATGAAAGACAGGGTAAATGTAGACTGGTTTGGTTTTTTTTTTAACTAATGCTATTTTCTTTGCTGCTGGTAGAACATAGTTTAGGTGTTCCTGAGAACAAGGTTGTGTAAAAAAGGTCATTATACTTAGTAGAATCTAATTGAGTTCTGTATCAGACTTCTGTTTAATCTTTTGAGCTGACTTCTGCTTTCAACCTCCGCAATATGTTTCACAACTTACTTTTGTGTTTGTAGACCAAGGAAAAGAAATTATAAAATTAAATTTTTGGTATTGGATGTATTTCCCAATTCCCGTGTTTGTGAGACAAGCAAGAATAACTATCTACTTTCCACATTGTGCATATCTTTTATCAGTCTCTTAGGTCTTTGCATCTGTGTATCACTTTTGTCTCATGCTCTCACTCTCACTGAAGGCTGGAGTTTTAGCCAATTGCATACAAAAACTATTGATTATTCATATTGACTTTTGTGCTAACTTTTATTACTCTGAGATAACTTTTTTCCACTGCTGCAAGTTTTCAGAATTGTGAGGGTGTGCCAGAATAATGCCATGACATGGTGATGTTTCTGCTTCCTATTTCATTCTTAATCATTTTTGAATTCTAACTTCTTTGATTATTGCTGTTGAGCTAAGAGGGTGAATATTTGTGGAATATTTGAAATGATTTTGTAATGATGCAGGAAAATGCTGTTCATTGACATCATGGCTAGGGTACATAACTATCAGTTACCTGTCAAGATAACATTATTGAGGAAAAGTAGATGAATTTAATTTAGAAACAGTTAAAATGGGACTTAAAGTAACTATCAAGGTACAATTTCCTCCTATTCTACCTCTCTCTAATGTATATTGAAAGAATAATAAAAGGTTTACCAAATTGACATCATCTCTTTGGAAGGTTCGTGTTGCTAAGGGTAGCATTTGTGTTCACAAGTTGATTACAATGACGTAAATAACTTCATTTTGTGTGGAGGAGGCTGGGGAAAGCTGGTATATGAGTTAAGAGAGGTATTGCACTGAGCATCAGATCAGTTTGCCCTGTGCGTCTCCAGAGTGACTTAGTGCTTTAGCTCTGATTATGAGGAATGGGGATTTTGGTACTTTTCTCCTTTGTTGTATGTTCAGGATTTGACTAAAGGAAAAGATGGAATTTATTTCTTTAAGTAATTGCAACTGTGTTGTGTACATCTCTTGTTAATAAAACTTTTTAGCAATTAAGTGTACGTGCAAGGGGAATGTATCTGCTGCACTCGAGTTCTGCAAGGGTACACGTTGCCTTAGGGCAGTGTGGGGTTTTGTCTGTAAGGGTTTTTTTGGTGTTAATGCAGTTTCTAGTGTACTAGGGTCCTCATCTTGGATTGGATCTGTTGGCCGCAGTACAAGTAAGTGTTGTGTGCATAATGCCTTCTTTGCTCCAAGATAGCACCTCTTAATTTTTTTTGTGGTGAATTGAAATGTACAGAGGGATTGAAACAATGACAGTAGTTCTGTTTAAAAGCAGGGAGCTAATCCATAGGGATGTTGTTTGTAGCGTATTGCTTAAAGGTAATCTGTTGTCTAGTCAGAGAGTCACAGACAGTCGAACCCTCTGTCAAATAGGATGATCCTGGGTCTTCAGGGGAGAACAGCAACTACACAGATACTGTGGGGGACTTGGGATACACACCTACTCATACAGTTATCCAGGGAAAATCAGACGCACAGGGTGTGCTCAGGAGGTCAAGCTAGGCAGATCCTGAGAAGATAAGTGTTAGAACCAGAAAGGCTTTGGATGTAACTTTCCCACTGCCAAACTGCAAAGCTGTTTGGGTTTTCTAGTTACTTTTTCTCTGTTACAGATATGAGAATGGAGTGATGCATACCACAGAGAAAAATATAAATGAAGTTTGTGTCCAATAGACCTCAAAATTTAAAATACATAAAACCAAATCTTGCAGCAAGAATTCTGGTTTTGTTGTTTCATTTAAAATTAAAATAAAGGCAGAGAAGTGAACAGTATACTACAACAACAAAGTAAAACATGAAGAGAACTTATGTCTGCTTGGAAAAATAAATTTTTATTTCATTGTTTAAGCCGAAGAGAAGTTTAGCTTCATGTTGTTTATTCAATTCCTCTATGTAAAGTGGACTGCTAGTATTTTAGAAGACTTGTTTCTCAAGTCTTAAAAAATAACTTTAAAATTTGCTGAATGTTGTCACTGCCCTGTCAGGAGAGTGCTGTTTTACTCAACTATATAAATGGTAATAGTTACGTATTTGTCCATTTGTACATTTCTAGGATTACTAAAATTAAATTGGAATGTATGAAATCATTCCACCACCAGTTGCTGTAGAGTCCAGGACAGATCCATTGCACAAACAGGGGAATTTCTTGTCAGATCACTTAATGATCAAATTCTTGTCCTAGGGAGCCTCCAACACTGTTGTAGGACAATAGTAGGAAAGGGTTCTTTTCCCTACCCAGGAACCATAAAGGGAGAGCTGTCCCCACCTATAAAATGAGTTTGGCAAGTCATAGAAATATTTATGAATACTGGCAGCAAAAGCACATTCTCTTATGCCTCTTTATTTTTAGGCAAAAAGGTGTTAAGCTGAGCCTGACTTTTTGTTATGTTTTGGTTTTGCGTGGTGTGTTTCTTGGGGCTTTTTTTCCCTGTCTTTGTCATCGTTTTAGCTTGTTGTTACACTTCCTCACCAGGCTTAGCAGATGTACATTGCTCAGTTCTGCCTTCCTTTTTTCAGATCTTTTACCTGACCATTTTGGTTTAATCTGAGGATGTTTTTGGTAATGAAAATGTATCTGCCGTGTGTTAATTTGGTGTCTTATGTAAACAAAGACTTTCGTAGAAAGTCTTAACCTAGTTAGTGTAAACGGTGTTCTCTCTCTCAAGAATGGTGTTGAAGCACTGAAAGAAGTACAGCTGTCTCAAAACACTTTATGGCGAAAAAACGTTGAGTGTATAGCAGGCTATTTATGGATCAAGCTTGGCTGCATTCCATAGGAGAGATTTTTCCTGTAATTCTGTACTGGCATGTATGAAAACGTTGTCATCCTTTTTGTAAGAAGTCATGAAGGAAAAACAGATTTTTGAGAAATTGTCCTGATGGAAAGCATTCACTGATTTGTCAACACAGATATGTCTTGTTATTTCTGTATGTTTATAATAACTGCTTGTTGTAAAGTTACCTAGTCAATTTTATGGCAAAGATCTGCTTTTTTACATTCTTGTGGTGTCTGAACTTTTCAAAAGTGATTCTGAGAGCAAATGTGACTTCAACAAAGAAAGTTACCTAGTGTTCAAATAGAAAAAAAGCCTCTGTTGTTGTGGGAAAAGCTGTTGCAAAGAAGTGTTTAATATTTTAATAGTGATCTTACGTAGAAAATTACAAAGAAAAGGCATCAAATTCTAATAAAATTTCAAAAATTGTGAAATTAGGATAGTATCTCACTGTAAAATTATGACTAAATACTTTTGTTTTAAATTAGCAACTACTTCTTTTTTCAGGAAATTTGGAGAGCGACCTCAACCGAAACGGCTCACAAGGTAAGCATTAAAGAAACTCTGTATTTAACAATTTTCTGAAGTTACCTGTTTGATTCTCAGAAAAATTAAGTTAAAAATTTGTGGGTTGCTAACCCTAGAATTTTTAATATCAAAGCTTTTCAATTATATATGCAATCAGCAGCCAGAAGTTCAATTTTTAACAGAGCAGTTTATTTTTGATATGAAACTCAAAATGCATTTTTAGAAATGGTGTTGACTTCATGTATCGGTTATTGTAAATTATTCAGTAGGATGTGGATCTGCTTATTTTTAAATATTCAGGAATGAGCTGATTTGTTTCTTGAGTAAAAGTGTCTTGTGAGGTCGTGTAAAGTAACACTTTCTGCTGCCAGAATTGAGCACGGTGCTGTCAAGGAGTGGTCTTAACCAATTTTTGGTGAAACCCAAACAATCAGAGAGAGTATCAAATAAAACTATCAAGTCAATCTGTCCTGGAAAGTGTTTAGAGTGACTGGAGTACAGTGCTTGATTTGCTCCTGGCCTGCCTGGGATGTATTTATACCAGAAACTGTTAAGTAGTCGCCTTCTTTTTTCAAACTGCTGTAACAGAGTCTATGCAAATATTTATTATTCTGTGCCACAAACTGTGCCAATTATAATTAGCTCCTGGCTTTAAAATCCACTGTTTGCTTGAAAGCAAAAAATGATGTGCCATTTGTTTTCTAGCTTTGTGTGGTGATAGAGGAAGCCCCTCCTCACCCTGACAGTCTCAGTTTTGAATGAAATGATACCTTATGTTAGCACATGATGGGGGGGGAGCATTTACATTTTGTGTTGTGAATATCTGTCTCACTGCATTTCTGGATAAGTTTCAGGTTATCTTGTCATCATTAAACTTCATTTCGATGTAAACTTGATCCGTACTGACTTACAAGTAATTGAACAAACATGGCGGTTTCTTGTTGGCCTGCCAGGCTTCAGGAATATTTGAAGATACTGTGTTTTAAGTAATGAGCTGCTTTCCATCTTGGGTAGTAACACCTGTTACTATAGCTCTGAAGTTACTCATAAAATTTATCTTCTTTGATTTAAAAAAAAAAAGAACAAAAATATACTGTATCTTCTGTGATTTAAAAAGAGCAACAAAAAAAATTACTACGCAGTGAGAGCTTTTAACTAAGTTTTCTATTTACTGTAGTTACTCTAAATTTCATGTGCAGGATTTTAGCTACTAGGTATGCTAGTTGCTCTTTCCTGAATACAGGATAGGCATCTGAGAAGTGCCAGCCATCCTTCAAAGCAGCAGTTTGAAAACCTTTCCTGTGATGATAGAGGCTGGAAACAAACAACCTAACTTTCCTCTGAAGAGTAAACTGCTGAAACGGATCAAGTGTCACACAAATTTTTAAGATTGATTTGTTTCTATAATGCTGAAAATGTATCTGTAAACGGTTAAAAGCATTTAGTGCAATTATTGGAAAATTGCTGTGGGTTTTTTGTTTTCAGGCAGTCTAGTTTGACTAATAATCTGTTCATTGTCGTGCAAGCTCCAGCAGAACAACACTACTCTGTTCATACTATGCTAGTTGGTTTTAGATGTAAACTATAATAGTACCTTCATTAAGAGTTTTAAGATTGAATAATGAAAAACATCATGTAAGATACCAGTGAGAGGGATTGGAGGGGGAACATCACTAGTTCTCGCAGGAGCTTGGATTGTACTAATCTGTAAAAACAGACCAGTAGAAAATACAAATTTTCTTCCTCATACAATTCTAAGTAAAGATTAAATAGCACCAAGCAGTTTTCTGTGTGGGTTGCTGGGTTTGAGCAGTTTTTTCAATAGTAGTCAAGTCAAAAGTTTTTAGTATGACAGGTGTTCTTAATTTAGTGTGATAGTACTCTTAATAGAATATTTTAAATTGTCAGATTAAAAGTTTTTAAATAACTTAAATGCAGCTAATATGTATCATAATGAAATGTATAATAATAATTTCACAGTGAATTATGCTTTGGGGTTTAAAATATATTCTTAAACAATGGCTGTAAATAAGTAAGTCTGTGGGCTTTGAGACAGTTCTTCCAGCTGTCCTTTAATGGATAAACATCAGTTTTTACCAATGTCAAATGTAAATAGATCAAGTTAGTCCAAATTTAAAACAGCAGTTCAAGTCTATTCTCTGTTCTTATATCCTGCTATTTACACAGAAAATCAGCACACTAATCACTAGACATTAATCATGTCTTATGCAGGCATGACAAACACAAGAATTTGCAAAACATCATTAGCAAAGCTGAGTTGTTGTCTAACCCAACCCTGGCTCAATCTACTTGCTTTTCTCTATGAAACTGTGTGTGGGGATTTCTTTTGGAAAAGGTCTAGTCAATAAAATACTGCTTTTTATCTTCCATGATTTTTTCACTGGAAATGTTTGGTTTTCTAGATCTGTCCTAAGGGAATTCAGTAGTTGGCATAGTTCATAGAAAAAAAGACAAAAATCCAAACAACTGAACGAAAAATCCTTCTTATGTAGGGTTTTATCTTTTCATATAAATTCCTGATAAAGTCATAATTTATTTCTCTGGTAGATGACTTTGAAGATGAGTGCATTGGTGGGCATTCAACCCACAAATGCTCCTTCAGGAACTTGTGTTCCTGCCAGCCCTCTGGCACAGCTGATCCCTAGGGTGTTGAATTTGGCATGCTGCTTAATGAACAGTTAGATTATTATACAGAAGAGTGACTGGGTGTTATTGTTCTCTCGCTTCTCTCAAGGAATTGTTGTTTCTGTGTTTGAGGTAATTACAGCATTTGTCTGTAATTACAGTGATGATGAACAATAAAACATTTTTTAAAAATTAATTTTTTTTTACCTGATTGTATGCAGGAAGTAGACGTTTTCTCTGGAAAACTAGGTGGAACAATGTGCTGAAGAATATAACTTTTTCTTAGTATCTTCAAAACCAAAAGAAAACTTGCATATAAACATTGCACTCATTTGCTTAAAAGCATAGTTTGTCATTATCATGAGATACGAAATTGGTCATGAAGAAAATAACTAATAAAATGTGTTCTACTCAGATATTTGTGGCATCGTGCTTAATGAAACAGGACTTTAAACATGGTGTAGTTATTGGCATTGATAGGATTTTACATCACAAGCATCTTGTTTTTCTAGAAAATGTAGTAATTGTAAATGGTCACAGACCCCATATTGCTAGATTCCTGCAATATAGTTACTTATTTTTCCCATGTAATAGTCTTAAACAGTAGCAGACGTATCTTGACTCTGTAATAGTGGCCTTTTTGGAATTTCGGGTCCTGGGGTTTTTTACCTAAAGCTGTCTTTATTTTATTATAAACAAAACCAAAAGAACTTTCAAAGCTTATATTGTGTTCTGATTTTTAGGGAAGCAATGCGAAATTACCTGAAGGAGCGAGGTGACCAAACAGTGCTAATACTCCATGCGAAAGTTGCGCAGAAATCATATGGGAATGAAAAAAGGTAAGTTTTTATGCTGTACTGAAGTCTCTCTACATCTGGGAGCTAAGGAAACTATAGCATGTAGTTGGGTGCACAGCACTTTGCAGAATTCCTCAGATTGGACTGTAGCCTGAAGAAACAAAATGCTTCCTCCTAAATCATTTAATTATGTAACAAGTGCTACAAACCCGTAGCATTCAATGGAGTGATGCCTGTTTCTAGCAAGAGGTTCCCTATCTGTGGGCAAAGCTTTTCTTCCATTGAACTAAAATTGCTCTCATTTTAAACCTTCCATTTTAATTTTGGCGTAAATGAGGTGATCAACGGTGAATACTTGTGGAAGAGTTTTTTCCTGAATAATTTCAAATTAATATGAAAGGGAAAATTGTTAGCCTCGGTAGGATAATTTTCTGAATCACGTCTGTAATAGGTTTAAAAAGAATGATAGGTCAATCATGACTGTATTTATGATAAATATTCCCTTGCAAAAATCAATACAGTACATGTTACAATTATGGTACTTTTCTAAGGGACAGAATCTGCAGGAATATGTGAGAATGAATGCTTTTTAGGCAAAGGGGCTTTTCCTGCAGTCTTCTCTTGCAGTCTTCTCTGCGTGATGTTTTTATTGCGTGACTAGTAGAAGCAATTAGGATGCTCCTTCATATGCAGGTTTCTAGACCTCTTATGATGTAATACAGCATTCTTTAATTGTAAGCAGTGCTTTTCTACCTGACATTTCACTAGAATAGTGCAGTATTTGTATTAATATTTGTTCACCACGAAAAGACCACATGCTCAGCACATTAATGATTTTGAAATTTTAATCTTTCTTTTACCACTGTTACGTAAGTCCTGTTGCATCGTTTTTATAGCTTTGAGATTAGAGATTGAAGATATTTATGTATAAGACTGTTAAAAAACACAAATGTTACAATTAACATTTAACTGCAGATTTCTCAGTTGTTGTTACCTATCTCAGTCACAGTTTCAGATATCTGTGGAAAAGATATAGACTGTATTTTGAACTGTTCTTCAGTATTCTGTGCCTGAGTACCTGTCTTTCTCAGATCCTTTCTTTTGGGCAGTGTGCAGGTTCTGCACATCCATGGAGTTGTTTACTCAAAGTGCTTTTTAGATGCTTCTGAAATTCTTGATATGATTCAAGTGGGAAGTCAGTGAAGGAGGAAGGACACAAAAGCAGACAAGTGTATTTGCTGTGCAGCTGTGCGGCCCTCTTGCTCTCTGCCATGTTTAAATGCAAAAGGGTTGCAATGCCAGGCCATACTAGCAGTAAATGGTAACTGTAACCCTTTGCAGCAAACTCGATAGTCAGAAAGATTTATCATGACACTATAGAAACCTCTGATTCTATTGTCATTCAAGAGTTGCGTAGTTAACTCATCACTGCAGATGAGTAAAGTATATTACTCCCCAAAAATGAAGGGTGTGCCTGCAGAAAAGAAAGTGACTTTCTAAACAGTGTATCTGTAACTTTGTTGTCCTGAGGCCAGAGCAGTTCATAAGCAACACTTTGCAAAGCTGTCCTGTGTATCATTATTCTGGAGGACGAATTGCATCAAAAGAAAGGAGACTATAAAAAGATAAAGTGTGTAATTTTGATTATTGAAAGATTCATTACTGTTTGGAAAACTTACAGAAGTGTTCTCAGTAATCCAGGGCAAAGCTTCAAACTGTTACTTGATAATGGTTTCTGGAAGCTCCTGTGTGCATTTCATAGTATTGCCATAAAATCCTGTTGACTTCAATATATGTGTATACTTCACCTGGTGCTTTACCGTGGCACCGTGGCACATACCTTAGTGGCGCAGTGGTAATGTTTGGTAAACTGCTTGAAACAATTGCTAACTGGAATTAGGCATTCTTTCACCACACTCTTTGAGGTGCAGTTCAGTGTCTTAGCACAGCTGAATTTGTTCATGCAGGGTATATCAGATTCACCTCTTTAAGAATGGAAGCACGTCAAATGAGCATAAAGAACTTCAGAGCTTGGAAAAGAAGATCAGGAATGAAAATAGTTGGTTGTTTGTTATCAAATAGTGCGATGCTGAAATGATTGCTGTTGTGTTATGGGTACGAAATGAGCGTGTGAAATCAGTCACCAAATCGGTCAGGTTGGAAGGGGCCACAGGGGGACATCTCGTCCAACCTAGAGCACGTGGCACAGGATTGCAGCCAGATGGTTCTTGAATGTCTCCGGTGAGGGAGACTCCATAACCTCTCTTGGCAATGTGTTCCACGTGCGGTCACCTGCACAGTAAAAAAGTTCTTCCTCGTGTTCAAGTGGAACTTCTGTGCTTTAGTTTCTGCCTGTTCCCTCTTGTCCTATACATACTAAGGTTCCATTTTTCAGTTTAAATGTTTTAGTTTTTCTTAAGCTTTAACATACCACGTAGACTGCCTGTGATACTGTTCTGCTAGTACCCAGACTGTCGGCATCAGTAATGATGTCCTATGGTTATCAGCATAAAGCGAGGTGCCAGTTATTATACCCTTGGATCCATCTGTGGCTTAAGTTACTTAGTAAAACTGAACAATGAATTATTACATTCCCTTTTTTTTTTTCTTGTTTTTAAATTTTTTCTGCTATATTTATAGACGATTGTGGCCTTCGTTTTTCATAATTCTGCAGTAAGCAAAACTAGTAAAGTTTTAATGCTGCTTTATGCAACTGGACAGTCAAGTTTTCATCATTCATACATTCACTACCATTTCTGAAGTGAGTTGGTTTGCATACATCTTTTTTATAGAAAGAAACATATTTCATACCTATTTTTATGGAGAAATTTCCTGGTTTCCATGGGACTTCATTATGGCATAGATACAATCTGGTTGATTTTTGAACCTTAAAGAATAACTTAATTTGCATTACTTTCCTAACTAGGAATTCAAGTTACAAAAGGAACTCTTTCTTAAATTTGACATCTCTTTCAAGTAAATATAGAACTTAAAAAAACCAGACAAATTTCCACTTCTTGTTCCCATCTTTATTTTAGTCTTACTTGTTGCTAGGTCATGGAGAGTACTTGCCATTAACAAACTTTAGACATCATAATTAAAAGGTTAGCACAATAACTACCTTTCAGTATTTTGATGAGGGTTACTAGATGGTGAAATACTCTGTTAAAAACTCACTGTAGATGGTGCAGATCTCATGTAGTATGGTCTGGTTTAAATAGGCATCACACCAACACTATTCCAGGTGCATGGATGCAGACTTTCTAGGTTAGTTTGAGAGTTTTCAGTACTTTTAAGTAACAGGAATGAAAGGAGTTGACTTTTTTGAGTCAATCCTTCATACTAACCTTGCACTTCACAAAGTTAATGTTTTTTAGCTTAACGAAGAAGCCAAGAGGTAAGAAGCTCAGGGTTGGGCTTTAGTTGAATTTAAGACTTTGTGCCTGATGTTTCCTGTTGGATGACTGTCACCTTTCAAAGGCATTCAGCTGATAGAGACTCAGGTGCTGTTTAGTCCTGATGAGTGTGGGTATTTGGTTTACGCTTCTTGTATTTTTTTCCGTATTTACCATTCACTGAGACTTCTCTCTCCAAAGTCTGAACAGTGTGGACATTGAGCAGTTTAAAGAACTGAAGAGTTTTGGAATCCAAGGCATAGTTCATCGAAAGACTGCAAGCCAGATTGTATTTGGATTGTGCTGTTCAGAGTTCAAACACGATCACTGCTGATTAGCATGAGAATGCTGTAGCCGCATCTTGTTTTACAGCTGTGAGTGAAGGAGCTCCTATAATTTCTGATCAAATACTTCCCTTCACTGAACTGAATGTGCCTGTCCTCTGGATAAAATTTGTCATTGAAAGCACAGCTTTTTCCAGGGCTTACCCTGTGGCTCCACTGCTTCATCCTTAGCACTGTAGTACCTAATGATTTTTCATTTGTTTGTTGTCGCCTTGAGTTCTTTAGTGGATGTTGTTAATTCTTTCATTTCCTATGAAGGAAGATTGCTGAACAGTTTCATTTTCAGAACAATATGGGTAATTGACAAACACACCTCCTGCTTGACCAACTTGGAATTGACCGACAGATACAAAGGAGAAACTTCCCTTCTAAAGTCACTCTGGATATGAAATAACTAGCTAGTAGAAACATCTGAATTCTTCTGAAGACAGAGACTTCTATAAGATGAACACAGGGATGACTTGGATGATTTGAAAAAGCAAATCTTTGTGACAGAAGCCTGTGGTTTGAGGAGAGCACTGGGTGCATCAGAACTAGGTAGAAATAACACGAGCTGATCTTATTTCACTTTAAGCCCTTGCTTCCTGGCAAGTTCTGTTAGAGTAGCTTCTCTACTTGAAGTACCACATTTTCTCTGCATTGATTGGCCTGAATTGATTGAAGGAATATTGTTCTCTCCTTTGATGATTAGCTGATTTAATACAGTATTTCCAAAGTTCAAACCTGGTTCACTTTTTCTGTATTGGATAGAATATTCATAGCTAATCTCTTCTATACATGAGTTCCTGGAACTGTAAATATGAAGTTGAAAAGCCCCAAGACTGTAGTTGTCAATGCCTGAAGGTATTGAGAAAAGAGGTAGATACATAAGAAAACCCATTCAAATTTTGAGTGTCCAGACTCTTTCTTCATGTTCATAGTTTTAAGCAAACTTAAAATTTTATCAGGTTTAAAAATTTCTTTCTTTGTTCAGTGAGCTTTCAAAGGTTGTTCTCTGCGTTCTAATTTTAAGTGTGCTTTAATTGTTGTGGCTTGTTTCATCTCTTCATCAGTGGGTTACACCTTGTTTTTTACAGGTCTTCATTGCCATCTAGTGGCTGTAGTTTTTCAAAGGACTTGATTTAGAATAAAGCTGAACTGAGAAAGGATATGAAAAAATTAGGGATTCTTTTCTTGTATTCTGATCGGTAAGAAATACCAAAGAGTACATGAGGAAGAAAGGTAAATATGTCATGTGCTTTATGGTGTAATATTACTTGGAATAGAAGGGATTTGTTGATTTTTGTTTTGGTTATGTTTGGTTGAGGCTTTTTTTAACAAAGCATTGTTCTGTTAATAACGGCTGACACTAATTTTTAATCTATGTATAACTTCATCAGGAATAGCTTATAGCTGATGAAAATTAGTGGGATATATGCATTAACACTGAAAGGATCTTGTATTGACATTTCAGTTTGAGGATTCAGAAGCTGACTAGATACATAGTGTGCATTTTCTGGCAATCTCAGTTTGTTTCCGAAAGATCAACTCATGAATAAATGCATCTGTTACTTGAAAATTTCTTGCCCCTAAAATGGCATTTTCTAACACTGGAGTCAGTTCATAACCCCCACTTAAAAAGTACTGTTTGTAGAGAACCACTACCACAATTCCATGATCTGGGATGGAAAGCTGTGTAGGCCTCTGCTTTGCTCCTTACAGTACTTGGGCACCATCATTGCCCTCACCAGTTTAATAAAAATGTGAGTCCTGCTTATCCTCTTGCTTCCTTTCCACCCACACGTGTGTGTGTGTGTGTTTTCACATCCATTAATGGTGTTTAATAGAAATAGGAATCATTTAGGATGGAAAAGACCTTTCAGATCACCAAGTCCAACTGCTGACCTGGTACTGACCTCTCTTGCCCAGGACTCCCATAGATACTTCAGAAACTGAGTAATTTTACCCTCTTATCATTTTCCATGACGCAGAGCCCACAGTTCAGTTCACCCCCCTGCCCTGGCAGCTCCTGTCTACCACTGCAGCAGCCTGCGGGTGGCACAACTGGTTGCTAACCCAGCATGGAGCCTGCTCCCCTTGCCTGGAATTCAGTTGTCGCAAGCCCAATTAAAAAGTACTGTTTGTAGAGAACCACTACCACAATTCCATGATCTGGGATGGAAAGCTGTGTAGGCCTCTGCTTTGCTCCTTACAGTACTTGGGCACCATCATTGCCCTCACCAGTTTAATAAAAATGTGAGTCCTGCTTATCCTCTTGCTTCCTTTCCACCCACACGTGTGTGTGTGTGTTTTCACATCCATTAATGGTGTTTAATAGAAATAGGAATCATTTAGGATGGAAAAGACCTTTCAGATCACCAAGTCCAACTGCTGACCTGGTACTGACCTCTCTTGCCCAGGACTCCCATAGATACTTCAGAAACTGAGTAATTTTACCCTCTTATCATTTTCCATGACGCAGAGCCCACAGTTCAGTTCACCCCCCTGCCCTGGCAGCTCCTGTCTACCACTGCAGCAGCCTGCGGGTGGCACAACTGGTTGCTAACCCAGCATGGAGCCTGCTCCCCTTGCCTGGAATTCAGTTGTCCCAAGCCCAATTAAAAAAAAAAAAGCCAGAAAAGCCTCACCTGTAAGGTAGGAGGGGTTTCAGATGTGCCAAGTTATAACACTACTCTCCAAACTGAAGTAAATAAAATTATTAGAAACTTTTTCATGTTCCCCTCCTTTACATGCCTCCTTAGCTACCTCACAACTAGATGTACTCATGCCACTTTATATCTTTGATTATAGTGAAATGATGATAAAAATGCAGCAGCTTATTTGCTAGCTAAAACCAAACCTTTTCAGGATTTGGGCTTTAACAATTTGCAGAAACTTCAAGATCAATGCATTGTATTAAAATGCTGAATTTAATTTTGAACATACTGTTTAAGTAACATGTAGACTGATTACAGTCAGTGCTACTGAAAACTAGGCCTTATTTTTTACATATACTGATCAAGATATAAAATCATCTATTCCATTTAAAAACTTGGGAGAGATTTATGCATGGATGGAATCAACTCTCTCCTTGCTTATGACAAAACTCTAAATGTTTAGGAATTGTAGTAAGCAGTTGTCCATTAAATTAGTTTGTGGAACTGTTCTGTGTGTATTAATTGCTCCATCATGTTAAGCACCTGCAAAAGCAAAAGACTAATAACTTTTGAGGCCTTTCTTTCCTTTCTTTCAGAATCTCTTTAAGGTAGAAAGCATTTTATAGAGATGCAGACTGTTACCTGACATATATTGAACTGGAAAGATTCTCAGTGACAGTGCATCTACTGCTGATTTTCCTTGCTTTTTGTTCTTTTGTTTTTAATTTGCAGTTTAGAAAATCTTCAAGACAAATGAAGGGCATGCCTGTATAAACTCAAGTGCAAAGTGTGAATGTGAAAGCATTGGGTACATATCAGTTTGTTTATCTGGAAAACTGTAATTCCATAATGTGTTCTTAATTTTCAGGTTCTTTTGTCCTCCTCCATGTGTGTATCTCATGGGCAGTGGATGGAAGAAAAAAAAAGAGCAAATGGAGCGGGATGGTTGCACTGAACAGGAATCACAACCTTGCGCCTTTATTGGAATAGGAAACAGTGACCAAGAAATGCAGCAGCTGAACTTGGAAGGAAAGGTAGAAAAACTGTAATAAACCACTCAGATAACTGCAAAGGTTGTTACAGCTACATGGTGCATATTTCAAGGAATGCCCTTGCTTATTTTTGAAACCTTTTCTTACACTCTAGGTATTACATAATGGTTTAAAAAAAAAACCTCAAAAATATTTAGGACAATTGAAAAGTTGGATTTGGCTCATAGGGTCATAGCAAGGTACTAACCTTTAATTTGTAGGTTGTTGATGCAGACTCAGTAAACTGTTAGGTTGTTCGGTAGCCGTCAGTGGCTAACTAAAATATGGTTTCTGGCCCAAACTCTCTGTCCCCCTCCTTGGCTTGCATGAGTGGATAATCTGATCAAGGAAGTATTAAAACATCTGCTGCTAGAAGTATTCTTTAAGTCCCTTTGCCTAAAAATACAACTGAACTAGCATCTTAAAAATTCAGTAGATTATTTTTTACAGTGGTGTAAATTGCTTACAAGGTTTTTTTAAAAGGTATTTGTGATGACTTAAACAGTTGGAATAGAACTAGCAGCGAAAGAGTGTTCATTTTGCCTCGTTTTATTAAGCAGTATTTTATAGCTACGTAGTATTTTCAGCACAGTTTACCAGAAATGCTTCGTAATGCTGAATAGGAAAAGAATAATTGAAGTTCCTTATGAGATTTTTTTTTTTTTTTAAATTCTGTTGTCACCTAGCATAAACACTTAGCCAAAAGTAACTTCCTTGTGTTTCAAAACCCAATCATTTCCCATCCTTTCAAGAAAAGTTTAGCTCAACACATTTTCTGCCCAGGCAGTCCCTTGTGCATGCCCAGTGTAGTGTCTGCACAGCCCTAATCAAATGTAATTTTCAGTAGTGCTCTTGACCCCTCAGAGGTGGCTTTGACACAGTTATGGTCTCCAGTCATGTTTTCCAGTCCTGGTAAGGGTCTTTAAAATTATCATAGAGTAGTGAGTGCTGGGTGCAACACTTGACAAAGCTAAATGGTAGTCATAAAAGAAATGCATATGGAAGAGATGAAAAAAACAGTTTCTCATCTGTTTTAGAAACCATTGCATCAATTTTCCTAATTTATTCATAATTAAGTATGCATAGTTTCTTGAACTGGGTTAACTTCAAAGAAGAAACCACAGTATGTTTTCACCTACAGAATTATTGCACTGCCAAAACATTATACATATCTGACTCAGACAAGAGAAAGCACTTCATGTTATCAGTAAAAATGTTCTATGGCAATAGTGATGACATCGGTGTGTTCCTCAGTAAACGGATCAAAGTCATCTCCAAACCCTCTAAAAAGAAACAGTCACTGAAAAATGCAGACTGTAAGTATTTCAGTTTTTTCTTTATGTAGCAATTAATTTTGTTTCCTGCTAATTTTTTGTTATATATTCTAATGTCTGACTACAAAGGAAATACAATGAAATTTTCAACTTCTGGTTTTTTGCTGTAGTTCAGAACTGTACACATCAGTGTATTTTAAAATATTCTAATATAAATAGGTTACCCTGCTGAGTTTTATGCAGTCACGGTTAATTATTTAGTAAATATAAAAGGCCCACCCAAACCCCCATGTATTCTGAGGATTGAATTCATGCAGACAAATATATAAAGAATGTTCTACCTCAGCTTTCTAAGCTTTTGGATCTCTTTAACTGCCACGATCTGGTGCTTAGAACATTTTGATCAGTATCAAAGAGATTGCTTTCAGATTGTGATAAATGAGTAGCATCATGTTATCCAAGCTGCACTTTGTCACATCACAGCCACCTTCTTACTGTCTCATGCCATTTTCATGTTGTTCTTATTTTTGTTTTGCATGGTTCCTTTTAAGTAGTTTAAGAAATCTGTATGGTGATATTTCACCCAGATTTATTTGCTTACCGTGTTTTTCAACTAATGATATCTCTGGTGCTATTGTATAATTGGGAACGTTTTTGCTTTTCCTCCAACGTTTTTTGCCTGCATACCACTGGAGCACCTCAAGAGATACCCTTTTTTTTTTGTTTGTTTTTCTCTCTCTCTTCACTAGTGCTTTAAAAGGCTCTTCCATCTGTGTTGGGCTGGAACCCATTCACCTATGGAATGTGGATCTCGGGGCCGCTAGCTTGGCACATGACTAAAGGCAATCTGTTGCTGTGCAGTTCACGCCCGTGGGCTCAGAGTATGCACTGTTGAATTTGTATTCAGACAGATAGTTTTGATGGACAGTGAATATGAACCAAGCAATCTTCAATAGTTGATATGAACCAAGTAGAAAAACATGCCCATTCTGATGGCAAAATTTTAGTTGCTGGTTTTTTTAGGGGAGCAAACTTTACATTTCTTTCTTTTGAATGATAAATAAGTTCAGATCTGAGAACATTTCAAGTTGCATGGTATTAATTTGACATAGTTACATCTGTCTTCCTTTCAATTGCTTGTGATTTGTAAGAATACTTTGTCTTTATATTTGAAATATTCTTCACATGATTGCTGAAAGTTGTCTTAAGTGCTTCACAAGGGCAAGCTAAAGCTTCTCCTTAAATAATCAGTTGTTGGAGAACTATGAACAGAAGGAGTTTTCATCTGGCAAGCACTGGCCCATTTGGCTAAGTGGCAAAATTCTGTGAGCTAGCATGCCTTTGGAGAACAGCCACTATGTATGTTATTGCACTCATAATTTTATGACTATTTTTGATCTGTCACAAATGTAAATATTTTCTAAATTAACCAATATTTGATAATTATGTCTTGATTTCAAGTATTCTTCAGTTTATTTTATGTTATTTGTGACTTTTTGTTACTTTTCTATGTAATAATGAAGTAATTTTATAATCTCAAGTCTGTATGTGTTCCTTGCAGTATGTATTGCATCAGGGACAAAAGTGGCACTATTTAATAGACTTCGATCCCAAACAGTTAGCACCAGATATTTGCACGTAGAAGGTGGTAATTTCCATGCCAGTTCACAGCAGTGGGGAGCGTTTTACATTCACCTCTGTAAGTAAAAGCAAATCTGTGTACTTTTTTCACTCTTTTCTTCATCCTCACAAAAAAACATCCTGCATTTTTTCCTCCATATTAATTGCCCATACGCAGACTTGTTTTGTTACTGAGTGTGTATTTGATGTAATAGCGTGATGTTAAATGTTTCTCCTAACAAGAAAAACGGTGATTAAAACAAATAATTCTTAAAATTCCTGTTTCATGCAGTGGATGATGATGAATCAGAAGGAGAAGAATTCACAGTGAGAGATGGCTACATTCATTATGGGCAGACTGTCAAACTTGTATGCTCAGTTACTGGCATGGCACTCCCGAGACTGGTACAGTTTCATTTCTCCAATGCTGTAATTAATTTATAGATGGCAACTTAATGTAATTCTGTAGTTGGTTTTGCAATGTTTACAGTTTTTGGCTTTGTGTGTTGCCTTCGGATAATACCTGTTTTATATGGAAAACAGCATTTATTTTAATGAAAGCATATTTTTGTATCTGCGGATATCTGTAAACAAAGAACAACTTGTAAAATAAGCATAGGGAATTTTTCAGAATTCAAGCCTGCCAAAATCAGTTAATCTGTCTATTTTAAAAACAGTATTGTAGATTCCCCTGTTCCAAAATGCTTTAAATACTGATATCGAATAGATGAGTAAAATATTTGCAGCCAGTAGGACTGTTCCATGTCTTGAGATCCAGCACAGCTTTAAAAATGCTCAACTGATTTGAATCTAAAAGCACTTCTGTGGAGTCCTGAGGATACATTATACCAGTACCAGCTTATAAAAACATTTTTTCATGTTTATAAATAATATCTGTTTTAAGTCCGAAACGTGGGAACTGCCTTTGGAATAACCAGTTAAGGTTTGTGAACCAAAAGAAAAAATTACTTCTGGATACACAGTACTGGGTTTTGTAAATAAAGTTAAGTGTAATTACAGATTTTTTTTCCTGTTTTATGCACTTAATGCCAGCCTAAGTGGAATTTTATGTGATTAATAGTCAATAGTGCTTCATATGAGATCTTCCGTGAAATTGTGGTTTGTCAGCCTGTTATGAGTTTCATACAAGGCTCTGCTAATTCAGCTTTAGGTAGAAGCAATTTTCAGAATGCACCGATGTAAAAGCAGCCTTCCTGGAGTCAGGCTTCTGTTCCCCTTCCCAAACTTACTTTGCTAGGACTGTAATGAGAAATTCTCTCCCAATACCAAACTTGGCTAAAAAAAAAAAAAAACATAATAGCCTGCTCAGCGTACATGGTACAAAATGAAAATTTCACTAGGGTTTTTTTTTCCCCTTAAATCACATTGTTTGACAGTAAAATCCAGACCCGGTTACACTGCTGATATGGTTCAAGCACATGAAATGCAGTAAGAGGATGTCACTTTTTTGTGGGCTTGATGTTAATACTTTCTTATTGCTGAAAGGAGATACCATCATTTATTATTCCAGAAACCTCATTTGTAAGTAGAAATAGATTAAAACAAATTAGGCTAAATGTTCCTGTTTTGTTTGCCATTGGGAACATTTGTCATACTACCTTACAGGACTGAGGGAAGGTGATGCAATTAAAAGGTAACTTGCAGATATTTTATAAGCAAATGCAAAGAACTTAGAAGAAAAAAGTTAACCTTTAAATTTATATTGTTAATAATATTCTTCATTATCATTAGATATTGCAGAGGACATAGTTGGCTTTCTGATTGTCAGCTTAGAAATATTCAGGCACTTTGGCTGCTGCATCTAGTAGTGTTGCATAAAGTATTAAATTCTTTCTAGGAGTTGAGTTAAAATTATGAGCTATAGATTTTCACTCTATAAGGGAATAGCTTTTGATTTTTAGAAATGAATTGGTAAAACAGATCTGAATTAAGTCAGCAGGTATTTTTTCACTGAAATGCCAGATGTAAGGAACAATTGTTCTTTGCAGTTGTCTTTAAGTAATATTTAATGACCAGCTACTGTTAAGATATGTTCTGACTGTTGTTTCCAAAACTGTACTTAAGGACATCTCAGTACCTTTAGTTAATCCTTATTTTAATTGTTCTCCTTCAACAACCAGTTTGTCACAGAATGTTGTTGATTCTGTCAGTGGTGAAAGCTTCTGTAGAAGCATATTAATTACTAAGAACAGTAAGTAATAATTGAAGATAAAATACAATTAATAACTGCTCTTTTACACCAGCAAATGGGACAAAAGTAGATTTTGCTGAATCTTCAATTTTTTTCCCCACTCCTTCAGCAAAAACAGATAAAAATATATGCATGCAGCACATTGAAGTAGTACTGAGTGTCGCTTCAGTGTTGTGTTCTTGTTTCAAAAGCATTAGGAATTATGAATCTAATGTTGATATCAAAATGAGAAGCATGGAAAATTTAAAAAAAAATTACTTTTCACTTCCTTTATGTATATATGTATGTCATAAAGTATAGAAGTTGTCCTAAATATATATGTACAATTTTCATTCACAGATAATTCGAAAAGTAGATAAACAAACAGCATTATTGGATGCAGATGATCCAGTATCACAGCTCCATAAATGTGCATTTTACCTTAAAGACACTGAGAGAATGTATTTGTGCCTTTCCCAGGAGAGAATAATCCAATTTCAAGTAAGTTGTTTAAAACTATTTCAATAGATGAGAAGCGTGTTTGCAAAGTTTTCCCAAATATTCACAAAATATGTATGAACACCATTTTTGCAGTAGGTTTTGAATGTGAGTGTAATACTTTGTTTTGAAGAGAGAGAATGGAAAGCAACAAATTGTTATCTGTGCCTTTCCAAGTCTGTTTTTCTTTCCTCATAATTTTCTTCCATGTCTGTCTGAAAAAGGAATTCTGGTTTCTCCAGTGGAGAAAAAGGAAACACACGAGAAGCTTGTGCATGCGATCGTGATACTGTGGCTTAACATGTTGGCATATGCGGGTGGAGCTGCACCATTTATTTGTGTGTCCATTTCTAGGTTACAGCAAGTAGGAAATGATACAGTTGATGATAGTCTTGTTTCATTATGAACTCAGTAGAGCTGCCATGTGTTGCTCTTGGCTAAGAGTGTAAACATAGACAGCTGTGGCAGTTGCCCACACTAATTTGAAAGGCCACAGAAATTTGATTTGTCTGTAAAGAATATAACTGTCTCAGAAATATTTTTTTCTCCAGCAGGTGGAGAAAAACATCAGGTTTTAGTCTCCTGTATGTTAGCATGCTTGTAGCACTTCCACATGGTAATTCCTAGCAGACCAGCAAGGACCCTGAGATTGGCTCAGCTGGTCAGAGCATTTTGCTAAAAACAACAAGGTGGTGGGTTCAATCCCTGAACAGGCTCAGTCCTTGCTTGAGTGGGACTCGATGACCCTTGTGGGTCACTTCCAACTTTGAATATTCTGTGACTCTGTGAAGACTTTGACCAAGTTCAGGATTACCTAAGTATTGCAATTTTCTTACAATATTTTGGGGGAAGCTCAAATAACAAAGGGTGTTGAGAGGTAATGTTGTGCTCCAGGAAGATGGCCATGCTTGGGAAAGATTCAAGACTTCCTTAGAACAGCTGTACCTTCTTGGGTAAGAAAAGTAGAGGTAGGAAATAAGAAGCTAACATTTAAGATTTCCCTTAATTTAAGGGAAGGGACAGGAAGGCTTGGTAAAAACTCAGTTGACTGCTGTCCTGAATTGGGATAATGGAAAGAGAATATGAGAAGCTTTGTTCCTATTTCAATAAACATATTCATGACCGGTGGTTCAGTAGGGACTAGATGTGTTGTTCCTACCCACAGCACACAACAGAAATACATATCTGTCAATATATATAAAGGAGAATGGACTATTGATGCCTTGAAGTGACTACCTGAAAACAGGCTGCACAAGATTAAGAGAATAAAAGAGGGTATTTATTTGAAGAGCCTTCAAAGGTACACGTTGGGAGTCAAAAGCCTCTGAGGGACTCCACCCAAGATGGACCCTGGGTCATGGGTTTCTCACACTTTTATAAGTTTGGTCCATTTGCATATCAGGGTTAATTCTCCAATTATAATTTCAGGTAATGATGTAATTACCCCAAGTTTGCTTCCCCTGTCCAGAGGCTCATTTTACATATTTCAGGGCCTGGGACAACAAGGTGTCCTTGAGTTCAGGCTCAGAGAGGGTTTGTTACGTCTAACCTAAATGTGAGAACAGTAGCTAACAGGCTATATGAAATTTCAGACTTACATACTATATAAAAGCTAAAACCTAAGGCATCACTATCATTAAGAATAGAAAGCTGTGAAATGTGAATTACAATAACTCAGGATCAGCCTGCTATTTAATCATTCTCAGAGTACTGTATGGGAAGTGCTGAATGAAGAAGGAACTCCTGCTTCTCTGACAGCTGCCTTAGTTCAGCATCCTGGAATTGCCTGTGGGACTATCAGAATGTCCTACCACTCTTCAGTTTCAGCAGCACTCACAGAGCCCAGGCTGATAAGAGCCCTGAACTTTCCACATGGGTAGGAATTAGGTAAAAGGACAACCCCCTATCCTGAATCCTCTTAGTGGAGTAGGTACCTGCTGCTTATACTTGTTGAATAAAATCTGGTAACTTGCACATCAGGCTGTTATCATGCTTTGGTAAGTGAAATCACAACGGAAGATAAACCCTGTCTGCAAGTGTCAGGAGAGAAGTCCTGTTTTATCTGGGTTTTTTATTTTGGATCAGAAGACAAAGACCAGGGAAACAGCACGTGTATACTGTTCCTATAGAAGGAATCTAGACAAACTATGGTCACTGTTGGAAAAAAAAAAAAAACAACCCAAAAAACCCCAAAATAACCAAAACAACAACAACAATCCCCAAAAATCCTGAAACTTCAGGATGACAAGTCTCTCTTGGGTGAGTGGAAATAGCCCTATACAGAGACCATAGAGACTTAAAGCAAAGGGGCTGTAAAAGGTCTGCAGGTGAGCATGAACCTTGAAATTCAGTTGCTGAAGTACTCTCTTTCAAGACGTGCGTGTGTTCTGGAGCATGGAGGAAGGATATAAATTGTGCCTTACTGGATCAGAGCCTAGTCCATGTCTGTGTCCAGCAGCAATAGGAATTGGTGCTTACAGGAAGCAGGTGGATCTGGTTGTGTTTCGCAGTCCAGTGTGGTCGTACTCTGCCAGCATCCACACTTCTTGTACCAAGTGTTGTTAAAGGCTGCATCCCTGACTCGTTTAGTGTTATTTTGTAATGTGTACATCAGTTTGATTACCCTAGAATGTGCAGATGTTCCTTTTCTTCCGTAATCTGTGTCAGAAAGTTCAAGAGGTTTCCTGTTCTCTGTGTAGTAAACTTTTGCTGTATTTGTTTTGGATGATGTAACAATTTCTGTAAGTGATTCCCACTTCCAGTTTTGCAGTATTTAGTGAGCAACAGTTCTGCATTCATTTAGCCATCAACATCGCAATTTCGTCTCTCCTAATTGGAAGATCATAGTCTTCTCAATTTTTTCTCAGAAGTTCAGCACTCCTTGGTGATTTTAGTTGCCCTTTCTGTCCCTTGTTTTGGTTTTTTTTTTTTTCTGTCCCTCTTGTTTTTTCTCTGACTTTTTTAGACAGGGAGACCACAACTGCACACAGCATTACAGAATTAGGTGAACAAAGGATTTACACTGGCAAAATAATACCAGACAGCTTGTTCTCATCACTTTTATCTGATAGCGTCCAACATGGTGTCATCACTTGCAGCTGCCACCGCACATTGAGGCAGTGGTTTCAGAAAACTGTCAGTGGCAGCCCTAGGATCCCAAGTTGTAACTTCTGTCTCCAGTTGAAGCCAGACAGTACATGAGGTACTAAGCATGATGTTAAGGCATTTTAATCTTCCAGTGCCACCTGTTGAGAAAATTTAGTTAAAAAGGGAAAGGTAAGAAAAGGTGAGAAATGTCCCTGGAGCCCTATTTGGAAGTGATGAGGAAGAATGCTTCTCTGGAAGAGGAATTGAAACCTTTCAAAGATTTCTGTAACAGAAGGAGTAGCGCATTACTGAAATGATTCTTACATAACAGGATTTTGAGAACAAATTCTGTAGCATTTGCCTTCCACTTCATGGACGTAGAAAATCTGAAAAAAGTCAGTCAAGGATTTTTACAGGATTGTTCATTTTTTCATATCCATGGTTTTATTTGTTATGACTCAAAGTATATCATTCCATGCCAACAATAATTGCAGTCAGCCTATAGGAAAGGTGTCATGCTTCAAAATAGTATGCAATGGTTCCTATATAATGGCGTCTCTTTTGAAGCTGGGCTAGTAATTCAGAAGCTCCATATGTTTCCATATGATGGAAGTATCATTTGGGCGTCTTGAATTTGGAAAGTTCTGTAGTTACTATCCATGTCACACACTTCCCTTGTGAGCTGTTTTCTGTGCTTTTTACACGATCATACCAAAATGAAGAGTCCACATGAAAATACAGCTTTGATTTTTAACATCTGATCTGGACAGTTCGTGCTAACTGAAGTTTATCTGCCACTTTGAAGAGTGAAGGTTACGGTTACATACCAATATATCCTTAAAGCTTAATGGAGGGAAACAGAATCTAGTTATTAGAATTTTTTTCTGTGCCAGTCCCACTTTTTTCTGTGCCAGTGTTTAACCTCTACATGATTTTTTTTATGGGTTGCTAGGTGGTGAAATTGTTCAGGGGCTTCTGTTGCCATAAAAAAAATTTGTCTGTGTATTTTCTACCTATGTACCTATCTGTATATATATGTATACTAATTTAGTAATATTTAGAGGGAGACACTAGATGATCTTTAAGGTCCCTTCCAGTGCAAGCCATTCTATGATTCCATTATTCTAATTTGCAAGGCTATCATTTCAGCTTCTCTCCTATGTCTTTGCACAAACACTGAAATATAAACTTGTGTTTTCTATCGTTTTGTGGAGAGTGAAGAACTCTAAAAAGAAAAAAAAATCTCGACCTATAAAAATAAATATCTTGACC
Organism: Gymnorhina tibicen; assembly: GCA_013399875.1. Taxonomy (NCBI): domain Eukaryota; kingdom Metazoa; phylum Chordata; class Aves; order Passeriformes; family Artamidae; genus Gymnorhina; species Gymnorhina tibicen. The sequence continues at coordinate 569,680 of VXAZ01007859.1, forward strand.
AGATAAATATCATAACTATCATATCGAGATATATAAAAAAAAGTATCGACCAGATAAAAATCATAACTAGTGAAAAGTATTCCACTTCAATCTTCAGCTGGTTTAGATGCTTTGTATTAATAAAAGATCTGTTTTAAAGCATCTACTTCTAGTTGCTGTATTTTTTTATTAACGCCTATTGAATAACATTAAAATTTTGAAAGTTGAGCTAAAATAAAACTCAAACATAAGGTTGGAGAGATGACAGTGTCCTAGGTGAGAGTTACGGTATTCTCACAAATACTAGTTTTCTAGTAGTTTTTCTGAAATGTGAAGAGTGTTTCTCTAGGTCATTTTTTAGAGGAAGACATAAAGAAAGATGTTTTTGAAATAACAGGCATTACTACTGGCTGAGTTGGTTTTTAGGTCTGTGACTTGACAAACATGTTTACAGATCAGATTTAAAACTTTTCTTTCTCTCTAAGGCCACTCCATGCCCAAAAGAACCAAATAAAGAAATGATTAATGATGGAGCTTCTTGGACAATCATTAGCACAGACAAAGCAGAATATACATTTTATGAGGGGATGGGTCCAGTCCATGCTCCAGTGACACCTGTGCCTGTTGTAGAAAGTCTTCAAGTAAGTTTGTAATTTGTTTCAATAAACTGTTTTGTGTGAGATCATTTTTGTCATATTCATTTAATGTTCATGGTACCCTTGTGAAATACTCTAGGAAAACAGTCTCAATAGCTTTATAAAGAACAAAGTTACTTTGCAGTAATAATTTTTCTTACTTGTATTTCAGAACACGCAAGCCTATCCATCATAGGAATAATACTAATATTGTTGTATACAATAAGAATTTTATTTCTGAAAGTACTGTGGTAGTGATATCCCTAGGAGTTCTGTTTGATTATTTAGAAATTGTTTTTGACTCTTGCCAATTATAGAACAAAGAGAGCCTTACTAAAAAAAACCCCAGCATTTGGCAGAGGAAAAACTCCCCTAATAACTTCTCTGAAAGATTTTGTTCTCTGTTTTCAAAGCCTTGTTGACATCTATTCTAAGTGACCATTATCAAAACTTCGAAATTCCTTCATAGTATCACATTAACTGGCAATATCTTTTAGGTGTGTTACTTCTTTATGCTTCAGTTGTGTAGATTGTGTGCGTTTTGGTTTTGTCCAGCTGATAGAAACAACGTTGTTTAAAGTTCTTACCTGCACGTGAAGGTTTTGTCTGTGCCTTTTTTTGGTTGGTGGGGGCTTTTTGTTTGTTGGGGTTTTTTGTTTGTTTGTTTGTTCCTGAAGGGGAGAGTGTTTATTTTCATTAATACATATTTGAGGGGGACTTTTTTCTTCTTTTTCTATTTGCTCCATTTCCAGTTGAATGGTGGTGGGGATGTAGCAATGTTGGAACTTACAGGACAGAACTTCACTCCAAATTTACGTGTCTGGTTTGGGGATGTGGAAGCTGAAACCATGTACAGGTACAATATTTTCTATTACTTTTATGGTGTTTATGTTCTCCTGGGTGCTTTGAAGAGTGTATACTTGTGTACACACTCAAGTGTACACTTTTCTGCACTGCAGAAAGGGAGTGCTGGTTGCCAGAGGCTCAGGATGAGTTAGCAATGTGCCCTGGCAGCAGGGAGGCCAAACTGCATCTAGCTGGTGAAAAGAGGTGACTATCCCACTGCATTCAGCACTGGTGCAGCCTCACCACGAGCACTGTGTGCAGTTCTGAGCCCCTCAGTTTAAGAAGGATGTTCAGGTACTGGAATGTGTCCAGAGAAGGGCAGCAAAGCTGGTGAAGGGCGGAAGGCCCTAGGAGTTGCAGCTGAGTACTTTGGGCTTGTCTAGTTTAGAGAAAAGGAGGCTGGGAGGTGATCTCATTGCTCTCTGCAGCTTCCTGAGGAGGGGAAGTAGAGAGGGAGCTGAGCTCGGCTTCCTGCTATCGTGTGCCAGGACACATGGGAATGGTTCAGAGCTGCACCACGGAAGATTTAGACTGGACACTGGGCAGCATTTCTTTACTGAGAAGGTGGTCAGACACTAGAACAGGCTTCCTAGAAAGGTGCCCCTGGCCTCTCTGTGTTGAAGCAAATAAAGGGCATTGGGCCTTAATAAAACTGATTGTCTTCCTTGATGATTGTAACTTTCGGTCAGCCCTGATGTGGTCAGTGTGTGCACTAGTTGAATATTGTAGGTCCCTTCCAGCTGAACTGTTCTGTTCTATTGTATGCCTTCAACTTAAGTACATTGTGCTCAGTTGACTCTCCTGTTTTTCAGATGTGCAGAGAGCATGCTTTGTGTTGTTCCAGACATTTCTGCATTTCGAGAGGGTTGGAGGTGGGTCCGACAGCCAGTCCAGGTTCCAGTAACTTTGGTCCGTAACGATGGCATAATTTACTCCACCAGCCTTACCTTTACATACACACCGGAACCAGGGCCACGGCCACACTGCAGTGCTGCCGGAGCAATCCTCAGAGCCAACTCAAGCCTCATGGCTTCCAGTGAAACAAACACAAACAGCGAGGGAAGTTACACAAGTGTCAGCACAAACCCCACCAATGTCACATCATCTACAGCAACTGTAGTTTCCTAACTACTGTTGTTTGTCTGGACTTTAATTGACTTTTTGTGCTACATTCAAGAGAACTGAACAATTTTTGTGGTTTCATGGGAAAACACTTTTCCATTTTAGGTGATATGATTTGAACCTTGTTACCTGCAAGTGCTGATCTTAAAAACAGAAGCCACAATAAAAAAAAGAAAAAAACCAACATCCGAAACATAAGAACTTTATTGAAAATCTATTTTTCAGCTGTGTTTTTTTTAGTGGGCAAGAAACAAAAATGTGGCTGGGATACATGTTGAGCAAACTAGAAAACATGAACACAACATAGTTTTTATGGACCAAGGAACTTGTATAAGCTTTAGTATAAAAGGTACATTTTCACCATACCTTTTTTGTATCACAACATATAGTACACTTTTGTTACCAAATAGTTTATATTTTTTTTTTCCTCTGAGCTTTTGCTCTGAAGTATATTCAGGTTCCAAGCCTGACCATGCTTGTATAATCTAATTACCATACTCTTCCAGTTTTAAAAAAAAATATATATTTTTGGTCTGTGGCTGGAACTGTTCCTTTTTTTAAACTGAAGTCTTGTGACTTTTTATGAACTGAAATTGTTTTTATTTCAGCAAGTAGAACCTTGTAAAGGCCAGCATATTTTTTTTAAGATTATATGAAGTCTGTGCAAAAGCTTTAAAAAATGCCTCTGCCTTGCCTGCAATACATGCAATGTATGTTAACTTTAGTGCTCTGTTTTCAGTCATTGTTAATAGTTATTTCTGTTTTTCTTTTTTAAATATGTATTTATAGTGATAATTCATGAGGTTCTAACATTACATGAGTTTTTTTTCCTAAAAGTGGCATCTCAAGCAGTCATATTAATGATTGTTCATGTCACGGGCATATGTTGGTGTTTTTGAAGGGTTGTTACTGGGTTACTCCCCCTCTTCCTTGCTCAGTCATATTACATCTGAAAATGTTTCAGGATCTGTTCAGGTTTTTCTAATCTTGTACATAATTTGTATTAAGTGTAAGTTAAATGTTTTATTTCAAAAGTGGAATGTTCCCAATGAATTCATTTGGCAGCATGTCTTCTGTCTTGTTGGCATGTAACTAAAGTACCATGAGAAGTATGTGCTACAAATGGGATTGGTAGGTGATGCCCTTCATCACTTAAGAATCACAACGAGCATGTTTTTCTTCATACTGTTCAGTAAATTAGGCCAGACTTTTGTGTAACACTTGTATTGAGAACGTGCTTTCATTGTGAAGTGATCATACAGTAATAACTAGAAGTAAATTTTATTACTTAGAAATGGGCAAATAGAAAATCATAAAAGCACTATGAAGATGTCAGCTCCTCCCATCCTTGTTTCCTGTGGGTTTCCCTTTCCCTGCCAACAGCTTGTGCAACATTCAAATCTTCTCTCCAGCATAAATTCAAGGCTCATTTGCACTTTGACTTTGTTGGTTGTTGCATTTGTTTTTCATTTTGACTTTACCATGTTTTGTCCCTCCTTGTAGACCTGCCTGCTTCATTTGTATTTGAAAGTATACCCCAGTAGTTCATTTGTAGTCACAGAGCTAGGCATAGACTTGTAGGACAAGTTCTGACAGTGTGATCTTCCTCTTTAAAAGCCAAAATACAAATTTCATGATGTGTTCAGCCTTTTCCATACCCTGAAGCAAAAGTCACAACTGCTGTGTAAATGTGAACCTGTGGTTTCCTAAAGTGCATTGCTTACAAGCTTACCTGTTGACGATTTTCATAGGGTTTTTATTTCTGACCACTTATTCCAGTTTCAACACCCACCACCATTTTAAGGCATCGTCTCTGCACCATATCTGTGTACTCTGACGCTCCATTCTACTGGTTTGCTTTAGCGCTCCGTTGTATGTGTGAAAACAATGTGCTTAAAGGAAGAAATTGGTTATAAAGCGTATTTAGCAGATAGTAAAATCAGTGCCACTATCCTCCTGAAATGTGCTTGTATTCTACCACAGGCCTTCATACTCATTATTCTGTATTACAAAACGTGTTCCCGTGATGTAGTCGCGATGCTGGTTCCTAGCACTAGTGAATGCTGCCTCACCTCATCTCCATTTCAGTGACCAAGGGCAGGATTCATTGTGGCCTTATCTCTGTTTTAAACTGTTTACTGGCATTTACTTGCAAATCTGTTTACCTTTGTATGTGCTGTAAAATTTTGGTTTATTGTGTTGTGGCAGGAATCGTTTCACAGTGTTTTGGTTGGAAGCACATAAATATCTTAACAATACAGCTTAGTTCAAGAGCCACAGATTTTCATCACTAATTAGACTGAGAATTAAAATAAACAAGATACATATATCAGATCTAGAAGGTATTCAAGAAACCATGAAAGACACACAGCAGGCAAACCATAACAAGCCTTTTAACCTTCAAAGACTATTTAAAATAGCTTTTCAGAACTTGACATTTGCTTTTATACTCATTATTTTAAATTTTTTACATATAAATGCAATACTTTTTATATTCACTTTCTTTACGTGCAGTAATTTTGCCCAATAGATATAATATCCCTTGACTTGTAAAGATTTAGCCTAATATCTGCTGTTCTACACACTACAGCCAAGTGGGTGAAAGAAGAGCCTATTCTGCTTACAAGACCATTTTAAACCACATTTTTTCATTTGGCTTGTGGCTCTCTTGTTGCCGGTAGTTATTCTGTAGTACAGAAATGGTCTTCCAGGTCCTTACTGTTGTTAATACATCCAGTTGTTCAGATATATTATCTTCCTGAACTTTTTTTCTGTGGGGTGATATTGTTACATATATTGGCCTTGTGAGCTGTTAATCAATTTTCATGATATTAACAATATCTCAAGATTTTGATAAAACTACTTATAGAATGTTTCAGTATGAAACTCTTATAACTGTTCAAGTCTAACTGTTAAGTCTGCTGTTAATTCTGTATACATAGAAATTGAGTCTGTGTTCAGAATGTTGTTATAGTTCCAACTATAGGAAGAGAAAGCAAAGTGAGTGCTCTAATTTAGCTATGCCTTTTCTTGTTTTCTGTTGTTTGGAACTGCGTTTCAGAATTCAACACTAGCGTAGTCTTTATTTAATCTGCTGCTGCTGTTTTTCCTAATTATTTGCCCTGAGGGCATCCCACAACTGTGTTAATAATGGTATTCTGTACTTGTTTTCATTGCACAGACTTAAAAAATCAGAATGGTTACCTGAAAAGACATTAAGACATAAATTGATGAATTCCCCATATAGAAAATATTAATGCCAAGTGAAACAAATTATCTATTGGAAGTAAGCTACCCACTTGTGGATTAAATGACTCCATAGAGATGTCCATCTTGAAACTAAGATGCTCTTCAATTATTAACCATATTATTTACTTTCTTTCAAAAGCAGCTGTGTTTATGAATACTGAACAAATGTGTATACTTTCCTGTGCCAGACTTTTGACTTTGTTTTCAAGCACTGTACTGTGGGATTGAGTGGCAGCTTTGTTAGAAAAAGAAGTATATTAGGGTTTCTACTTAACCCTTTTAGGACTGAACAATTTCTTCCCTTTAGAAGCTGTAAAATAAATGAGCAGTTTTAACTTTGTAAACATTCTGTGTTCAGCACTGCATTTGCCCCATCTGGAGGTGCTATGCTAATGTCATTTTTTTAAATCCTGTAGCATGTGTATCCATTCAGTCTTAAAAGGGTTATTTTTACAAACTGTGCACCTGTAAAGTTTCTTAGCAATAAAGGTAGAAAAACGAGCAAGTTTTTACCATAATTTTGTAGAATTAATTGCTCAGTTCCATATTTCATCAAGAAAACCCCTGCAATATGGGCAGTTTTGAGGATTAAATAAAAGTGAAATGTAAACCACATAAAAGTGTTCTTGTCAAGTGTACTCTGTGCGTGTATGTGGATAAACTATCGGGTTTCATTTTTTTCTACAAGGCTAAAGATAAAATGCCATGTTACTGTTGCTGTGACAAACGTAATTGAACATGTGTATGATGATACAAGAGTACTTATGGTTTGAACAGGTGTTGAAACTTGCCACATTTTGTTGGTTTTTTTCAATGTGAACCAAGGAATATGGGTTTGTTTTCTATTTGTTTCGTTTGGTTTTTTTTTTCCCCCAAATGAACAGTGAGGTCATCTATGGAACCAGAACAACACAAAAGAAGACCAACCCTGGGAGTGAAAAGTCATCAGTACTCGTGAGGCTGTACGCACTGGACTCCACTTAAATGGGATATGGAATGTCCACACAAAAATCTAAATCGGTTTCATTATTGCTTGTATTATTGCTGAAGTTAGATAAGAAACTGTTTTTTAATAATGTGTAAAAAAAAAGTTTCACTTTTTTTATATAATTTATTAAATAAGAAAAAATGAACTGTGTTTAGTTGTTTAACTTTAGCAACTTCATTATTGCAACTAATGCACCTGACTCCTTTTAATCCTGTTCTTAGTTGCAGACTGACATTTCATTCAGTTGGTTGATAATTAGAGCCAGAAATTCAGCAAATTAGCTTATTTCTTGTTTTGACAGAATAGGGCTGTAAGGAACAGCTAGAAATTATGCACTCTCAAGTTTTTGAGATGGGAAGTGGACACGGCAGAGAGAATATAGAATATCAGAAGCCTACTACTAACTGGTTTTGTAGTAAACTGATAGAGGAACTACAAGTTTACCTGTAAGACTGTGAAGGGGCTAGAAATGTTGTTAAGTAGGGGAGGCAAGAACGACAACAAAAACAACAAAAATATCACTGGCTTTAAGGATTACAGACTTTTTTATTGAAACATCTGCAAAGGTGTTTGCCATTAGCACACAAAATAGTCAGAAACTCAACAGTTGCAGAACTTCTGTTTTTTGAAACAGGAACAGTATGGAATTACATCTCAAAATTATTTCCAAGACCAGTCATTTTCTGAAATGATAAATTCATTCTTCTGGAACAGAGTAGAAATTGGATCTGAGGTTTTTGCAAAGAGAATGGTCACTGCTGAAGTTTAATGTTGTTATCATTGGAAGAAACTGCATGGGATGGTGCTAGTCTTAGATGAAGAACTACAGATAGGAAAAGAAATCTCGTCATCTAAGCCTTGGCAATTAGCTATATAGGTAGTGTCAATAATAAGTCCTAGCAGGATCCAGAGAAGATTAAAAGGAGAATGGTTTGAAATGACTGGACTAGAGGAAAGGATTCATTTAGTGTTTACGTGTAACATGTACCATTTCAGAACATTTGGAACTATCGAGCTGGGTCAAGTAGTTGGCCTTTCACAGTGCCCTGTTTAGATTGGAGTTGCATGCTGCTGAGCAGGGTAGAAAAACTGTGTGCTCAGTGTCTCTGTAAAGGGTATTTATTTCTGATACCCAGTAGCACAAGCTTAGTGTTAGGCCAAATGCATGAGGAGTTAGAGCCCATATTACTTAAAAATACTTTTGTATTGAATATCAACTTTAATGATGTATGCTAAAGAGAGAGAAGTTGAGGAAGTCTTGATTTTTTTTGTAGAAGCAAACTTGTAAGTTAACTATCTGAGAAAGATCTGATAAAATCTTTTGAATTTGACATCTTTCAGGTTCTGCATCTCCAAGTATGGAAAGGGACAGTTACAAGTTGGATATTGTCTTTTCTGTGTGCTATTGCCTTTGTATTCTAGACTCAGTTCCCTTATTTTTTCATGTGTACTTTTCCAGATCCTTAATTACATTTCCGTTTTTATCTGAATGTGTAAATTTTGCTGCATAATTTAGGAGAGGAGTTGGTGTTAAGTAAGGTGAACTCCCAACTTTTGAGACTGTGCTGCCATCTCTTGGTGCTGTTTCTACTGCTGGACTGTAGGGTGGGGAGAAAGAAATGTTAGTTTATTGGGTTTTAAGCTGCTTGTAGGTACATGGAGGGAAGGTTCTATAGACCTGGTCTTCATGTGATCCACATTAGTTTAGGGTGGCACAATTTAGAACCATGTAAAGTTTTAAATTCTTTGTCTGAATTTAGAAACCCTTTGGTTCTTATTTATCTTTCAGTTGTATTTTCTGCCATGTTGCCCCCATCTATGTTCATTGAAACCTTCCGTCTTCTCTTTTGTTCTATTTGCTGATTTGTTCACTGGGAGAAGTTGGCTGTTTCCACCTCTATGAATCCCCATGGGTGCATTCACAGGCAAGATGGGACCTTGTGCTATTTGAGCTACTTCTGTGCCCTACCTCCATCTCATCTTTCTACTTTGGCTTGTCCTGACTGACTTGACTTTGAAGCCTTTGGCATTTACAAGTAACTGATAGCAACTGCATTCATCTGTTCATTGCTGTACCAGTACATTACAACATTTAAATAAATTGCCATCTGTTGGCCACCCTTTAGAGAAGGAAGGATTTTGATACAGAAGCCTCAGCCTTACAGACCATATTACCAGAAACCTTCCAAGAGCTTCATAGTTCTGTTTGGAGAATAACTTCAACAATTGTATGAAAGATAGAAGCACACATCTATACATGTTACATTTTCTGTCTTAAAATTGTTTTACTGGCCAACTGGTAACAAACATAAAATTAGTTCTTAAAATCTCCAAATGAACTTAATTTTAATTTGACCCTAGGGGGCTTTTTTTTTTTTTTTTTTTCAAGAGACTTTGTTGTAGTGTTTCTTCTTCATTTTGATAATTCTAATAAAACTGTACATGATCTATTTAAAATCCAGCCAAGGTATCTGCTGTGAAATGGGATGTGATCCTGAGATCCATGTTGGTGGTGTCATTACACGTGTAAAATGTGACAGCAGTGCCTTCTAATTTTGTTGGTCTCTGTCCAAGTATCTGTGTGATACTTCTGTATGTGCAGTGTAGTTGCAGATTTTAGTTCAGGGCTAATTATAAATTTTTCCCTTCATAAGAATGTCTTGTGCAGCACCATCTAGATATACACACATACAAGAAAAACCCAGACACAAATGGTTGGTTTGTACCTTGTTAGCCCTATTTTACTTTGTTGCTGTTTGTTCTGTTAGGTGTGCTTCAAATTCCATTTTATTTCTTTCACTGCCAGCATTTTTTCTCCGTGGAAATTGGGAAAGGCAGTAGAGGATTCAGAGAAGATTGCATTTACTGAAAAAATGTAATTGGAAATTCTCCCAAACTGTGAGAGACCTAGCAACATTATTAGATTTTAACATGAAAAAAATCATTAGGTTAGGAACTGGCATATCTGATTTTTAGTGTACTCATATCTTAGTCCTAAGGCAAAGTTTTTCTATGCTTTCCCTTTGAAAGAAAGAATTCTAAATTTCTCACACTGTAGCACAGTTCTGTGCAATTCCTTGTTTGCCAGATTCAGAAAACAAGCACTTCAGCATACAGACAGCAACTGCAGAGTTGCATCCTGATGTCAGTGCAGTTTCTAACACAGCACCTGCTGCTTCTGAGGAGAGAAAGTGAGTGGTCCCATTGTTCCTTTACCCTACTCAGCTTTTACAGGAGCTGCAGCCTGGTCATTTCCAGCATTGTGGCAGGTGTACTTGCTAAGGTGGCACAGGCTGGCAGGCTGCAGGAATGCAAAGCAGGATGCGTTATGAAACCATAAAAAGAAAAGGTGTTAAATCTTGTATTGACCAAGCAGACAACTAACACAACATTCTCAATAAAGGAGGAGTTTGGTTTATTTTTGTTCCACATGAAAACGTCTTTTGGCAGTGCTGTGGAGATTACTCACCTGTTACTACCGAAATTTCAGAAGAGAGATGCAAGAAAATGAAACTACTCTTGAAGGACCTGATGTGGATTAATCTGTGGGCTTGTATGTCTGCCTTGACAGTCCTGCTGCTGCTCCATGCTGCTCCACACAGCATTCCGGGGCTTAAGGAGCTGTCTGGGTTTTTGACTGAGCTTGATGTCGTGACCTCAGGTGTGAGACTGATGTTATGTCATCTTCCCAGTTTCACACATTCAGAAAGCTTTGGACTTCTAAATCAATTTTTTGGTAAACAGTTTTACCTTGGAAGTTTAATAGACACGCAAATCACACTATGGTCTGAAAAAGTGGTTTATTATTCATTTAATTTAGAAATAATCTTGATAAGGAAAATTCCAAATTTTGGGAGGATAAATGCACTTGGTGAGTGCTTAGACTTTCAAATACAACTCCACATTTGACCAAGTGGTCCATTTTTCAGGTTAATAACAATTTTATGCTATTTATTTAAAGAAAAAAAACCCATAATCTGATTTTTATTGTTGTTCTATATTTCTATATTTCTACCTTCAGATACCTTGGCTCTTGAGCTGTCATGAGCCAAGTGTGTTTCATCCTAAAACTTATGATCTGGGTGTCTTTATATCCTGGACTTCTTACAAATCCAGAGCTTGAAATAAGAAATTTTTTTAAATTCTACTTTTGCACAGCTTTTTACTGTCAGCTTACAGGTAAACTTGCAGAAAATAGATACTGGCTACCATGACGAATGTGTTAAATTAGAAAACAAAGAATTCCATCTTCTCTCACTGGATTTTAGGATTGTGAAACAGTAAGCTAGGCTTACTACCTACATGGGGTTGTCTTCACATCGGGGAGAAAATTGAAATACGTGATGCAGTCATAGCTTTTAAAAATTATACGTAGATCTCTGTTTGCAGCCTGTTTTTTCAGCCACCTTGAGGGATACTGGTATGAAATATGGTAGTTTTGCCATTCGTCTGCTGGAATCTGAAAAACCTTTATTAAGTTGCACATTATATTACAATCTAACTTCTTTCTTTTACCTACTTGCATTTACTTGTTTTAACAAGTAAATTCTTTGCAGCTGGTCATATTAGAGTGAACACTAACAATGTTGATATTTACCTTGTTTTTCAGCTTATTCAGTATATGTGGCTACGAAAACTTTCCAATTGTGTAGACATATATGTAGAGAGAGAGTGAGTCCATATAGGACAGGAGTACAGGCTGTTTGTTAAAAAACCACACATGAAACCCCTCTGTTGACTACCAGATGTTGCCTTGATGGCCAGAACTTATGAATCATTTTGTTCTAAAACCAAGTGATGTAAAATGGGAAAAATTAAGTAACAGATGAATGATAATTACAATTCAATGTACTGCTGGACTCTACCAGAACTGAGTTAAAAATTATTATTCTCTAGCGATTCATTGTCATTGGTAAATAGTCAAGGACTCAGATTTAAAATATCACATCATATACAAGACATCTACTAAAAAAACTCAGGCATGTGCTCCATCCAGATTGAAATCATCTTGAATTTACCTAATCTTAACCAATTTGATGTGTTTTGACAGGGTCAGAGGGAGCAAGTCTAAAAATAAAAAAAGGGGGGAGAAAGGGGAATGAAAAAAGTCTGGTCAAGATACTTACTTTGAATGCAAAGTTGGGCTGTGTCTCACTGAAATAATATTTCTCTAGAGATTTATGTTTTCCTTGTTTTTTCAATGAAGAAGAGTTTATAGGCATTGATAAAACACCAGACCAGAGAGGCTCTGAAGTCTCTCTTCCATCTAACCATTTAGTGAGTCTATCTTGTCTGGAACAGAGCAAACTGAGGTTTCAATCCCTTTTCTGAGGCAGAAAGAACTAAAACCTGATTCTCTCTTGTCTTAAATCAGAATTTCTCTCTTGGGTAATAGGAGGTTTCTTCCTGCCAAAAAAAGATTGACTGGCTTATCTCCATCAAAAAATTTTCTCTTGGGTAGTTTAATAGGAAAGCTCCTGAAGAACTCTCACGTCACCTAATTTCCCTGGAATTGAACTGTAAAGTTCTTCAAGGAGTAAATTGCTTTCCTGAGATGGAGAAATATGAATTATTTGATGTGCACAACTGAAAAGTCGTGTTAACTGAGGATGCTGAAGAACCATTGCCTTTAGCACTTTCAGGTCCTCGATACGGAGCTGGACGTGGCAGACCTTCAGCAAAAATGCAAGGGGTGAGTGGATTTGTGTATAAGGGGAAACTGGGAACTACCAAGCTGTAGCTGCTGCCCAGAAAACCCCTGCTCTGGCAGTTGTTGGATGAGGAATATGCCAGTGATGTGCTGGGTTTCTACTTGCTGAGGCACCTAAGTCCGTCTGGTAATCAGCTGAGCTTTTGAAGGGAGAGGTGCAGGACTCTCAGCTTAGAGGCAGAGCTAAAAGTTCATTAGAAAAGGGAAAGAACTGTTCCCTTGTAAATGATACAAACCCTCCACTGCCTTATTACTGCACTAAACCTATCCTGCCTGCTTGAAATGACGTGAAGAGTAATACTAAATGAAGCCTGACCTTTGACTGGTCCAATGGACTCTCAGCTTCTGTGGCCTTCCAAGCCCCACCCTCACCATAGATGGGTAGTTGGGGTCAGAATTAAGTCCTGATGGACACACCCAGAGTAGGATACTGGGCAGATGTATTTGTTACTAGTGTGGACAAACACTTGAAAACAAATATACAACTTCTTCTTGGATACTCAGAGAAAAAGGGAGTTGTCCTTTATGGATGTAGTAGTTAACACTTGCAACAGAATCTGCAAATGTAAGCCCAAGATTGTTTGCAGAACTGCTGTTGGGAACAAATGGGGTTAGATGGGACTGACCTAGACTGAGTTTGAAGTACAACGACCTAATAAATGTATATGAGGTTTCCAGGTCCTCAGCAGCACATCAGGTATTGTGCACCTTTATTTACACCATTTCTTGCAAGATCGAGCTATTCCTTTCTGAACATTTCTGCTGCCGGTGTAAACTACTTCATCCACTCACCCACGCCAAAAGGCTTTAAGTGTCTGCATTTTAGACCAGTTTCCTCTCCAACACAGATGCAGTCTATGTACTCAGGGGCCTCCTGCTTTACCAGGTGCTAAAAATTGTAATCTCCTCTTGCCTCGCTGCCCAAACCTTCACCCTCGTTAATGAAACTATGTATGTCCTGTCACTCCTTCCTTAAAATGTATTGCAGAGAGTGAAATCTAGAAAATGTCTGTGTCTCCCCTTATTTTCAGTGTCCCCCGTGGGCTGCTCCTAACAGGTAGTTGGTTGTCGTATCTCACTTCACTCCCCAGAAAGAGCTGAAGGGCCCAAATGCAAGAAACCAAAATGCGCAAGATGGTCCAACAATCGTGAACAGTAATTTGTCAGGGCAGACTTGGAAATCCTGAAATATTAACAAAATTAACCTTTTAAATTTGATGAAGCTGCACACAATGCATCAGGAGAAGCAATCAAAAATTGCTTTAGTTTCCTGGATACGAAAAACCAGTAATTTTGTTGGTGACCTGTGTGTGAGATACTCCCCAAGGAATAGGGGAATTGCTGGAATTACAGATCAGTCATAAGAGGTAAAAGAGGAAGATTCATGTTAAAACTATGAAACAGAGGGAGCTCAAGCCAGATGTGAAATTTTGCAGTATTAAAAAATGAAAAAAAGAAAGTAGATGTAAAGTTACGTGATTGTGTAACTAAAAAGCAGGTGTTCCCAAGTGTCCCTCCTTCAAAGCCCTCCCGCCTGATACCTGTGATAACCAATCACACAGGTGGAGAGACTCTCACAGACACAGCAAAGTGCTCAAAAGCACTTGCACAAATAATGTTCCTCTAGAGAGGACCAAGGACAAATGTAAGTAAATAACAATTCTTGGCACACAAGTAGAGCCTGAAGTAGCACAGATGGCTACATTTGAGCCCACAGGCACATGGATCAAAGTTCTTCGGTTTGTTTTATGTGTTAGTAGATTAGAAAACGTTATTCAAACTACATTTGGAGGATGCACAGACACAACATGAATCAGTTATAAAATTGCATTTTGGTAAGTTTATATTAATTTAGAAACATGTTACTCTTGGTAGAGTTAGGAGAATAATTGAACCCTCAAGACATTGTAGCCTAATCAGACACATACACATAGGTTTGAAAATTATGATCTAGTGAAGCCAGGTGGTAGCACTGAGATGCACAGCAGGCTGCTGCTGTCAGTCCTCAAAAGGAGGACACAGGAGCTCTGTGGTGAAAAAGAGCTTTAGAAAAGTGAGCTGGAGGTGGGGCAGGAGAGGCAATACCTGTTTCCTTCTAGCAGAGAGTACTTTTTTAACTTCATTTGCAGGATGCTAGTGAAGAAGCAGCCTGTTTCAGTTACTGGTAACTATTAAATGCAAACACTGCAGTTTGGGGAGGGGTTTGGTTGTGGGATTTTTCAGTTCCTTTTTTAAATAATCCCTTGCTTCATTCGGTAGTTGTTTTTCTACTTACCTGACTGCAACTGGTTTTTATGGTGTGGGAAGCCTTTGTCACTCCTCCTCTGTCTGATGGAGTATCATGTCCCTGGAGGCTGCCTCCCACCATGGCAGTGGTAGCAGAGGTGAGCTCTGTGTTGGCTGGTGGACAAGAAGCAGAGGAGCAGCTCTCAGCAGGTCCCATGGACGCACAGGGTGCTGGGCACTGGGCTTTGGGACAGAGGAACACAGGTTGTGTTCTCTCAGCCCGTCAGCTGGACTAGAGCACAATGATACCTTGGATGCAGTTTGGACTCCTCAGGTAAGAGATGCCCAGCTTGTGCTGCTGCCAGCAGGTCTGTGTGCTGTGGCTTCTCCGTGGCCCGGGAGCTCTTCTCCATCTGGCTCCTGTGCTTGGGGCACGTGGCTGAGACCCTCAGCTCTGCCTGCCTGGTCTGTCCTGCTGACAGAATCCCTTCAGCTGCAAAACCCTACACAAGGCCTATAGAAAAGAAATTAATGCCAGTGTAGTTGTTTTCTGTTCAACTCTTCGCTTTCCACCTTGCCTAAAATGAGTCCTTCTCTACCCAGAATGAAGTTTGAAATTCCTTCCATCTTGCTGCCTGGAGAAACCTTTCTCTGCCCTCTCCCCCACTATGTGCCTCCTTCCCATACAGGCCACATCTGCCTTTTCTTTTACCTTAAAGAGGCCAATCCAAAATTAAAAAGTGTTTGCAATGATCTTCTCTCTCCACAGACCAAGGGTGTGTTCTTTCATCCTCGCTATGACTTTTTGTCCCCCACCAATCTACAAGGCCAAAATGTTTCCCGTTCACCTTCCCTTCTGTTCCTACCCCAGCCCTTTGGATTTCCATCAGCTTTTACTTTTCCCCGCTTAAAAAAAAAAAAAGAAATAAATACAAAAGGAAAAAAATGCTTGAAAAATAGCAGTGAATACAGAACTATGCCTGACAGGCTTTCCTGGACTGTTTTGTTTTGCCTCAGTCAGCTGACAGTATTTAAACAGGTTTTCCATTTTAATAAACACAAGGGCCCTGAGATACATTTTCTGGATGCTTCCCCTAGATCTGCAATCTCAGTGAAATAAAGGCTTTGATATTAGCAGAACTTTCTTCTTGTTAAAAATGCTTTGTGAGAACCTGTCTGATAGCTTTACTCTTATTTGCTTAAGTCACCACTGATTTTTTTTGCGACTTTTAACATGAGCACTGGCCACACTTGGACAGCAAATAAAAAGCTCTTTGTCTTAAGCACACAGCCTCTTCCTAATCCTATGATAACCTCTGTCAGTCCCCACAGGATGGTCAGAGGTACATTAAATCGGTTGTAGCACCCTGGGAAGCTAGAATGGACATGATGTTGGTTTTCCAAAGAATCAACAGCTGTGCCCTTGCTGACACAATGAATTAATTTCAGTGTCATAACTGTAGTGTTCTTTTTCCTGCTTGCATGTGGCAGGACCATCTTTTGGGATGCCAACAGAAAAAGCAACTCCAAAGACAGAGTGTCTTGGATGACATTACTATCCTTATATTCCTTTGCAATAACAGCAAGCCAGTCACAGCCAGTCACCAGATGTCCCCACAGGGGTATGGGCTGAGATTTGAGCCAGTTTCAGAGCAAGGAGCAGCTCTGGTTTCTCCACACCTACCTTCAGCTTAGCTATGAAATCCTGACGATCTCAGGTGTTAGAAGGCCCACAGCAGGTTTGTAGGAGTCAATGCAGAGTTCGCAGCTGGTTGGGCAGTTCTCTCTCGGGCATGGTCATCTGTTTAGCTGCCCCTGTGCTTTCACCTCTGTGTCATTCTTCACTTGGTCAGGAATGCGGCCTCTTAGCAGTTGCTAAATATTCTCAGAACAAGGCCCTGAGCCAATGTCCATTCAGTAATAATAAAACATTTGGTCTCGGACAGCAAGCAAAGAGCATGAGTAGCTCCATGTCTTTCCTGTGAATTTAGGTTCTGTACGTGTGACTTTTCTTCATGCCTGCTTTGTAAGTCTGGTGTTTGTATGACTTTCACAGGACCTATGCAGTGATTTTTGTCTGCTGTTTTAAATCAGGCTTTGTATATAAGTTGCATTTCTCCATTCTATCTGGAAATATTTTTTTAGAATTCAGTAACTGTCAAACTAGCAGGACATCAATTAACTGGTGTTTACCCCATAGGGGATGATTCCTACTTGATGTTTACTACCAGCTGATGCTAATGAATATGTTTTGTTCTTGTCTCACCGTACAGTGGGACAACTGACATCTCTCTAGCTCAGAATTAGCTTTTTGGACACAAGCTTTTGGAGTGGAAGCCAAGAAAACTCTTCATGAAATAGTTATCTGTGGAGATGCAGACAAATAGCTCCTAGCAGGAATGAATTGCCATTAGGCAAGCAAAACAGGAGCTTTACAGTTCATGAACATTTCCTTTGCATTTGTTCTTTAGGAGATACCCAAGGGAGCCTAACAAGCATTGCAGAAGGGAAAAATAAAAAAGGTAATGCTAGAAGTAGAGTTTTTTATACACACTGAGACAGAAATTCTGGCACATTAAAGGCATGCATTACTATGCTGGATGTAACCCATGAGAAAAGAGCTGGGTGCATGCTGGATGGATTGTGCATAAAAAGCTGAAGCTGTTTAACTGAAATTAATAATGCATATAGAAAAATTGACTGGAAGACTGTGGCCAGAGGGTGAGTAAACTGCTGACCTACATGCACACCTGAGTGAAGTGGTATTTGGTTGGTCCATGTTATATTTGAAGTGGAAGAGCAAAACATTTTACAAACAAATAAAACCCAACCAAAAGTCTAAATTTTCATTTTATACCCTCTACCACTCTGTCTCTGATGCTGTAATAAAAAGGCTACAGCCTCTGCTCTCACATAATCCTTTCTCAAAATCAAAACTATTACATTTTATCTTTCTATACTTTCCTTTTGAGAATAAGCATCTTTTGCCACTAGAAACCCTCAGTTTAGCTCAACATCCATTTCAGTATTGACTGATCCTGAAGTCATCTATTCAGGCCAGAAGAGCGTTGTGATGAACCGTGATGGGTGTACTGGGGTTGCACCATCCCTGGGCTCGGAGTCAGGAGGAGCAGGAGGGGATGCAGGAGCAGGTGGAGTCATGGACAGGCTCCCACCTTGTCAAGAAGAGCTTGGTGGTATTGGAAAAGAGGCCATGGCTTGTATAAGAGGGTGTAAACCTTCAGTGGCTGGAGTTCCAAATCCACATGCAGCTTTCCATTAAGAGCATTAAGGTATTTTGCCTTGGCAACAGTGAAATACCTTTACTTTGACCCCTCACCAACTGCTGTCTTTAGCAGTATTGTAAGGCATCAGTCTTAAAGCATGCCCTAATAATAGAGGTTGCAAGTAATAGTGACAGAAGTATCAAAGGAGGATCTGGGTGTTACTTAATGCTACACTTTTGTTTTCTGAACTAGTACATCCTGCTTTTTCGAGAGCCAGGGTTCGAGAGCCAACGCGAGCACTCTGACGTAGGATTGAAGGGAGTGATTGCAGAGCTGCTGTGCTGTGGGCAGGATACATTGCTTGGAGAAACGTGCTCCAGGAGTCTGTCAGCCAGAGATGATAAGGGGAAATGACTATGAAAGTGCTTTCTGGGAAAGTAAATCTCGGAAGGAAAATAAACCTGTCAGAGAGGAAAAAATCATCCTAGCAATTGGTGGTGGTGGGAAAGTAACCCAGAGACTGAGAAGCATGCAGGACAAAAATCAGATGGTGTCATGCAGCTGAAAGAGACAAGAAAAAGACAGAGGGAGGGGGAAAAAAACCCTGGGAGCTGAGAGAAAGGGAAAGAAGATAAAAGCTTCGGAGATTTATGGGCATTATGCACCTGAAATTCATTGGTTTGACATTTGTCTGCTACATCTGGAAAACAGTTTGCTTTTAGGGACTGCTCGTAGTAGTAGGATAGGATTTTTCCCCACAACCACTGTAAACCACTTCTAAAATGAGAAGATTTCATAGGCTCTTTTTACTTTGGTATGTTTATTCCACCCATATTTACTGCTGAATATACCTTTTCAGTGACATCAGCATCTGAATTAAAGGTACTGGGAGAATGCCATGATTCTATAACAATGAAAGGGCAACATTTGGACCCAGGAATGACTTCTGCAATGCACGGATCAGGAAAAACAGCATTAAGATGCAGAAAGGCTGAAATTTCCTGTGCTAGGAGACCAAGGCAGAAGAAGACAAAATGACTGGATTGCAATATTGCATTTTAAAAGCTTAATTCTTTCTTCTCACTGGAATTTGGCGTAAGGCTTGTGGCTTTGGGAGCTTAATCAAAAGAAATACTGTGTTGGTATAACAAGAAAATAGGTGCAGAGGGGGCAGTGGAGGGAAAGAGTGACACACACGCAGATGGGCCTTGGAGAAATGGCACATTTCAACCCTTCCCTGATTGTCTCCCAGCCACCACTCCATCAGGATCTTCTCCTGCCTCTCTCATTTCATCACCTCCAAATTGTGCTGCCTGACAGTTACGAGAGGGGAATCAATCAGAAACTCTGCTCCTTTCAGCCGCAGGTACTGGAGGCCACGGGGAGCTGAGATCTGATTAAGGCATTGTTGAAAATAGCTTTTGGCTTTCATCTGAAACCACTATCCTCAGACTCAATCAGTGAGAGCAGGTGAACTGTGCATGTCCTGGTACGTCACTCTACAGGTACTGGAGAAGCTACATCTACAAAAAGGAATTCGCTTTTGGAAGTGCACACGGAGCTGGGGCGTGGGCTGTCCTGCAATACAGCAATAGTCACATCCACTATATTATTAAAATGTGAGGGGTCTTCTTACTTAAACAACAATTTTTAAATTATTATCTATAATAGATCCAGGCTTTCAAAGGGTATAAAATACTTCACAAATATGTTTTCTGCTGTCACTGTTCCACATAAACTCCAAAGCAGCTAAGTTTATTTCTCCAGTTTCAACACACAGGGCAAGTTTGTAGAGGGTCTCAACCTAAAGTGAAGTAAAATTTTCATTTTATTGTTATAAATTAAATCCCATAATTTAATTCATCGGGTATTTGCAAAAGGTCAGATCGATGTCAGTAGTCTCAGCACCGTTGCAGGAGCAGTGCTACTTTATTAACGAGGCAGGCAAAACATTGTTTCTATGGATTGTGCATAAATAGTGTTTAGAAATTTTTTTTAATTTCCTGTCTGTGGACAAGCTGGATGAAAAAAAAGAAATAATAGCCAAAGTTGTATGCTAAGTTGTTAGGGTAAGCCATTTCAGGCAATAACTGAGTGCAGAACATGGATCTGGGTGCTGGAGCTCACAGTACATTTCTAATTTAAAATCATTCGGTAAAGAGATCAGATTTTCCTGATTAAAAACCTTGAAAGGGCTTATATTTAATATCCACATCTACATTCCATGCTGTGTTCAAATTTAATCTCGTCTAATAACAAGGGTTCTTAATGATATTGATTCAGCTAGGAGATAGAAACATCTCCAACAGGATATTTTCACAAACCAAAATAAGTGTAGTAGCTTCTCCATCTGGGTTCCACAGAGCAGAGGACAAGACCTGAACACCCACACTCAGCTGTGTGCTGCACCAGAAAGACTGGACTCCTTGCTCAACAAAGCACCAATGATTACATCATTCAAAGTTGTTTTACTCTGTGTTGAATCTGTTCACAAGTATGTGTAGTTGGAGAAAATAGTTGCTCCAAAGTTTAGAAAAACTGTTTTCTGACAAAGCCTTTCAGCCTTTGCTCGTTGTGTCTGCCCTTTCTGCCATTCTGCACCCAGTGGCTTTATTTCCCTGTCAGCAGTGCCGTGCCTGGAGTGGCTGTGAACGAATTTGTGAAATGTGACTGCCACGGGCACCAACCCGTGTCTGCAGTCCTGCATCCTCTGTAAAACACCTCTTTGCTTTATTCCAGGCATGTATCCCTGTGCTTCCCAGTGTAGAAAGTTCCACGTGAGCCTTTGTGGCTCATCTAAGACCCCACCACTTGCATATGTGGGTGCTTTCAGCTGCACAGAAGCCATTTCTTTGTCCTTGTTCTATGGGGTTTATTTAAGTGAAAAATACATTGACTTATGTTAATTTATGTTATTGCCTTAGTAAAGAATGCATTCCACCCACAAAGACAACAATATTTATTTTAATTTTATTTTTAAAAAAGAAAATATTTTACTTAAAAGCATTAATTTCACATGGACAAACCCATTCTCGCCACCCCAGAATTCCCGTGAGAGTGACACCAAAATTACCTCAACATGTATTAGCTCAGCTAAAATAATGTGAAAATATACTACAAATATAACAGAAAGATTTTTGCTTATGAGGCATAGCTAGTGAAGTGAAGACTGCATTACATATATTCATGTTTGAGGAGAATCTATTAGCATATTGGAAATTTTAACAGATACTCAGAACTGCATCTGAAAACTGAGCAAAGCCATTGATGCAGAGGACACCAATTTTTGCAGTGGAATTTATGACAAATAGAGCAACTTCTAAGGCTTTTCATAAAGTCCTTTATCTTCAGAGTGCTCTTCCTCCTTTGTACCTTTGAAGGGAAAGTGATGTAACACTCAGACAGTGATAGCATCAATTTCCCATAAAATTCTTTCTGTGTTTACTGTCAGCTGAAGTGTTTCATTAACTCAGAACTAAATCACGTTCAGCTGATGCCACAGTCACTTTCCAAGACCAGACAATGCACTCCTCATGGCCTCCCCTGGTGCAGCTCAGGGCGGCGCAGATGCAGACGTGTGTGTGTACGAACATTTGGAGAGGGAAGCCCTTGTTGTTTTCCCCTCCTCTTCATCAGCAGCCTCTCCCCGTATTGCGGGGGGCTTTTGTTTGGCACAGCAGGTGAACGTGGCTAGGAAGGCCATGCGGAAACGCTTGTTCATGAAGCAGTAAATGATGGGGTTCACACAGGCAGAGGTGTAGGACAGCAAGTGGATGAAGGAGATGGGAGCCCCCGAGAGCCGCCGGTCTGCGGAAGCCGTGTCGAAGGCGCGCCAGGCATTGACGCTGAAGACAGGAGTCCAGCAAATGAAAAACAAAACCACTATCACCATCAGCATACGGATGACGAGTTTCTTGGCCATTAGGTTGGCAGAAGAGCTGTTGCTTCTCACTCTCTCTATTTTGTTGTGGCTCATGGCAGAGAGCTGTTGCAATGGCATTTTCCTTTTTCTTTTGGTTTTGTTGAGGTAACATCCATCTCCATCCTCGTATTTGGCGCTGCAGGTACTTACTCTTCTTTCTGTACATATAAAGTGCTGTTTAAATAGTTGGCAAAATATCTCTGAACAGTGAGTCAAAATAAAAATGAAGAATGCAGTCTAAATCTAAATAAACAACATAATTCATAGCTGAACAACTGCTGCAAAGAAAGCACTGGCCTGCTTCTGAGTCAGTCGTGCTATCAGCTATCTGAATCCACTGTCTCCCAGTATTCTCACATCTTATCTCTACACAAACTGATGCAAAAGGTGTAAGAAGGTTGCTTAGTCCCGTATGGACAGAAGATATAGAAGATATTCAAGGTTATATGCTTCTATTTTAATTTGACAGTTTTAATTGTGGATTTATTCACGAAAATGGTCCTCATCCATGGCCAGAAAAAAATTTTGGTATTTCTGTAATAAACAAATTAAAAATTTAATGTATTCTGCCCCGATTCTTTGCAAACAAGCCATAGGTGAGGCTTACTTGCTAACAGCAGAGTAACTTTAATCAAGAAATGCAGCTGGAAAGTTCATGACATAACTGACTATAATTATCACTTTTGCAAATAGAAAGCTTTCCTGTTACTAGCCTCAAAATGACTGCTTGTAGTTTCAACTGTAACTTTAAAAACCCCATCCCAAACCTAAATGTACTGTTACCTCGTGAAGATTTTCTCTGGCTGGCATCAAATTTTATTCCTCTGTAGAGTTCCAAAGAAATTAGACCATATGCAACCATCATTATAATCCCAGGAATAAGAAAGAGAGTGAGCAGCAGGAAAGTGTACCTAAGGAGTCAAAAGACACACTGAGAAAAGGGAATGGCACAAAACCAGAAAAACTTCTTTTCATACAACTGAGAATTGGGGAAGACAGGATTTCAAGATTTTTTGAATTTTTTCCATGCCAATACAAAGTATCATTTTGACACCGCTGGAAATTTGAAGCTTCCTGCTTCTTCTCCTGCATCCCCTGGAAAGGTACAGCAGGAACAAGACTATCTACCATGGCTGCAAACCATCCTTCATTCCTTCCATGAAGCCTAGAGGAGATGGGCACTCTCACAGCAGTTAAAGGTGGCAGAAGCTCTCTCTGCCCATGAGTGGGACTCCCCGCTGTAACCAGATGAGCGTCGGATGCTCTGTAGCTTTGGACAATGTAAAAACTGTCTTGCAGAAGCTAAATGAGCAGTTGCTGATTCTCAAAGGAGTCCTTGGTACATTAAAAATGTTTTAATGGTTGGACTCAATGATCTTAGAGGTCTTTTCCAATGTAAATTATTCTATAATTCTGCTTCAGAGAGATCTGACTTCCTGAGGGCCATGGCACACATGGGCAAAGACAGAGCAGCCACAGCCTGGGTTTTCATCCCTGGAGCTATGCAGAGCTCCTGAGGAGGGATGCCAGAACTGGCAATCTCTTTGGTAAAGGAAGCAGCTTTTACTTGGTCTCGCATCTGCTACTCTCCTAGTCAGCTTCTCCGATGTGAGTACAAGTTGGGGAAATAATGATGTTTAAATGCATCCATGAGCCTGTGTCTCTTCTGATCCCTGTGACTTTGGTGCAAACTCAGTAACACACCTGGGAATCTGTAAGGAGACCACAGAGAAGAGAATTTTGTCCTGTACCCTTCCTTCTCATGCCACCGAATACCTGAGACTACTGAAAGCATTAACACAAAGTTACTCTCTTTGTGAATATACCATACCAAAATGGTGCAGACTTTAATCTTTTTCCCAGTTCCAACTGACCTTCAGTATCAAAAAAAATCTTACACTTTCTCGGTGCCAGTCAGCGTTTAGTCAACGTGCAAGGACATCATGTCTAAGTACTACTGCTGTTTGATAGTGCTGCTGTTTACTCTGCCTGGATGTGTAGGACTTGGAGCATGTCTCTCCCTTCTTCTCTCTGCCCCTGTTCTCCATAAGCGACCACAAGGATTCAGTTCTCAAGTAAGACATTTGCAGCCTCATATTCTACTTCTCTGTTGCAGAGAACCTTCAAACAAATTAACAGGCAAGGCAGCACACAGAGGGGTTTGTATGTGTCTGCATTTCTCAAAGATTAATCAAGGATTTCTCTGAAAATATTGAAGTTTATGTGTAAATGAGTGAAAGAAGTATTGCTACTACAAGTGACAGATGCTTTCTTTACAGTGACAGTTGGGGCTTAGCAGACCATGGTGTGAGAATCATTGCCATGTTGGGCAATCTTTCCTATGACAAGGGAAAAGTCATGCAAATGTCAAAATACAAGCAGCTCAAAAACATGTTGGGTTTTTTTAACATCTTAAATAAGCATGATAGAGTGTAAACATCTGCTGAAGGTTAATATTTGATTTTCCATAGGCTTATTGCTACCATGAAATCCCATTTTCCAGCAGATAATTATGCATTTGCTAACAGCCAGTTATGTCTTACCAAGACTGTTGAATGACACTGCTTGGCCAAAGGAGCCGGCACATATTTGCTGTGGTGTTGTTATACTTGGTGAAAGGTACCAGTTTGCTGTAGATTGGGTACGGTGACATGATGGTAAAGGAGACACCCCAGGTGGCAGCAATCACTCTCAAGGCGTGCGACTTTGTCTGCCAGACCCTGGACTGCAGCGGCTTGCAAATGGCACTGTACCTCTCCAAAGATATGGCAACCAGGTTGAATGTAGAGACACTCACAGAGACACCTACATATACAGGATAAAGAAAAAGGTTATTCTCCTGTTTTAAAGGTTATGTTATGTTCAGATGGTCTTGCTAGCTTTCTGTATGCATACAAAAATGTAAAAATATAGCAAACTATTTATAAGCAAAAGTATTTATAAACACCATACTGATTAAGTCAGTGAAGAATGTGTGGGCAGTGGGTCTGGGTCTCCAGACTGCTCCAGACTGATATTTCTGTTCTGTGCTTCTCTTACTCCAAAAGTCCAAGAAAAAATACACACTCTGTCAAACCATAAAATTCTGGTAACAGGGAAAGAAGACAATTTTACTCCTAATTATTCTCTTTGCTACTGTGGTTTATTCACTCCACTAATTGCACTGAAATTCAAACAAAGCATTTGAAATCAGTTAATTACTCTCTTAACACAGATGTTCGCAGTCCCTTTTCTATTATTTTAACTTTTTTGAGTGTACTGCTTGACTCGTGATCTGATTTTCTCATTCAAGAGAATTAAATCTATTACAACTTCTTAATTAGATGCTAATGGAGTTACAAACAAGGAGAAATGAAGTCATAAAGCAGAATCTTTGTCCTTCGAGTATCCTTAATTTCTTCTGTTCATATTTTATAAAATACAATGCAGTGGTCTGTTTCTGTCATTGAGGTGCCCAAGTTCATCACTATAAAATTATAAATATTTCTTCTTAACTTTGCCACAGATTTTTCTTTCAGTGAATGAGCTTTTATTTGTCTTTGTGAATGTGGGTCAAACTATTAAATGCCAACATTGTTACAGTTTGCTTTACAGAAATCATCTGTAATTTCAAATTTGTCTTTCTACATCTTAAAATGAAAAATTGGGCATGGTTGATGCAATGGTTGTCAGTGTCTGTTTGTCAGGTAAAGCCTCTGTTACCTGAACCTTTAGTGGGAAATCTCCACATTCCAACTCAAAATAAGGCAGCTTCATAATGAGAAACTTTACATTTGGTCTATTTCACTGGATTTTTTAATAAAGTAATTTACACTGTGTGCAATAAGAGGAAGATGACAATGCTTCAGTAATGTTTAATGGTATTTTTGCCAGCAATTCATTCTAACTGTTTAAACATGGCCTTTAGTTTTATTGGCTTTATCTACAAAAAGATGTTGATTTCCCATTAGCACACTTTAGGTGTGTACTTTCACATTACATCAAAGTTCTCAAGGGCATGGGTTGAAAGGGGACCTGAGCTTTCTGTAATCGACTAAGGGTCTCCCAAAGTGGAAAAACTTTACATAATATTCTCCTTTCTTCTTTTTCTTTTTCTCTTTTTCTTTCTCTTTTTCTTTTTCTGTTTTTTTGTTTGGTTGGTTTGGTTTTGTTTGTTTGGGTTTTTTTGGTTAAGAAACAAGCAATTGCAGAGGAAATATTCAAAGTGAGACAAAAATCACTTACACACACATATACAACCCAGGCATTTTGAAACTCCTAGCTCCTGGCTCCACAACCAAAAGGAGTATGGCAAGGCATACAAAAGTGATGCTTCTTAAAGTCAGGCTCTAAAATCTATATCTGTGTTTTATGGTCTTCTGGTGATCACACCAGGTCTGTCTGCAGAGAGTACTTGCTCCAACTTCCAGCTCTGCAAATTACACCTACTTTGGCCTATTTCTTTTTTATGTATCACTGCTGCCAAAAATCTGTGGGCAAAACCTGCCCTTAGTGAGGGTGTACAAGCCCATCATTTCTGGTGGGTGATCTGAATGCTGACAACAATCTTGTCAGTGATGGGTAAGCAAGTGCATGTGCTGGGTTCCTCACTAAAGTTTGATCATGCAACATCTTCGCATCCAGCAAAACACTTCTGTATGTCATTAAAGTTAAGTGCGTGCCTCTGTCTTTTGCTGGATCAGACCAAGGACACCAGAACCATGAAGATTTGCACTACAAAGTTGTTTCTTCATAATACTGGTAACTTCAATGGTGGACAGAAACAATCAGCTATTTATAGGTCTTTAAATACCTTCTCACCTGTCCCATTAGTCAGTCTTCAAAATAGGTATAAACTTCCCAGACTTACCCATGAAATAAGTGGCAGTTTTGCAAACAGCGCTTCCAAAAATAAAATCTTTTAGCAGGTTGGGAATGAGGGTGAAAGGCATGCAGAAAAGGCAGAGCATCAGGTCGCTGACTGCCAGTGACAGCAGAAATGCGTTGGTGACTGTTCTCATCCGCTTGTTTCTTATCAGCACCGTAATCACCAGAATGTTCCCCAAAATGCTGAGCAGAAATATCAAACAATACAGCAGAATCCGAATTATCTGATGCAAATCTGAAAATTGTCACAAGAAAAGATCACTTACATAGTATTCAACTCAGATTAATATTATGTATTTCAACCTTTAATCAAAAGCTAAAAGCCTTTCTGTATTCAATTTTATGAAGGTTTGTGTCTTTACACCAATGCAAAATAAGTGAAAGTGCTGAAATTCTTAAACATATTCTGATATACCTAAATTCCACAGCTTTAAACTACAATATAAGCAATACCATGTACATTTGGAGAGTCAAGTACAACTTCTTAAGGCATGTGCTTCTCATGCTACGTACTGTGCACCACTTATTCACCATGGGAGATCCTATTTTACTCAAAAGTAAGAGAAGATTAGGCAATCAGAAAATATTTTAATACACAGATTTTTTTTCGGCCTCAGAGTGCTATGATTTTCTATTAATCACTTTCATATGCGGTATCAGATCGGATCACTCCATTGTTATTGCATTGAGTAAAAATCATGTTTCTCCAAATCCTTAGCAGAGATGTTTACATTTTGTGCCCCAAAGTGCTTTAGTTTTCCATTATATCCAAATTTTGTCCTAGCTGAAGTTTGAACCTGGAAAACCAGCACATACTAATTTTTTTGATGCCTGTTTCTCATACTAACTTAAAAGCAAGCAGTTGATTTTGCACTCTCTCAGAGAAAATGCCTCACATAGCTCTTTCTTTCTATAGTATCTCTACATCCACCTAGAACTAAAATTGCCTGAAAAAAATCAATTTCCCATACATACCTTTAGAAGGATAAGGTGCATCATCCACACAGAAAAAAGTGTCATTTTCCAAGACGATATCGCAGAGGAAATCAGTAATGTTGGTACCATTCCCAAGAAAGCTACTAGCATCAACTATTTCCATTCTTCAGTATCCACAGGTTAGCTTTGACGAGGAAGAAGGCGGGTTTGTAACTATCTGCCCATGCTTTCAGTAAACAAATATGTTTATTAATGAAGTCTTCGGAGGAAATACAAGAGAGGCAGCTGTGCAAGGAAGCTGTTCTGACTCTCCGACAGGAGCACCCAGCACACAGAGTCCTGCTCTGGCTGCACAAGATTTATTCCAGGGGCACACACAGCAGTTCAGAAAAGCAAAGCATGTGTGCACACACACACCCGCATGTATGCACACACACACATATCCCCTCCGGTACTTTTTAGATCCACCCTCTTCTGTTACTGCACTACTGTTGGGATTATAAACAGGCTTGAAAAAGATTACAGCATTAACCCCTTGCAAGATTGCTTTTACTCATGTCTCTGCAATATTTCTCAGAGTCAGCCCGTTACGTCACAGCCTGTAAATGAGACCCAGCGAGTGATGAGAGTGATAAATTTGTCTCTCAACTAACAACATTTAAAATGGTAAGAGTCTCTTAATAAAAGGGCAGAGAGGAGAAAAACATAGTGAAGATTTCGCATTCCTTACATGGAGATGATCCCTGTCTTCATATTTTTCAGAACAAACGGAAGATAAGGTAGACTCAGAAAAATAAAAGCAGCTACATTTATCTCATTTGGTGAAGTGTTAGTATCATACAAAGTGCTATACATGCCTGATCCAAACTCCAGCAAGTCAATAGAAAAACACACTAATTTCACTTAGTGGATCGACCTTATGAAAAGTATACTAGAATTGTCAGTTAATATAACCAGAAGCATATACATTTCCTCTGTGCAAGAACTTTTATATGACTTGAGTACAAACTTGATAAAACTGATAAACTGTGGCACATTAGTTACACACCAGTGGAAAACACAAAGATCTTGATGGTTTACAAATTCTGCTTTTTTAATACATAAACATTATCCTCACTGGTGTTTTCACAAAGTCATGGGCTTTTACTTTCCAGTATATAGCTTGTTTATGGCCAGAAGTGCAAATTAATGTTAGAAACTAATCTCTACTATAAGTGAATGAATAAGAAATTAATTTCACATTTAAAATACCCTTTACTTAAAAGCAGAGCAGTAACAGGTTCTTTGTAACAAGTCCTGACCCCTCAAAGCTGATATACACGGACTGGAAAGCCTGGGTTTCTTTTCCAGTCTTGCCAGCTTAGCTTTATAGTATGAATAATGGGAATAGGTATGTAGGAACGTAGATTGAAAAGTTACAATGAAAGTTCTAACTTCTCAGTTATCCTTTGTACTTCTGGGAGTCCTGGATGTAGCCGGCCATCAGTGGTCCATCCCACTGCACAGTCCCACTGACCAGCTTGCTGTCAGGGTGTGAGAGGCTGGCCAGGGCTGCAGGACAGTATGACTAACACTGTAAAACCAGTGCAGGTCTTGTATCAGTCTCAAACATATGTGGGACAGGGTGAAGGACCAGCTTCCCCAGGACAGCAGGAGCTCCTCACTGAGCCCCAGCCCAAGGGATGGGCCCGCTTCAAGTGTCAAGAAATGCTTGCTAAGCACATGCAAGACAGATGAAGCCAACAAGGCCAGCAGCCATGGCTGGAGGCTCCATGGAGCCAGCAAAAAGGCAAACTGAACCAGGCAGCACTGGACACAGCTCGCTTTGTGCGCTGTGCAGACAGCAAAGGAGCTGAGAACACAGTGGTAGGGGCCAGCATGTGCAGCACAGGCTTGAAGAACTGAGGGATAAGTACTGAGCCATGACTAACTCCAGAAGGTACTAATTTCAACCAAAAGCAATGTCCTGGGTTACAATGTATTCTATTACCATGAGCTGTTGAGACCAGGTATAGCAATGTTCCTGGCCTCCTCCCTCTGGACTATCTCCTGTTAATGGGCCCATCAGTGCCTTGCCCCATGACTCACCATCCCATTGGGAGATGCTCCGCCCAGGGGGAAGGAGCCAAGCATTCCCACCAGGATAAAAATCTGGGGCCTGGAACAGCAGAGGCAGACTTACCTACTGGGATCCCAGAGGACAAGATCTACCCCATTAGATTTTCCGAGGAAGACCAGACCTTTCAACAGAACCATCACTCCAGGAGGACTGCAGTCACCATCTAATTGGACTGTTACCAACCCCCTGACTATCAGGGGGTCAGGTTTGTGCTCTGACCTTGTAGGTGGGTTGTTTTTTTGTGCTACTGCATTTATTTTATTTTTCCTATTAAACTGTATTTCTGACTTGGACTCTCTCACTAGTTTGCTTTTCAAACTAGCACAAGCAAGTACAGAATTCATGAGGGAATGATATCCCATGCAGATCCCAACAACTGTGGAGCTACAGTTAAAACAAACAGGAGCACCTTGTTTGCATGCCCAGGACTCTGAATCCATAAGGCGCAGCTTTCCTCTACAAATTTGTCCAGACCATGCATCCAGAGATATTTATCTATTATTAGAATCCTCACCAGTTCTCTTTCTCTGAATGCCAGGCTTACAGACTGGCTCACTAAGACTTTAGTTCCCCTAGAGTCCTTTTTAAACACTGGCATCACATTTACACAAATTTTTTTCCCTGGCAACAATGTAGTTCTAAACAATAGATTGCACATCATGGTTAATAATTTTACTATTTCCTTTAGAAGTTCTGGATGAATACCATCTGGTCCTGGGCTGAGCTCGATTCAGCATCTGCTGGTTAAATTGCCAGAGTAAATGAGGAAGAATTTGCTATGAACTTTTGACTCCCCTTTTGGAGTGGATTTCTGTGTGAAACATATCAAGATCAAAGAGTTTTATTTTTCCAGGCTTTTATTTTGCATAGATTTACTCAAATGTACAGCCAATAATCCTCATGTTTGGACAGTTCTGAGTTGCCTTTATAATATCATTTCTCTCCACTACATTTAGCTAACTGCATGATAGATCACTCTCCATGCAGATCAGTATCATCTCACTGTCTCCCTGCAAGTTTCAGGAGAGAAGAAAAAGGAGGTTTTAATGAAATGCTTGCTCATCCCAGATGTAATTTTATAATTTAGAAGAAACAAAAACCTGAATGTCTGTCCCATTTGAACTTAATCATGCATTATTTGGGATGTTGAAAGTTTTAGGCAAGAACTTCCCTTGAGCTGGCTGCTTTATTAACAACACTGATTTATTAATAAAATTGTTTTTTAATTAAGAAATCTTTTAGGTACCCTAATATGACTGTGTAGATAGTTTGGACAAAAGTACACAAAAATATTTTCCCTGTATAAGCCCAAGGAGGCTTGCTAATCCATGATAAAAAAAGAATCTGACTTTTTTTTCCTTTTAATTCTAGTCTTTATCCTTTTCTCCCCTGTAATGTCATATACTGAACACATTGCCTTTGCAGCCAAAACAGTTGCTGTGCTCTGTCATTTCCTGCTATGTGTATGTACCTTTTCTCATCCAAAACGAAACCAATTTACAGTTACCTCATTCTTTTTCCTGAAACATAATCTACTCTGTATTTTCATTAATTTGACAAAGATATTTCCTTAATTTAAATAGAAAGTCCACTTCTAAAATAATGAATTTGGAAAAACATATCTTTATCTGGTGTCAAACTTAAAAATAGTTTTAGGTTTGTTGCCAGGTATTTTTTGTCCTGAAAAGTGAAATAAAATAAACTAATTACAAAAAACATATATTGAAAGTCATGGTCTACTTCTGTTCTCACTTGCCAGGTTTATGTTGGCATTAGACCTCTGATTCAGTGGAGTTACTCTCACAGGCACAAACTACAGGGACATCAGGATCAGGCCACACTTTTGGAGAACAAACAAAATTTTCAGGAACACATTTATCATAAACTTTTTCAAGGTGATCTGAGCCTGAGTCCTATCAGCGTCTCACAGTAACTGCATTTAAACAATTTATTTCATACTGATGTGAACTCAATAACATAAGGATGAAATTTTCTTCAGAGCACCTTGTTGTACCATCAGTGATTTCTGAAATACCATTCACCAATCATGGGTGGGATCAAAGGCAAAACAAGGTGCTCCTGCTGCCCCTGCAGTGCTTCTGCAAAGGTCATGTATTATGTGGCATGTCGCTTAATAAATCTCTGGAACACTCCACAGGTCTTCAGTGATGAAATTCTATGTATTCAGGTCATGTTATTATTGAGACACATCTCAAGGTACTTTTTAAATTGTTTGGGCGTGACCACTTTTCATTCTTTTGAAGTGCCAATTCATAGTGTTTGAACTTCTTGGATGTTTTCAGTACCATCTACCTGACCTACCTGTGAGATGCAATACAGCCGGTCCTTATGCCTTCAGGGGCATCCAGGCAGCCTGTCCTACCACCCTCCTCAGAAGAGAGGAAATGAGACCTCCCAGGTGATGGCTGTGAGTTCTGTACAATGTTCAAGGCTCTCTGATTAACAGGATGAATAAAGCATATTGTCTCTGTAAATCCTCAGGTCCAATTTCATAATCATGGTAGCGTTTCTATGGGCTTCCAGGGTGAAAGGGATTTCTGCTCCAGAGATTTCTATGCCAATCGGTACACAATTTAGGGAAACTGCTTCAAAGAAGTATGTGTAAATCGTTTGTCCAGTGTAACATAAGATCTCATAAAAATCCTTCTGACACCCTGTGACATTACTGAAGTCAGGGATGATTCACTATCCACTCATTTCTCCCAAATGGTTTACCGTGCATGTTGCTTACTCATGTCAGCACTTCTCAGCCTGTCACTGAGCTCAGCTGCATCTCCTCTCCCCACATATCTGGCCCTCTAAACATTAAAAATTGAGGGCAGAAGTTTCATCAATGCTCTCTGAACAACTGAAGCTGATCCTTTTCCTTTTTGTGTCTTATCATAATGGAGATGTAAGTGTTATGAGGAATGAATACACACCCATGAAAGAGGAACGTAGATATTTTTAAAAGGTACTCATTTCTTTTGCAGGCTATACGTGATGTTGTACAACCCTGATTTTTTTTCCTTCACCCCGTGAATATTAATTTGCTTGGAAAAAACAGTTCAGGATTTAAGCTAGAGATGCAAGAAAATAGCCCTGCGTGCCCTTATCCTGCAGGTATATTATGTGCTACAACCCCATGCCAAGTAACCTGCATCAACACATGGACCAAGAGATCTTTTTTTTTTTAATTATATTAACACCATCCAGTGTTGGTACCATTAATGTTCTCCTTTGAGCATATCTTTGCATACTAGACCAACATCAGTTGAAGTCAAAATCCATCACATGTTCTAAGGTACTGGCTGTCTGAGACTTTTCTGAGGTACAGTCATGGCTGTAACAAACAGATAAAAGATCGGGGGCTGCCACCAGAAATAACCCCAATAGGTTATAATGTCAGCAACTAAATGGTATAACTCTTCTTAACAGTACTCAACTCCTTTACAAAGTTCAAAACTGCAACAGGCTGCTAAATAAACGCCCACCTGTAACATCTGAGAACCACAGTCTTTTATTTTAGGATTCCAGTTAGGCACATAACAAAGAGTCACAGCTATTTTAGCACAAGAGATTTTCATTAGTATGTCTCACAGAGGTATATTAAAGAAGTTAGTTATGTTAACTGCAGCTACTATCAGTTTCAACGTAAAGATGAAGAAAACAAAGCGAAGTATTTGGCACAGGCCACTCAGTGGGAGAGTGGAAGAGTAGTGAAAGAGTTGGGAAAAACAAGGAAGTATTTTCAGACTGCTGCTGCCTGGTACTCTGCTCTCAAAAGAAGCCATGTTGTCCTCATGGTATTAAGACCAAATGAGTTTCCACATTACTACAGAAATAGATAAAGAGATGTTAAGTTTCACAACACCAACTAAGTAATTTACAGACTGGCTGTGCAATTAGAAGGGAGGAAATAGAGAAGGTCAGCTGATGTATTATTGGGTGAATTGGTACCAGCATGCCTGAAGCCAGGGCTTTAAGATTCCAAAGTTTGTGTGTCTTACTATGTACAGAGAGAAATTACTTTGTGTTCCATGGCATCTCATCTAACATCAATATTTTTAGAGAAGTATCAGTTTCTGTTGATGATAAAGTCCCTTAAGGTAACACTACTGAAATTTGTTCACTGACATCTGAGTTCCCAAGAGTCATCTAACCCTTGTTTTAAGGGAACCCGAGTTATGGGAAGCAAGAAAGGATTGTCTCTGTTAGACAAATACTGAAAATTACACTTACATAAAAAGAATGCATTTAATCAGCAATAGTCATTCTTTAAAGTTTCAGCTTTTTATAGGAAACATAAGCTTCCTATAAGCAGTCATCTGATTTGACATGAATTTGCACAAGTCTGCAAAAAAATGGAACATACAATTTTATTCTATTTTGATGAATTCTCTGTTATTCGGTAACTGAAGAGGGGCACATAGCCTCGTATTTTAAAGGGTAACTGGCTAAACTTCTCAACAACTAAATTCTGAGTATGAATTTTAGTAATTTGAAACAATTCAAACCATGAAGTGAGGGTAAAGAACAAAAATTTTAGAAGACATTGCAAAATGTCTCTCCATTAGAAGACCTATCTACCACTGCTACTGGAACAACATAAACAGCTACTGCCCTCTATAAACACCTACCAGCAAAGCCCACAAGGAAACAACACTCCTCGAAAGTATGCAACCAAAGTAGGATTTTGGTCTAAGAAAAAAGACAAAAAGAAAAGCAAAAGGCTATGTGATGTCCAGAATTTTGTTGGTTTCCCATTGTCATGATTTTGCATGGAAGGTTACTCAGACAGCAAGACGACGGGTCGTCCCCTTCAACTTGTGGGCTTATATAATCAAAGTAAGATTTCAAATTAGGCTCACAGCCTGCGTTTTGTTGTACACAATTAAGTATTTTATTGTTTGACTCTTGTTCTTCTACTGTGACAATCTCCAGGCCAGTTTTTTCAGTTAAATGGAACTCTGCTAGCTGGCAGTTTGGACTAATTATTGAACCCAGTAAGATGAGGTACAGGGAAACCTTCAGGAGCAAAGACAATTTACCCCAGCTGAAGTTCTCCTCTAGGTCTTAATTTCTGGAATGTTTAGCTTTATTTGTAAATGAGCTAAATGCTCTTCACATCTTGGACTTCTTTGATAGGTGTAATACTGTATGTAGAACGTTGTCAGTTATAATTTTCTGAGAAACAGAGGGAGGCAGGTCAAGTCCATAATGACAAAAAATACTCTAAGTTATTTCAATTATTGTGCTAACCTGTCCTGGAAGCATTTGATAGTGATTTCGAAACATTATTAAAATACTGAAACACTGAAAATAATACTTTCCAGAGTTTCAGCACAGATGGGCTGTTAAAGGATAGTATTGTTGGCCTTACTTGCCACATTTTGTCTATATAATCCTTAAGAAAACGTATTCTGAGGAACAATTGCGGTAGTTAGTTTGGACAATTTGCTCATGTTTATACAGAATTACATAGTGCAGGGAGTTAATGTGACTGAAAGTATGTAAGTTTTAAATTAATTTTCATTGTTTAGTCTTTGCTTACATTACAAAACTGTTTTGAATCTGCCAAGAAGTCTCAGCTCTCAAAAGAAAGGAGAAACAAAAGTCCAAGGATAAACTCTGCTCTGAATTCTCTACACTCACTTTTTGACAGAGTCAGATTCAGTCAGGCTGCTGTGGTGTGCCCAAATATCCTGGGTTTATAAATCAAGCATATCAGAAGTTGGATCTCTGGAATGTAATCCTTGTATATAGAAAAGTTACATGCTACACTCTTGATTTTGCTTTAACAAACATTTGAAAATTTGCCGTAGACTAACTGCAATTAACTGGATAGTTTTTTCTAACATTTTTGTGTGTGTGCCTGAAGTCATTATCTCATTATATTTGCAATTAAATATTGCATTGTATTTTTTATATTATATAGTCATCATATTTGCAATTTCATGCATTCTGGTTTGGCCCTTTCCAGAACCACCTGCACTGGTGCTAAGTGTGCTTTGTACAGAAAAAGCAGCGCAAAACAGTCACAGATCATACACAAATTGTGGCTACTGTGTCCCTTCTTGGATACCTTATCTCTTCACAGTGTTCTCCTTTTATTCTAATGCATTCATTTTGCAATCCTACAATGTGGGAAAAGTGAATACATTGAAATAGGTATTTCTGATGAGATAATGACAAAAGATCAGTAACAGTTAAGTGTTTTGTTTTACAAGCTTTGCTGAATGAAGTTCCTGGAGCAAGTAAAGGGTTTTTAAAATATTCTAAGCAATATGCTAGTGAAATGCTCACAGATTCTACTGTCACCCACTCTGGTTTTTAAACCCAGTGGTACTTGAAGTATAATCCTGCTCAAACCATAATCTAACAGTGATCTTATCTCCTTAATTTCAATTTAGATTTCAGTTAGAAAGTCAGAATTATCTGCTGCAATTTATAGCTTGTAAGACAGACCTCCCCAAAGTCTTCACTTAATCCTCAATGACTGCTAATGAAAGTTATGAAAGGAGCCAAATAGGAATGCTATGGTTAAAAAAAAGGAAAGCATTACTTCATTAGAGTTAAACAGAGCCATTTCATACCAGAATATTTTTTTCACAAGACCTTATAAAGAGAAGGCTGGAAATTTAAAATTGGATCATGTGAGAAATATTCAAGTATATTCTAAAAAATCAGATCATGATATAAATTGGTAAATAAATTTTCATTTTCTGTTTCTAGAGGAGTAGATGGTAGGTGTGAGGAGCAATTTAGTTTGAATTCAGCCATTTTTGTTTGCCTCAGCTCTGGTTGTCAGGGTTGCCAAAGGCACGTGGCGGGAGGGAGCATACACGTGCCACTTGCAGGAGGCAGCCAGGAGTGGGGGAAGCCCCGTCTCTGGGGTGACTTCACCTGCCAACACCCCACACGAGGCAGGCAGTAGGAGACACTGTGGAGGGACTTCTCCAACCTGGCTGCGAGGAACCCTCCACCAATGGACGGCACAGGATGGTTGGACTGGACCAATGGGTCCCTGCTGGCAGGCAGACTTTGGGAGGGGCCAGGGGATATAAAAACCAACTCAGGGCTTGCTGCTGCTTGCAGGGGCTCGCTACTGTTCACTGTTCCTGCTCACTCCCTCTTTTGCCCTGGCCCAGCCTGTCTGCCTGCCTTTTGGCTCTCCTGCCCTCACTGGCTCGCCCTCACACCTGTCCAGCCTTCCTGTGCCTGACCGCTGCCCTGCCACTTCGCCCCGCGTCCTTGTCTGGGCTGCCTGCATCCAACTCTGCTGCTGCGCCGATCCAGCCGTCACTGCCCGCCCTGTTGCCCCGATCCAGCCGGTCAACGCAACCCTGTCCAGGGTCCTGGTCCTCCTGCCCGAGCGCCCCACGCACCGCGTGTCCGGTGCCGTCGCCGTGGGAGCCGCGCCCGTGGAGCCGCGCCCGTGGAGCCGCGCAGGCTCGCTAAGACCCAGCCCGGCCACAGACAGGCAGCGCGCACACCCCCGGCTGCCTGGACGCCAACAGCACTGCCCCGGCTCGCTGGTGGTAACGCACTCTTTTTCTCTCTGTCCTTTCTCTTTCCTCTCCCTCATTCCTTTTTCATGTTAATTTCTTCTTTTCTGCCTCTTCTAGCCCTCTTTTGTTTGGGCAACTCCTTTTCCTTCTCCTTTTTTTTACCAATAAATAGCTTTTCAGATACAAGGTTTGCCTCGTTTGGCTTAATTTCGTTCCCAACCATCCATTTTTAAAAGAACTCTCCGCAGTTCCCCACAGTGGAATGCGACAGTAGGTCATATAGAATATTATCCAACCTAAAATAATAGGAAACTTTTATTCTTGTGTTCTGATGTGTTACTAAATATCCAAGGCCGTACAGATTTAACACTGATTGAGAAGAAACTGGCAGTACAAATTGATAGTCTTTGATGAAATCCAGTTTACTTACCAAGAAGACAGTAAATTTCATTTCCATTAATAGTACAGGGGAATGAGAAAAAAACACAGGATTTTTCCTTGCTTACACTTTTTCCATCATCCTGACATGGTGGCTCATTTAGTTAGTGACGTGGTAACAACTTCTTCTGTTCCTTCTTCAGTGCATCCTCATGAGTGCTTCTTTACCTATTGCCCATCCTATTTGTGTGTAGTTTTCTCCTCCTTTAGGCCAACTTAACAAAAACAGTGAATTTGAAAATGGCACCTTAGGTCTGGAGTTTTCATCTCTTAGGCAACCCAACTGAGCTGGGTTCAGTATCTCCAACAGTGGTGTTATTTCCAGTTCTATGGAGGAAATAAATGGTTCAGTCTCAAAGATTTGTGCTTCTTGGATAAGGTTATGAAAGCTAGTAGTATCTTGCTGCATGAGGATATTTTTAAAAAATATTTTAAATTAAAGAAAAAAGAATATTAACTCATGTCACAGCTACATTTCACTAGAAGTTAAAACCATTGCACGGCTATAGATATTTGGGGGTTTTGGTGTCCTAAACCACTGCATAATGATGCCAAAGTAAAGTGTTTTGCTACCTGAATATTTGATTGTAAAATCAGCATCCATATATACATTTTCTTCTCCAAATCCCCTACCAAACCTGTTTTACAGGCTATTTTAAGTATTTGTGCCATTCATATTCTTGCTGCAAAACTCATAGATACATCTGGAGAAAAAAACCCAACCCTACATTTTAAAAGTAGCTTCCTTCAAAGAATCCATGTCATGAAGTTGTACCAGGGGAGGTTTAGGTTGGATATCAGGAAAAGGTTCTTTACTTGGAGGGTGGTTGGGCACTGGAACAGGCTCCCCAGGGAAGTGGTCACAGCATCAAGTCTGGCAGAGCTCGAGAAGCATTTTGACAATACTCCCAGGCACATGGTGTGACTCTTGGGAATGGTCCTGTGCAGGGTCTGGACCTGGAGTCAATGATCCTGATGGGTCCCTTTCAACTCAGGATATTCTATGATTCTATGATGATCTCATGCTGTTATTTCCCTGTATGCCAATACATCTGTGGGGGGACAAGCTTATGTATCACACCTTTGATCTAAACATTTATTTTGCTGCTTTTGTTATTAGCCTAGTTTTGCCAAAATGAAAAGCCCTTCTGCTGTTGAACAACTCCAATGAGGTATTTTAATTCTATATTTTAGGTTGTTGCTATACAATATCCAGCAGAAATTCACCCTGCTCTACTCTCTCTGAGTGCAAGCCTTGACGCAGTTTCAGACAAAGACCAGGAAATTTTAGCCATGCTAGCTATTAGAGTGTATACATGTATTTATTTAATACTCAGAGCACATTTTATCCCATCTGCTCTGGAAAATGTGTTCTTTGCTAAACAGCGGGTAGGAATGTTGGCTACGGGGTCCTTCCTATGAACATAAGTGATCAGTGATAAATTGCATTGCTATATGACTGCTTACTCATATTAATGACTGATAGTCTCAGCTAGGCTGTACAATTTTTGGTTTATCAGTTTCATACCTTGTCTCTTCACCTTCTTTTTTGCAATAAATACAGTTTATTTCAACCCTTCCTGAGCCCTTTAGCACATTCACCTTCGTGAATGTTTTCTAATTTTCCTTCCTCATCTTTCTGGGGACATGTTGCAATATAGATTGTAAGATTCAAGCCTGTATCCTGTAATTAACAAAATAATACAATTTTTTATGGAACTACCTCTGCCCTTTTTTTGATTTAGCAAATTTGTTGTGCATTTGAAAGATTTCTTCACAGACCTCTAAACAGTGATGCAAAACAGAAAACCTAACTGCATTTTTATATTTAAAATTTTTGGTTTCAATGCGCAGAGCTTCATCTGAAATCAAATCATTCGCATTTGTCTGTCCTCCCTAGAGCTGTGTATAATATTTTGGTGTAATTTTTCCTTTAAGCAGATTCGTATATTAATTTGTATGCTTTGGGTTAGTGAAAGCAGGGTAGTCTGCTACTCAGTGGCTCTGAATCCAACCTTCAGAGCTGTGCTTCACATATGTGTGCTCTTCCATCTCACTGTTCCACTCTTTTTTGGGTGAATTCTTGAGCGTGTTGTTATAATGAACTTATTTCCACAGTAAAAGCTTAATCATTTAGTTGTGTTTCATATATACACAACAATTCCTGTAACAGGCAGTATTAATAATCAATGTTTCAGATAATTTTCTACAATAATGTATTCCTTTATATAAACAGAGAAACAGTAGAAATTTAGAAATTAGGGCCCAGTTTTACATTTTGACTTAATCTCTTTTGAACTAATACAGGACAACTGCAAGTATTTCATCATAGGATTCTTTAGGTCCCCACCATGGCCTGAGATCTCAGAGAAGATTCTGTTCCATAGTTGGTGATGATATTTAATCAGTGCCCGGTGCTCCCTTTCGACGATATACGGCATTTGTCCGTACAGGGAAAGGAAAGCACCATCACGGGAGACAAAACTGGGGGAAACTTAGGAAGGTTCTGCTTGCTGTATTCTGCTCATTCAGCATTTCCTTTTTGTGGCACTTCCAGCTGTCCTTCCAACAGAGCAGACACCAAGTTAAGGAAGCAGAAATCAAGGTAAAGGATATCTGAAAAATCCTTGTAATGGAAGTAAAAATCTCCATGACTGAAACTAGATTGTTCCTTTGAACAGTTACAGTAGCTGGTTAACCATAACCATTACAAAAACCCTTCAAGACTTTCTAGTTCCTCTTGGTTTATTCTTCACTTTTGAATCTTCTATTTGAAAATTTATCAAACAAGGAAATGAAACAATGGAATAATCCTTCACATGGAAAAAAAAAAAAAAAGAATAGAAAGGATAAATCAACTTTGTCATCAAATCTTAATCAGAAAAATAAAACATACCCAAGACGAGATCCTTGTTCTGCTACTGAAGTTTATAGTTCTACCTCTTAATGATTAAAGAGAAGGCAGCTATGCTTTTGACACTAAATAATGTATCCAAGGTGGTCTGCTGGTTGTTGAAGACTTGCAACACACACTGATATAACTATGTAGTAAATTGTATATATTTCAGGCAGTGAACAAAAGTATAACAGACTACCTTAAAACATTTATTACATTTTCCACAGAAGACAAATTCCCCTACTGCAATAAGTAGGATATAGCACTGAGAAGCTATTTCAGTGGAGTAATGCTCAATATTGTGTAACAAATAAACAGAGAATGAGAGGGTTTGATATTTTTCAAAAGTATATATAAAACATCACCACACATATGTTTTTAGGTATTTTCATAGCATCATAGAAAGGCTTGGATTGGAAGGAACCCTAAAGATCATCTAGTTCCAATCCTCCCCTCCAAGGGCAGGGATGCCACCCACTAGATCAGATCGTTCCTATTTTTAAAAAGATCATACTTCTTGTGACAGACCAGACCCAAGTTCTGCTTGTATTTAGATCCCACTGGAGTCAAAAGGTTAGAAAAGAACACGGAATCTCACCCTGGCACACCCACACACTGGTAAGCTCTGACACGGAGATGTTAACTAAGAATCTACTGAGACAGTTCCTTTTATTGCATTTCTCCTTACAGACCAGTTGGCTAAAGTTTGTAAAAACCTTAAAAGAAATAGCTAAAGTAAGCTGCTATGTGTGAACTGAGAAAATGCTTGTTCAGGAATGCTGAATCATGTCTTTTAAAAGGTTTGGCTAAGTGCAATAGTTGTGTGAATTTCCCAACAGACTTGCTCTCAGGTGAATATACAATTTAAAGACACAAAATACATATGCCATGTGGGAATTGCATAAACTACTCAGTGTATAAACTGTATTTGTGATTCAGCATGTGTTTCTCTTCAGTGTGTATCTAGATCAAAAGACTCCATTTCTGCTTTAAGTCCGAGAAATCCTACATCAGTGTAATATCTTAATGCACGGTAAGTGCACACATGGGATTTTAGCAACCAGAAGAAACAGAATATTACTGCTAAAACTTGTGTCACTTGACTAATAATAGAACACACGAAAAATAGACTAAATCTAATAACACTAGAAAAACTAGGGACTTTGTGCACATTAGTTTTGTTACATATTTGATAACTCACAGTATTGAAACTTGTCAATATACACAGTCACTTTTTGGTAACTTGAATAAAGTTTGAAAGTCAGGAGGGTGAGTCACTGACAGAACTTTCTTCTTTTGTCATTCCTCTGTTATCAGCTCCAAACAATAAATCATGATTCTGACTGCATAAGGGAACCAGTGGATATTGTAAAGGGGATCTTGCAGGATTGGCCCATAACAGAGATTAAAGTTTAATACACATTTGTCTAATATAAAAGGTGAGCACACTCAATAAAAGACTAAACATGATGTTCTCTGAAAGTACCTGCTTGGATGAGAAATCTATTGGAACCTGACACTGTAGTTCACAGGTGAAGTTCTGATAATGGCTTGAAATGGAGGACTTGGGTTATGGATTTTAAGCCCTCATGAATTAAAATGGTTCCAGGTGGAGAAAGAAGAAATGAAGTTTTGGACAGGAGTAGCTCTTTAGATGAAAAAAACCACTAACCAACTACACAAAAAATCCAGTTTATCTGAGCAGGGATAAAAGTACCCTGTCTGAAGAAAGGCAAATTTGGAGGGTTTGGATGGTTAGGGAGGATGTGTGTGGCTTTTGTTTGAGTTTGTTGGGGTTTTTTCCTCTAATGCCTTATCCTTTTGTTTTGGCAGAAAATAGAAAATTGTTGGGTTGGGTTGTTGTTGTTTTTTGGTTTTGATTTGGTTTTGGTGTTTTTGGTTTTTTTTCTAAACCTGGTGGCACTTGGCTGATCTGGGACACAGCCATCCTTACACCTGACCCAGACTGCCACTAGGGTTTGCCCACGCTGCCATCCTCCTGGCAGTGTATCATGCAGCACAAAAAAAAGGGAATTACTTAGAGAGCTACACAATACTTATGATACATTATCAGGCTGAATGCAATATGTAGCTCTCCCCGGGTAGCATTAACCCCCTTGGCACTCAGGGTGCAAAGGAAAGGAAAAGGAAGTGTCTCACCTACAGTAATAAGTCCCAATGATTGCATGCTTAGTCCTAATCTGCACTGTACCTTGTTCCCTTTTACTGCCAGCACTGAGTGCATGAAGGCACCCACCCTCAGAACAGGGAAGGAGGCAGTGTTCCCACTCCAGCCCCTCCGCACCCCTGTTCCCCCAGCAGAGAAAGGGGCCCCAAGAGGAGACTTCATGACTTGGCATTTCTCACAGCAACAGAATGACAGGTGAAGGTGGGATCAGGGCAGCATGGGTGTTATGAATTCCTTGGGGGAAGAGTGTCTTGTGAGCAGCTGACTGGAAGTGCTAGGATTTTGTTGGCTGCTGGGATTTTGTGATTGGGACTGTTGGGATTTTATTGACCTTGCTGGGATTTTGTTGTCTTCCCTCATCCATTAATTATTTGTCATTCAACACCACTGCCTCCTTTAGTGATAGCTGCAGACAGCCCTGTTTGATACTAGGTCAACTATCATATTACATGGAAAAAGCCAAGCTGACTGACTATGTAATTTTTACTTTCCATTGCCAAATTCTTGACGCTTTCCATGTCCTGGCATGGCAGATTAATAAAAGACACTTGGGATACCAGTATCAAGTACAGTTAAGTGAAGTAACTTGACACAAAACACAGTAAACAAAGGTATAACACTGTAGAGCACTGCAGCTGCAAATGGAGGAGGAATACAAAGGGAAGAAAATTGGTGTTCAAGGGTATAAGACTGAGACACTGAAAGATCAATAACCCAAAACAATGACATCTGCACCAGACCTCCTGATAAAACCAACAAGCTACCTCTGGTATGCAGTACTGGACATCATAAAACCACTCTATGCTGACTGTACTGCAGTTGCTTACTTGCAGTTTAAAAGTAATTCGTGATGAAAAAGCCGTAATTGTCAAAAACTTACGACATGAATCAAGTCAAACCAGTCGTGTGATACCAGGGGGATAGGTTAAAGCATTAGTTGGGATTTCTGCCAATGCCTGTTATTTAAGTGATATTTTTTAATAATGACCCTGTATTTCTCAAGCTGCTATGCAGTACACTCCTTGTAAGGAAACAAGAAAGAAGCACACACTTAAGCATGACATTTCCTAACTAGATATGGTAGGGATACACAAGAAGCTGTTAACAGCACTCGGTAAGATTCTGTAGATCATCTCCTTATATTGCCCTACTTTTTAGCTTGGATTGGCATTTACAAAAAGTAAATGTTCCTATCCATACTGGAAGTGTAACTGACCAAAGGGAAACCCAGTGGAAGGAAACCAGGCTGGAAATAGCCTAAGAAAACAGGGAATGAAAATGACAGATACACATACACAGAGGGTTACAAAGGCAAACTTGGAGCAGAGGTAGTCAACTGCAGGAGATTACTCATCCGCTGCTGACATTAGTTTTTCTGTCCTGTTTTCTTGACCTATAGACATCAGGATGGCTTTTGCAGACCTTCAAAGTCTTATGCATTCCACATGAAACTCACCTGATGTATCATTTCCCCATATTCCCCCGTAGCAGGGGAACACACTCTTCTAATCAGCAAGGTGTGGTGGCTTCTGTCCCACTCCATGACCTGCCATGTGGCCGAATGCGGTGCCTGCAGATCACAACATGGAAAGCAGCCAGAGACTGTGTTGTGCTACCAGTAGGAATGTACCCAACCTCTGAGTCCTCACATGTCAAGCAGCCCTGACAAGTAACATGCTCACCAAACACAATGTAAGACTGCCATCCCTGTGGCAGTCCACAGGTTTGCTCACAAACTGGAAAGGAAAACAGTGCTGAGGACTGTGCCAGGAAAGCAGGGAGGGCTTTCTCTCACACTTGCAGCTGAAATGTAAAATTCTGGACTTCAGCTGTTGACCTTCAGAGCTTATGGTCATGCTCCAGTTTTCTGCATGTGCTTTTCTTAGCAGGTGAAGTTCCCACACAAACAAATGATCCTTGTCAATTACAAAAACCCCAAAACAACAAACGAAGCAACAAACAAACCAAAATGAGGAGAGGTACTCTATGTACGGGAACATTCTGCAGACTTTTTTAATGAACTAACACAGAAAGCCATTACACTTT
Source organism: Gymnorhina tibicen (assembly GCA_013399875.1). Lineage (NCBI taxonomy): Eukaryota > Metazoa > Chordata > Aves > Passeriformes > Artamidae > Gymnorhina > Gymnorhina tibicen. Next base: position 614,584 of record VXAZ01007859.1, read on the forward strand.
GTATGCTTGTTCAGTTGGGAATGTAGACAAAAATGTCATTAACTCTCTCAATACACAGAAAAAGTAAATGTGCTTACTGTTGCCCCTAACTTCATACATGCATGTAAGAAAACCTGATGTAAATCAGAATAGACATTCAACATACTGATAGACAGCTGGGCACTTGATTTCCCCATGCTCTCCATGAACTGAGAAGCAACATCTCCTCAGTATTTTGATTAGCGTAAATGACTTTTTCAGGTTTCTCTACCGTTCATTAAAGAATTTTATCTCTGATCTTCTATTACTGTTCTTCTTTAAATTTCATTTTATCCAGAAGTGCTGACAGATAACTCAAAACTGGTCGCAGACAAATGAGTTCAGGTGCATTTTTATACCCATTATATGTAGTTGTTTTTCTTACTGACACAACTGATGACAGCTATCATTTCCTCCTATCTGTCACTCCCAACAGTGAAAAAGTTACTCCTGATGTTTCGGAATCTTGAAACATTCTTTATTTTACAGAGGTCAGCCTCAGAGCTGAAAATGGGTCCTAATGCTTTGGAGATCAATGATCAGCTTTTCCATGTTATCTCCTCTCTTAGCTTATTTATTAATCGTTCTAGGACTTTAAAAATTGGTATTTTGACTTAGTAAATTAGGTTATTAAGTAAAAATTTGATTACATGGTTCTGTTATTGATGCACATAGGACTAGATTTTGCCAGAAGGGCTACATAGATTAAAGTTCCTTGCATGTACATCACGCAGGGAGGTGCACATAGTCCCACACACCTGCTCGCCTTAAATGAGGACTGTGTCAGCTCCCGGTACTGAGCCCGAACTAACGCCTCACCATGCACAGCAGACAAGGGTAAAATACCCAAGGGTGCAATAAAACCCCGCATCAGTACAGGCCGACGTGTATCCCTCAAGAAGCACACCGAAACCTGTCTTTGGGTCGGAGAAACCTGTCCATAAAAAGGTATCCACCCAGGACCCTGGGCATCCTCGCAGCTGAATCGATGCGCTGGAACCAGGACTCATCATCCCTTCCCTTCCCTTCCCTTCCCTTCCCTTC
>VXAZ01007860.1:0-28865 GCA_013399875.1 Gymnorhina tibicen
CTCCCACTGGTTTGTTTTCCAACCAACACACTAGGCCTGGCTGCCCAGCTCTTGTTGGCCAGGGCAATGTTTCAAATATGCAGGAAATTCATGTGAAATCTGTCTGAAGTTGGTAAAATCTCATCCTGCCAACCTAGCCAGTAACCTGTTCAACTCTGCAGGCTCACAGAGTAACCTCTGCCTCAGGGAAGGGGTCAACTTTTTGCCCCTTACCCTGCAAAGGGCTGCTAGGGACTCTTGTCATCACCCTTGTTTTTGCCATCAGTCACAAGAAGAACAAAACACCTCGCAGTAATAGTAAAATGATGATCAAGGCACTGGTTAAACCTCCAAGAGCTAACAGGGAGGAAAACAATCTACTTCCTCACATTTTAGCTGATCAGACAAGAAGGGTTTATCTCTGAAGAGTGAGAGTAGAAAGTTGCGGTGCCTGGATGCAAAGCTGGCAGCACAGGCCCCTTGCCAGAGCTGCCTGCCCCAGCCAGCTGTCAGGGCCCCAGCCACCTGTCAGGCTCCCAGCCACCAGCAGGAACTGGATCACACTGGGAGATCAAGCAGAGAACAGCGAAGAAGAGTAACAAAAAAGGCACTGCATGAGAACAAAATAGCAACAGCACTGGTGAAGTAAAACCAGGTAAATGCTGTAACTCCACCTGCCCTCAGTCAGCCAGGTAAGGATGCTGGTGTGTGCTAAAGCAGCTTGAGAAAAGCTGAGTGCAAAGACATTGCACAGCAAGTTTAACTGAACTTTAGAGCACAAATTATTTAATGGATGGAATGCTGTGATCACTGTCAAAAAGCCTTCCTGCCCAAGTGTATGATCTACATGTATGTATGACCTACTCCTCTTCAGATCCATCTAATTTAATCCCGCTTTGGCCCAATAGGGTAAACACTGGCAAAGCAGTAACCTCATTGCTTTGGGAGTGTCAGCACTGCTCCATTTGTGTGAAAGTCTTAGTGAAGGTGCTAAGAGCCTGCAAGCTGAACTACTGAGCTGGCAGTGCCTACTCCTGCCTCTCACACCCAGCAGCCAAGCTCTGCTCTGTCTGAAATTGTCCTTGCAGATGGCATGAGCTGCCTTTTGAAGGTGTGTTATGAGGATTTTGTCACGCAGCCTCTAATTGACTTGTCTGGGAGTTGTTCTGATAAGTCTTCACCCTTGGAAAACATTTCCAGTCTGCTTTGTATCTGGACAGAAGACAGGCTAATGATAAAAAGGAGACACTGGAGATTATTAAAGCTGTGCCTCCCAAAGAACTCCTACAAATCAGGGCAGAAAAGAAATGCAGGAACCTCTTGTGTTTTAAACTAAGAAGCAGCAAAACAACATACCCAGTGTTGTTGCACATGCACCACAGCTACTCAGTAGCTCTTTAAACTGTGTATGTGGCGCTAGGAATGGTTTCCTGGGGAAAACCTTGTCCCAGTTCATCCTTGGATGAGCACAAGTCATAGCAGGCAAGTGAAATATGCTGCTGGCATGCTGCCTGCCTAGCAAAGGGGTATGTGGGACACAAAAGCATTCCTGTCCTCTGCAAAGGAGGAGCAGCTCTGTGACACAGCCTCTGCTTTCCTTGTCATTAAGGCATCAGTAGGATGTGAGCTCTGTTCCTGACTTCCGAACAGACAGACTAAAACCTTGTCTAACTGATGTAAGGGAAAAGCCCTTCCTATGCTTAGGGCAAGCAAATTACCTTCCAGCTGCTTGCAAAATACTGCCATGGCACAATCTACATACATAATATATTACTCCAGAATATTCTCGGAGAAACTCTGAAGAATGAGCCAGAAGAGACAGTGAAAGGCATGACAGTACTCCCCTGATGACACCATAGATTTCCATGGACTATGAGTTTCTGTTGGATCTCTTCTATTACCAAAGCCTGTCTAGTGCATGATCTCTAGAAGACAGATAGCAAGCTGACAGAAGGCTGAACTCAGAAATGGCACAGTTGTCTTCCATTCATATCACTGGTGTTAACTCCCAAAACAAATCACCTCATGGCAACATTGCTACTTACTCCACACCTTCCAGTTCCTCAAATCAATGTGCGCTAAGTAATTTCAGGGATTCTTCCACGTGACTAAGTTCAAGTTCATGCTTTTTGAAGCAAAGTGTTTCATACAATTGGAAAAGGAAGGAAATGAGATCCACAGAGTCTATACACTGTACCTGTTCAAGCCCACACATTTTAGTCACCCTCTTGGGGTAACATCATAAATGAAACTTCTACCTGAAAATAATTTAAATATCAAATTAACAGATTTCCACAACTAACACATTAAAATAAAAATATTGGGAAACAGTTATGCTGTGCTGCAAACAAAATGGTGAATTTAGCCTCCCCTTCCCCATCTGCTCCCTGTGCCCGAATGGGCAGCTTGGCTAAAGGACATAGGTCAGCTGAAGATTTTTCTGCAAGGACAAATACCTTTAAATGGGTTCAGGTTATCTAAGTACAGGTTGAACAATAAACAATACAGTAAGCATTGCAAAGGAGACCCAAGCATGGAGGAAGGGGAGGGAAATGAATCCTTTGCATGGTAATTAATTCTTGTATTTCTTCTACATTTTAATTGTTTGCATAGTAATGAGACATGTCTTTTGGGGAAAGGAAAAAAAATCCAACATGGGACAGATGAGTTTGGAAATAAATTTGTGCTAAGCTACTGACCATTTAAAAAAATAAATAATAAAATCAAATAACTGAAAATCCCAAAATAGAAAAGATGTCAGAGACAGCTTTTTCCTTCAGTCAAACAATTCCCTGATCAGAACAATCAGCTTGATCCATATCTAGGAAAGAAGAGCAATGCAGGAACTGGTTGTTTGTCTTGACTTCGCATATCTCTTTAAAAGAACACAGGCAGCAGCAGTTTTGAAAGACTCCCGGACAAAACCCATGGTTCAATCCTGAAAGATGCTGAAGCCCTTGGGTCACAGAACCACAGAATGGTCTGGGATGGAAGGGACCTTAAAGAGCATCCTGTTCCAACACCCGTGCCATGGGCAGGCATAACACCCCAGACCAGGTTGTTTAGGGCCTCATCCAACCTTCCTTGAACACACCCAGGGTGAATCCCCTTAAATTCACTAGGAATCAGAGGCACATTGATAAGGTAATTTCTTCTGCAGCAAAATTTCTTCAGAGATAGACACTATGTCTGATAGAACAACTCCTCTTTGCATTTACTTTTTGGCTTCAATGCAAATTATAGACAGTACCGGAAAAAAAATAAAATGCAGGATCACTGAAGATCTGTAAAAACTCAAGGACTCAAAGGACTGTATAGGATGCCCCAGACATGTTCTGAATTATTCTGAGCACAGTTTGAGAGCTATTTGCCATGGGCTAAAGGCCAGACAGCACTGAGCAGCAGATTTGCCCTAAATATAGCCAAGTAAACCATACAAACGTTAGCTCTTTGTGGCCTCAGTACCTTCACCTCAAGCTGACCTCAGGTCCCACAGAGGCACACAGCACAACTAATGGAAAAGCACGTCTGGTCTCCCAGCTATTACCAGAGTCACAGACTCACAAGGCTGGACCTGCTGTGTGGTGTCAACTGCAAATGTACTATTTAAGTCTGCTGATGAAGTGTAAAGAAAAAAAATTTAAGCAAATGAAGGCCCTGATTCAGCACAATATTTAGCACATGCTTCACCTTGAGTACACTAAGCAACCTAAAACACAAAGAACGGATTAGGCAATGAATGACAACATCAGACCAAAACTTTTGCTCAGGTCTTACCTTTTTTATTTCATCTACGGCAGCTGTCTCCAATCCAGGATAAACCTCTTCCTCTCTCCCACCTTACTCTGGATATACATACACAGTGTTGAACTCATGGCAGCAACGGCAGGAAGATTCCCAAATCCCAGAGGTGTGTGAGGCTTTGAGATCTCTCCATACAAACCAAAAAGATTACCAGGAGAAAGGTGGGCAGTGTTCTGCCAAACAGGTCAAATTCCCAGTTAGTTGTGGCCATGTACCACATTACAACCAGGCACTTTTATATATTTGTGTATTTTGAAAACAGCCCTCCAAGGGAAGGAATTGCAACTCATAATGCTACGGATGCCTGTACATTCCCAGTGTACACAACACAGTTTTTTGTTTGGTTTTTTTTTACTTTTTTCCTTTTGGTGTCAAAAAAAATTCCCTGGTTTTTCCACAAAAGTGCACACATGCACATGTAGTCACTGCCCATGATACTCACACGGGTTTTAATCTCAGCAATCTACACATACTAAGCATATATTAGCAGCTAATTAAAATTAAATTTAGACTTCAAGTCCCATTCACCACTGAAGGTTTGGACCCCTAACAGTGCTAAATAAACGCAAGACTAAAAAGCACTTGTTGTTGTAGGTAAAGACCAAGCCACAGAGAACACTACAGTTCTTTCCTAAACCCCTTGAAGGTCTGAAGCACTAGACATCATAGTTTGATATTAGATAAGCCATAGAAATGCATTATAAGCCAGTGTGAATTCATATAATGGGCTTCCACTAATCTTATTTTCCTTTTTAGAAAACTTCTCCTTCCCTCCTTTTTCTCCTATTGTAGGAATGATAAGCTACTGTGTTGGGTCTGACTGAAGTAAAGCTCACAGCCCTTACGGTGCTGTGCTTTGCATTGGTAGCTGGACAGCTGTTGATAACAGAGCAGTGTTTTGGCTACTGCCAAGCAGCGCTGTCCCTCTGACATTCCTTTCCCCACCAAAGGGGATGGGAGTGGGTGAGATCCTGGGAGAGGACACAAGCAGGCCAGCTGACCCAAATCAGCCAAAGGGATATTCCATACCATATGACATCAGCTCAGATATATAATTTAAGGAAGAGAGGAGGAACCGTTACGCGTGCTGAAGCCCTGCTTCCCAGGAAGTGTCTGAACATCGCTGCTGATGGGAAGTAGAAACTGATTTATTTTTTTTCCTCTTTAGCTCTTGCACGCACAGATCTCTGCTCGTTTCTTTTTGCTGTAATAAAACTGCCTTATCTCATCCTGCTGTTTTTTTCCTCCGTCTTATTCTCTCCCCTGTCCCAGTGGGAAAGGGAGTGATAGAGCGACTGAGTGGGCACCTGGCACCCAGCTAGGGTCAGCCCACAACAGCCACCTAGTATTAAGTGCTTTTAATTTCTTAGCCTGAAGACACAGTGCTCTTGGGCTACTACCAGAATATGTGGATTTTGGTCTCAGAAAAACATAGATGAGATGAATCTAAAAAGAAAAATAAACCTAATTGTGTGTCAACCCCCCCTGACCATCATTTATCACTTAAATGCTGTCATTCAGATGCAAACATACATTAAACCTCTAAATTTCACTTCAGAAAACAGAGCAGGCAGCTGCCTAAAGCTGTATATTAAGTCAGTGGCAGGGTTAGAATTGGAATTAGGGAAATTTGGGAATTAGAATTCCCAAATCCTGCCCCCAGCCAATGGGAATACAAAATATCTCATATCTTGTCAGATCAATGTGCTTCTGTGCCTCCTTTTTTCTTATTCAGGAAAAGAAGGGGTGTGTGTACGGGGACCTATGAACAGGACACGGAGTCTGGGAACTCTTGTAGGCACCATAAGAAAGGTGCAGGCAAAAACAGGTCAAGTCACTCCAGTCTTAAGAATGAGATTCATATCCCCTATACCAGGCTGAGATGGGAATGAGATAAATCATGCTCCAGAAGTGTCTTTTCTTTTCACTGACCTTAAAGGGAGCCTTGGTAACTAGCGGAAAAAGACACATCCACAGTCAGATGCCTCCATCTGGACCCTCCCCAAGCCACTGTTATTTGCCCAGTCACAATTAGGGCACCAATTACATGCTACTGCTGTTGACATCTGTGTTTAATAAAGATTTCTGTCTGCCTGGGTTGGGTCTTTTCCCCAGTTTCATTTCCAGAGGCTTCTGTTTTGTTCCTCTAAACTCTAAGAAAACAAGCATAAAATCTTCCTAGTTTGGCCTATAATAATGATACTACATTTGCTCTTGGAAAGACTGTTACTTTCTTGCCTTGCCAAGGGAAAGAAGGTTGTGCAGCTCCAAGTTCTTGCGTAGTAACTAACTTACAAGTTCAATCACTTCTGGGTTATTTAAGAGAGGCAAGGAGAAGGGGAGAGCTAGCAGGAGGAGCTGTCAGTTTAAATCCCAGATAAACAGTAAGTAGTGTTACAACCATGATGGTCTAAGCAAAGTCTATAGAGAGGGAAAAAAAGTATTTTTAATTAGACATACAGGGAACCATAGACAAGCTTTGGGGTAAGCAAGCACTTCTTCCTTCTTTAATGACAGTTATAGTAACCTTAGTAACAACTGTAACAATGAGCAAACATGCTAAAGAAATTATGTAAAATCATGTAGATATTGGGCATATAGGATTGTGTGCAAATCTGCTGTGTGATAGTTTCCCATAGTACAAAATTTGTTTTTAAAGGAAATTACATGAGCAGCAGGTTGAGGTTTTTCCTAGGGCTATTTACAATACTCCTTTATTTTTCCTCCTTTTTTCTAAGCTTTTCAAAACAGTCAAATGAAAATAAAAGCCTGGCAATTAGCATATTTCACAATTACATTAAGGGCCCAGCTTTAAAATGCACAGCTGTCTGAGAGTGACTTTTTTTCATGCCAGGTAGGCAACATGAGGCCAAGAACAACTTTAATAGTGTGGGTCCTGACGGCTGTAGGATTTGCAGGGACCGTGATTTCATTATATCTGGGGACGTAAGTCATTACTATTTTCTTTATTTTTTTTTTCCAAAACTCAAAAGCTTTCTGATATTGCCAAACTCCAAATTCAGACCTGCAATAATAATTTTAGAAACATTCAATGCTGTAAACATAGAGGATTTTCCTGACTCATCAGTAAAGTAGTGCCAGCCTTCTCCTCTCCCTGCTAATGAGAAAGGACTGCAATGCCTGGAACTAAAGCAGATATTTTTCCCGTTGAGTGTTCCTGGTGTCTCTGTACAGCAGCATAACCTACGCAACAAAGTTCTCTCCATACAGGGCGTGGAAATGTTACCAGAGAACTACTAAGTGGCCCCTGGGTAAAAGGCTCCCTACGGAGCTGCGGGGGAACACAACAGGGCACAGCACCCTTCTTGGGAATGCCATCTCCCCAGGTAGCCACTGTGGAGCAGAGGTTCAAACCACAAGGATTCAGGCTAAACCACAGAACTGCAGAGATTCTCCGCTTGGTCCCAGCACAGCACACACATAGGAGTACCCCCTGGGGATAAAGCTGCTCTCATGCCTTATAAGAGCTACAACCGGTCCCTGCCTCCTCTGCTTTTCCCAGTGTTCTGCTGGAGCCCTGGAGTTCTCACCAGGGTGGCAACAGTGATCAGAAGAGGCTGTGACAAACAAGTGGCAAGATGCCATTGCAGATCTGTGCAGTGATGTTAGGCTGCAGGGAGCTAGGTATGAAATGTGCATCAGGCAGGTGGGAAACATTTGCTCCCCCCTTGCACAGTCCCATCTTTTTCCCTGTCCTGTCCCAGTTCAGACCTCACAGCCTCATAGTGTGAGCCTTCTGCAGCCTCAAGTTTTGTGGCTGCAGAAGGCAAGGTAGTCCTAGAGCATGAGCCTTTCTTGTGACAGCTCCAGAGCCTCTGCTTGCTCGGTGCATGCTCACATGCTGCAAACAGCCTCTCCCCATCTTTCTGACTTCTTTCTTCCCAGCTCTGCTGGTGTTCACAGGTCTTGAATAAAGCCATGAGAAAAACTGCCCTCATTAGCAGTTTCCTCAAAAAGTCAATTGGAGCAGGGCATTAATCTCCTCCAGCGATTTTCAAACTCACATGAAAAACATGAAAGGAGATAAAGCCTAGGGTTGCTCCAGGAATTCCAGCAACTGCTGATGAGAGGAATTTGCATAACATGCCCCCCATACGCAGCGCAAACAAGAAGCTTCTGCTACAACTGTTTTCTTGGCTTTCCTCATTTCACCCCACTCTTCAGGAATGAAAAGAAACCTTCTTCACATATGCAGGGGGCTGCAAAAGCAAACTGTGTACAGATGGACTCAGCGAGAGGTTCTTAGACCTGGGATAGCTGGAAGATGTGCCAGGGAAGGCTGACTGTGTGCCTGCTCTGTTTCTTACACTACTTGCTCACTGGTAAGTGGACACTAAGGGTAAATGCCCCTTTGAGGTGACCCAGTACAACAGTTCCCATACCCACAGTGTCTGCAGAAGAAATGTTACTTAGAAGATCTTTACTAAAATAAAACAAACAGAACCCTCCCTCTACCAGATTTTCAATGTTCTTGTTATGAAGCATTTTGATGATAATATATGATTTTACAAAGCAGCAGCTCTACAATGCAATGTGGTACAAACTCATTTCTAGTAGCCCCTAAATAAAGAGGAGTTGGTGCAAAATAACAACCTTAATCCCTTGCTTTACTGCTTTTTGAACAGGCACTGAGAATGCCAGGTTGTGGTCATCCTATCAGAAGATTACCAATTGACCATACTTTCTCTTCTTCCCCTGTTCATCCCCCACCTCCTCCCAAAACTTGCAGCTCCAACACAACCAAAACCTACCTATCTGACTTGGGGTTCTGAAAGACTGTTATTACAATTCAGAAGAAGGAAGAACTGTGATAACTACCACACCAAACACGAGGAGGCATAAGTAAGCAATTTCAGCTGTTAGGATCTCAACATCCTTTGTAAAGAGAACTCCTCTCACTAATATCCAGTGAATACAATATAATTAAAAGCTTTTTTTTCCTATACAGAGAGTTTCTATTTCACATGGAAAGTGAAAGACACCAGTAGGAGCTGCAGACGAGAGTCTTGAGGCCAAAATCTTCAATGTGTCGAGGTCCCTGACATAAATGACAATGTTATGTCAAAAAATTAGGTTTTGCTAGAGAACAGACCAGTCACATCATAAATAAAAAGTCACAGAACTGATAAAAGTCACTTAAGGAAATGTGAATTGTCATGATACTCAAAATGCATTTTCTCTGCCTTGTATGTGTAATGGGATCCTCTCCGAAAATGTAATCTAATAGAATTTAATTAAACAATAAATTCATTAAATTTTTGAAAATATAAAAGAATAAAAATATGGAGATCCTAGAAAGGCAAAGAGACTATTTTTTCTTTTTCCTAGTTTTCCTTACTTTTCACATGTGATGCTGTGACTCAAATTAACTCCCCATAAATTCTGAATATAAAAAGATCACCAAATTAATTTTTTAATAGGGAAGGAAAAAAAAAAATCAACCTTGTTGGCAGAACTTGAACTCCACTCTTCAGAATGACTAGTTTGGCCACTGGAGGGCTCCAATATTGTTCCATAAAAGCAAAAGAAAGTTTACTAGGAAGGATAAACACATAAATAGCCTGGCCAATAAAGTTCAAATATAATACTCAGCCTGAACCAAGATCTATGGGCTTGCAAGCATTTCATAAGAATCAGGACTAATTTAACGGTTGTTTTACTCTTGTAGCACAAAAAGAGTTGAAGAAGAATGATTTTCCTACAGTTTGGCTATAAACGTCTCCTCCAATACAGCACCTATTACAATGGGTTTTGTATGCAATTGCAGAATGAGTAGGTATCTGTAGGAAAGCAAAATCCATAGGTTTTCCTGCTACATGTTAGTAAAACACTTCTTCATGAAAGCCCAGTCCTGCAGAGTACATAAGAAGCACATTCTCTGTCCCACTCGTGACTCCAGTCTTCCCAATGAAAATTTACGGTGATAAATCAGGCAGCTCAGCAACTGGGAGCACAAGGAGGTGCTCCTGATACATAAAGTCCTTGACAGTTCTTCTTTGGATAAGCCATTGTTGGGAGTTGCCTTTTATTTTTTAAGAGGATTTACATGTTCAGGTAGAAAAAGTCAAGGAATAACAGGCCTTAAAACTAATGGGTCTTTTCCCAGTAACATGGCAGCCAAGATCTTATCAGAAAAATGTTATGTGGTCCTGCAGAAGTAAGTACAGGCACTGATGTCAGTTGATAAGCTAATGACTGCAGTTTATCAGCTGATAAGATAATGACTGCAGTGCTCCAGTTAATGATAAAACAAAAGCTATTTCAGCATAGGAGCATGAGAAAAAGTATTTTGGACATCATTCTACCTACAAACTTACAGGAGGGAAAAAATGTGTAGTACCCCCTGGACTCCCCAGTCCTTCCAGCTGGGGGTGGGGAGAATCAATCCTGGGCTGAGATGCTAAATGTTGGAAGTTTCACACTGAGCCAAATTTTACAATTGACTTAAGCAGTGCTGAAAATAAAGGAGATTTACTGGAAATACTGAAAGATGCTAGTGAGTACTATGATAAGCCCAACTGAGCACTGTTCTTGTTTGATGAAGTGCACTGTATTGGGCTGATGCACAAAACATCATGGTTTGCTGGCACACACTATTTTTTTCTGCTTCTTCAATGTAAAGGAAAAAAGAAAAAAAAAAGCTTGCTTAAAATATCCCTGCTGGTCTCCTGTAGCCCCTTCCTCCAGCACATCACACATTAATGCCAATCTGCTGGGAGACTGCACTTCGAACATAATGAGATATTAATGAGCTTTGCACATGTCCCCAGTCGCAAGTGTTCCCCCCTCCGCAGCTCATTTCTCACAAAGCTACAGAGATGTTTTGCTTGTTTTCCTGACACTGCATTTGTGACTTCCCCATCCTGCCCCCTCTCCTGGCAAACCCTGCTGCACCCTTCTTCTTAAGCTGCCAGCTCTAAAGAGCACCAAATGGGCTGGCACCGTCTTGCTTCCTGGACTAATGGATGCTTGTTTAAACACTAGAGCTGTTTGCATTGCTGTGGCTCACTGCATGTTAAACACAGTCCTCTGAAACCCTATGCCAATCCAATAAAGGTATCAGCAGTTCAGCGTGGGGAGGCAATTACTATAAAGTCCCAAGTGTGCCTTCGAAGCTCAAGGAAGGAAAATTTGATTGAACAACTAAAAGCAAAATCTGATTCAGTTCAGCATCACTGGGAAGACACGAGGTTTCACTGCAGCCAGGCCTGTGGAGGGCAGGAGGAAGTCAATGGGTTAGCTGGGGAGAGCAACTGCACATTGTTAAGAGGGCTTTAAAGCTGGCCTGGTAGCAATGCTCTCCTGCCTCCACAGAGCTCCTTCCCCATTCATCCACACACCAAGGTGTGCTCTCTTTCCTCCCCTCCCCCTACCCGCTTTTTTTAAAAAAAATTTAAATTATATGCTGCCAATTTTGTTTCACCCTTCATCAATTCTTGAAACAATTCTTCCCCTGGTAAAGGTCTTTTCCTCTGTACAAAGTCATTGTCATATCAAAGAGGAAGTGTTATACAGGAGCAGCTATGACAGAGGGCTGATGGTAACCAAAAAAAGATCTGTGCTTCATTGAGAGATGAGAAAAATCCAAATCTCGGACTAACGATAGTCAATATTTCAATGGACCTGCTCTTTCCCTGGCTGAGGGCAGAAAGTCAAGGGAGAAAGAAGATGCATTTCCATTCATTTAATTCATAGAAACAAAGCTGCTTTAAAATGTTCTACTTCCTTTACTTTTAAGTGAAAGATAAGGAGAGGAGGTAGCAAGGGAATATTTTCATTTTATACTTTATATTTTTTTCTTTAATTTTAAACAGACTCTGTAAGATGGCCTCGCTCTGAGGGCGGCTTTGCAAATGCTATGGAAAGTTTTCCAAGCACTTTTTGTGGCCGCAGCTACCCTCAGGAACCTAGAAAAAGGGGATTTGCCATACCAGATGAGGCCAGCAAGCCAGCAAGCTTGGCATCCTGCCCCTAGTTGTGTTCCACAGCTCCGAGACTGTGGGGGGCTAAAACTTTCTTCTCCCTTCCATGCTGCAGGGAAGGGATTGTGTGTAAAGCTGGGAATCAGGGGAAAAACCTTTGAGGGTGAACCTGTCCTCCTCAGAGCTGAGTCCCCAGTACTGTGGGCCAAGTTTGCCCTGTAGAAGGACGTGGCCGGCAGAACACAACTGGCACCAGCCCATGCCCAGAGTTCCCAACCACTGCCCCAGCCAGGGCTGGCATCTGGCCAAAGGGTTTAAGGATCAAGCTGTCCCTTCAAAGCAAAGTTCTCACAGGTCAGAAATCTGGTGTGATGCTAAGAAGTGCAGATTGAAAGGTAGAAGGTTGTGCCAATTAGCTGATTACTGAAGGATTAATATCATCTGACTGCCATCACTCCCACTGGGAGAAACTGCCATTCACACTGCAGCAAGGAGGGCAGGAAGAAGCATTGCCTAGTTTTGAAAAGGGCTATCTGCATGGGAGACTGCCTCTTTAGTTATTTTCTTACAATTTAAGAAAACAACTTGTGGGGAGAGGATGGAGTTAATCCCAAAATCTCACCTTTCCTGCTCTAGAATTACTCTTGGAGCTGCAAACCCCCTGCAGACTCTGAACTCAGGGCAGGCAACAGGATGCCACAGGCAGTCTGAGTACAGCTAGTTAGAGAGTGACTGCCTGATGGGTGTTTTGACAGAAATTAGGAGCTTTAAACCAAGAGGGTGAAAGTGCTGGGAAACATTTGTTTTGTTTATATTAAAAAAAAAAAAAAGCACAGTAACTTTCCTATTTTCAGTTTTACAGCAAAATATAAACAAACAAACAGCACTTGTTTTTGCTGGCATTCCTTGCCAGAGCTGGGGCAGGGGGGAGGATGAGCTGGAGACATAATGTCTAGGTAAAGGGGGAGTCCTTCCACACACTGCTCTTCAGTTAGGACTTGGAATCCAGAGATTTAATTTCCACACCTTAGAACAAAGATTGTTACTAGGAGGACAGGGCAAAGAGCACCATTGTCCTGGGTGGAGCAATGCAGTAGCCAGAGCCTAACCAACACCAAAACAAAACCCAGGCTGTCTAGAAAGCATCACACCCAGAGATCCCTGAGAGGCTCTTGTCACATTATAACTCCTTCAGTCTCTTGAAGCTGAGAATACAGTTTATGTGAGGGCTTGAGAAACCCACTCACCTACTCACCAGTGGTAAGTGGAATGATTTCCTGATGAGACTGGGGAAGGACATGGCTCTTAAAATCATCAACTGTTGCAGAATCTAGCCTTTAATTTGAACAAAACAGCACAAGAACAAAAACCCCAGCCCTTGTGATTGCACAGATAGCTTCCCAAATATGACCCATTGATGCGCTTGCGTTTCTGAGTCTGCAGATGGGCTTCTGCTGTTCCGAAGAAGCGGCACCATGAAATCAATAAGACTCATTAAGGATAATCAGTACCCTACGGGCAGCAGCAAAACTGCCAAGAATCCTGCCAGTTTTGTCCTTCTACTGTTACTGGGGAAGCTCTGATTGACAGGAAAGGTAGATTTCACACTTGCTTACATTCAGTAGTCAGAGGAAGTTGTAGATGAAGTCCTGTGGGAAGGTTTAGCAACAGCATCCCACAAAGAATATCAGCATTTGCTCCAGTCAGAGAAGGGCTTTGCAACCTCACAATCACCTACACGTGTGTCATCCCACTGCAACATGGAATGAGGCTCCTTTCTGTCTCCTTTTGCATCCTGGTACACTGCTTATCCTTGAACTCCTCAACAAGCTTTCCTGCCTCCTGACACCCCTCCTGACTCACTACCGTGCTAGTGAGTTAATAATCTTCAATTCCTCAGCTTTGAGATGCACAGGGAGCTACACCATGAAAGAATAGTCTGTTAAATAACACAAGGTGTGCTGGAGGTTATTTTCATTCTCTTAACTCTAGCACTGCAACTAGAGGATCTGCCACCCATTGTCTTCCCATATGTTGCTGGTGAACCACAAAGGAGATATCTTGGGATTCAAGGAAGGGACCCAGTGGTTGTTCAAGGTCTGCCTCTCCCCAGCTCTCATCTCATTTCAGTCACTTCCAGTTTTTGCTTCTTCCCTTCAGCCTAGAACCTCCTTGGGCACTGAGCTGGCCCTGGACCACATCACACATGCTCTCTGACACAGACTAGCATAAGTGACAAAGTAGATGTGTAGACAGAGCCACTGAAGATGAATCACCATGGAGATTTTAATTTCAGAATGAAATTACTATCAATTTTTAAAGATTCAGTTACTTGAAGGCAAACATTACATACTTGTTACTTGTTTAAAACATATTTCACTATTTGATTTGAAATGGTACCTCTGAAAGGACTGACTGGTTTCCATCTTTGAGATATGACTCAAGGAAATGCACAAAGAACACAATAAGGTTTAAAGCAACAAGAATTTCCTCCTTCCCATCCCCTTTGAATAAAATGCACCATGACAGCATAGTTATACATTTACAGTTTAAGTTGATCATTCCTCAGAATAAAATAGCTTTTTCCAGGAACCTAGAACCTAGGTTTACACAATGGAGATAATTTCCTATTAATCAATATTGTGGAAGAGAAGTGTAATAAACTGCTGTACATCCAATGTCTGTAATCTGTTGAGATAAAAAAACTAAACATTCTTATAATTCACACTTTCAAGGGAAATAAATGGAAGGATTGCCAGAGACTAGGAGAAAAATCTGGGGGAAAGAAAAAATCCCCTGAGTGTTCCTCAACCATAGTATCATCTCATCAGAAAATGCACAGGGTGATGCTGAGGTAAAGGAAATGGAGAAGATGCCATTTCCTGATTCGTTTCCTGCAGGGAGAATCTGGAGCTAGGTTTCATCATTATAAATCTAAACCACTACATGTAGACTAAATGCTTTGTTTGCAGTCCCAGGCCTCCAAGGGAAGCAGTTACAAGCAGCAGTGGCTGAGCTCTGCCTCTGTGAAGTGGAAGGGCAGCGAGAGAAAGTGGAGGTGTGAAGAGTAAGGAAGGGGGTTGTCATTTCCAGTTTTGGTTTCTAGGTCCTGAATAGGGTAAGTACAAGCTCCACTACAGAAGATACACTTACTGGCCTGGGAAGTGGAATTTCAGGTTGTCAGTTGCAGAAACAAGAGAGGAAAAAAAACCCCAAACTACCAAAACCTACATTTTCATTTCCAGAACAGTTCAAATATTAAGTGTGTCTCATCTACACAGATAAAGGAGCCAGGTTTTGAAAAATGCCAAGTATTAGATTTCTGAACATGAGACCTTTGCACGTAAGTACCTTTGAACAGGTACCCCAAAACTGAAAGACATTTCTGGAAATGTTTCTTGTTCCTGCCAGTTCTCATCAATAATCACTGCCTTGAAATCAGCAACATTAGACTGGTATTCACTGTCACTAACCACACAAAAATCAGCCACATAACAGTGCACAAAAATGGCAAGTCATCAGTTGTACTTCACTGAAGGTACCTAATGAGAATGTTATGCCCAAGCATTAATAAACTTACATCAGAAGCTGCTGACTACCTGTGGTTTTGGTTGGGCTCTTTAAGAAGCCTGAAGAATGGAGGCAAATTAGATGCTATTGGAAAGCACTTTGCAGAACACCCGGAGAGTGGCCCAGGGGGCAGAATTTGGAAAGCACACTAGGAATTGATGTTTGTGTTACTGACAGACAAGGGAGGCTGGTTTGGTTTCAAACAGCTGAAAATATCCCCACTTTTGGTCATCTGCCATGTCTCATGCTGGAACCTTCGGTGTTGTATCTCAACCATCTCCCCAGATTCCTGCAACTCATAGTACAGCATTTAAAACAAACTGAAAACAGTGCCAGGTTCACCTTAAAATGCCTCACTGAAGTAATTTCCAAAGTGGATTCTGGTACTTCCCCAAATAAAGTGTGTGACAGAGCCAAAGTGTTTCACTTGCAGTGATGCTAAGGACTGGGCATGGCCAGCCTGTGCCATAAGGACTGGATCTGGCCTGCAAGGTAGTTTTTCTTAGTGCCCATGTCAGCAGGGCAAACCAATTACTGTTTTCAGCATGCTTCTGGTGTCTTGAGCACTGCCAGCAGATTGAAAGGATTGACACTTATAAAAAAGGATTGCGGCTGATCAGGGCTTTTTTCTACCAACTAAATGGAACAACTGCCTTCTTTGGCCTAAGACACCAGGATTTATAGATCCTACAATGTAGATTTAAGGTCATCCAGTAGCATATACTTTCTCTTTTCTCTATGACATATTTAGATAATCAGAGGAATGGTTATTAATGGTAACAATAAAGCAAATAAATCAATAAATCAGAGTAATGCAATTCCAGTAACTGGCAACTCAGAGATCAAAACTCAGATGTCAACCTAAAACTCAGATTTCAAAGTAATTTTTCAGAGGCCATGCTATTCATAGACAATTAACACTGATGCCTACAGGAAACCTCACCCAGCTATGCGACAGGTATCCAATCCCCTCTAAGTCACTTCAGCTCTACAGTGGTCCAGAGAACTCCAGCTTATGCTTCTTTGGACATGTTGTGAGAGTGTTCTTATATAGGAAACACCACCACATACTTCCTTTCTTATAACAACTTCCTTCCTCTCTCTGAGCTCACAGGGATGTGTGTTGATGTGGATGCATGTTGATGTGTGAGGAAGTTCACTACCCATTTCAGCTCTCGGCTAATTATCCAGTTTGCATCTGTTCAGCTGTACTTCTGCTTCGCATCTGTTTCACCGAAGGAAATCTTGTAGAAAGCTTCAAGAAAAGAAAAAAAATCCAGGCAAAAACAATGTTTCTCTTGGCACTTCTGTGTTAGTGGCCAGGCTGATAGTTCTGCCTATGGAAGTGACAAGTTTTGCATTGTTTGGCCTGCATTTCTCTTTCAGAAGCAAGCACAGAAACTATCAGCAGCAGTGTTGTACAGAGTGAAAGAAATAATCTGTTCAAAGCCCTTCCTGGAAGCTCTTCCAATAAAAGTTGAATAAAAATTTCTTGCAATTTGAACAGGTGATCACTCCAAACCAGAACTTCCAGAGTTTAAATAGTCCTGTGATTATTTTAATTCTGGATTATGATCCACACTTCACATAAATCCCCTACCTGAGTAACAGCTGCAAATCAAAATCACAACAGACATCATGGGTAGGCCAAGTGAGCAGCCTATTGGGCTGCCTGATTTTGGCAGCTAATACCTGCAGCAGCTTCTGTCTTTCTGCTTGTTGCTGGCCAGAATGACCTCAGGACAGGAGGCTGGCAGATTTTGCAAGTAACACACAGTGTTGAAGACTCGGATCCACTAGGAACCAGATCCCTTGTGTCAGCTGCAACCACAACCCACCTGTGAATGCCACAAAGTTAGGGAATACTTGAGTTGCACTTTTCGGGTAGTCTCCTCCACCCTGCTTCATTTTGATTACTTTGTCTTCCAGGACTTTATCTTCATTCCAGCTTACAAAGCATCTCCTGCTGGTGGACTGACAAAAAGAGAGCCAGTAACAAAGCAGCCTAATATTGTCTTAGTCAAAAAAGTCTCCTCAGAAGAATAAGTGGCAGGAGGGAAGTGGAAACCCCGTGGAGCAAAAGTACACAAAGGCTATGCTGATGTTAGCTCTGCATCCCCAGCTCCTATTGATGTTTATTCCTTAAATGTGTCAATAATAACAGGAACATCAGCCAGCACTGATTTTAAGAAGGGAAAGAAAGGAGAATGTCTTTTTTCTTCTCTCCCTCATTTAGCTCCCATGGGCAGCCCCTACCTGGACTGGCTCTCTTGTGTCTGGGGCTCTGCCAAGAGGCTGTGCCCTGGCTCAGGGCAGGGAATACTCTGCATGGCTGTCCTGGCATTTCCTGAGCCTTTGCCCAGCTATTGGTGGCTTACCCCATCATATATTATACATTATATACTCCATGATGTTTACAGGCTGGACAGCTAAATATTTACCTGATCTAATTTACCTAATCAAATTTTGGGTCTGATAAACTTATTATCAGGTGACCCTTGACCCTTTGGTCCCTGCATCCTGAGGTCCATGATGGGTGTGTTGTGAAACCAGACCCTGGCTGTCACTGCACTAGGATCTGGGAAGAGAAGATGATAGAAAGCTACTTTTAAGCCAGACCTGCCATAATTTTGGTCTCAGATGGACAGACTTACACCCCGGACTGAAGTTTCCAGCACTATCGTTTATAGGAGGAAGGAGGCAGACAGAGCAACATTCTCTTCAGCGCTTCCCTACTTCTCCTTTCCACCCATCTACACTTCTCAGTGGAGCTGGAGAACAGGAGGTCTCAAGGTGTCTATTTTCCTCTCTGCCATTCCTGCTAGACCAAGCCCTGAGGTGCCAGCAGTAACCTTGCAATGAAGTTGCAATACGTTAAAGAGAGAATGAATGGCATTAATACAGCTCTCCTTAAAGGAGCATACTGATACCAGGACTAGGAGTAAGGAAAGAAAAAAAATAAATCACAGCATCCTCACTTAAAACTACCTCTAATTCAGAGTTGTTACAGAACCTTTAAAGAGAAGAGATGGGATGGAGAGAGACCAACAGGAGGTAAAAATGTTCTGTGTATGAAGACCTTTGCCCAGTCTGCTTCAGTAAGTCAGTATTTCTCAGCAACAAGCACTCAAATTCATGGAAGTGCCTTCATGGTAATACAACAGCCTACAGCAAAGAAACTCTGCTTTACCATTTACTTAATGACCTGGGGAAGGTATTACTCAAAACATTTATTCTGTGAAGCTACATTAAATCAACCATTTCAATCTGTTCTCTCCCAAAAGCTTTGGTCTCTGTGGAAGAGCTTTTCTCTACACATTCCACAGAAAGACAAGACAACCTTTTTGTCTCCTTTTTTCTAGACAAATATTCTGTTAATCCTTACTAGTTCATTATTTTTATCCATAACAATCAGATTGTTATGTAATTCTTAACTGCAGCAAGAATTGTGTAAAGAGTAATGCCTAGATCTCACTGACAGAAAGGATTTTAACATCCTAGACTACGTTTAAAGAAACATAAACACACCAGAGTTGTTCTAGGCAAAATATTCATTCTCCTTTCCCAGATGATGCCACTTTGTTCTGGCACACTGTCAATAAAGAAAACCAGAATTATAAAGGTCTTGGCTTTGTTTTTACATTGTCGTAGAATAGATAAGCAAAGAACTGGAATGTCAAAATCTGGCCCATAATTAAAAAATTCATCTCAACAAATTCTTTCCTTCACTGTGCGAAGTATTGCTTGAGCCAAGAGTCCCAAATCACAGGGAAAGCAGGAAGAAGTGAGGTTTATTTGTTCAACTTTCAGATAGCAGCTCTGCTCAGGCGAGTTTCTGGAAACTGAGGGACCTTCAGTATTTCAGTAAGTGAGGAAGCTTTTCATCCTTTCTATAGGAAATGAGCACCTGCTGCTGCTGCGTTTCTCTGCGATGGTAAGGCACGCAGCAACAACAACGCGGTGGTGGTAAAGGAGGCGAGAAGGCTCTCTTGCGTGGAGACTGCAGAAGGTCTTTATTCCATGCTAACTCCCCAAGGCCTGGGACCAGCACACGTGCCAGCCCCCATAGGCAGAGGGCTGGCACATGGCATGGTGCCCAGGACAGAGAGAAGCTGGTGGCTGGCTGAGCCCCAAGGCAGAGAGAGCGGGCCTGTCATTCACAGTCCCTATCTTGGGGAACAGGGGGGCGGTGCAAGGGCGGAGTTAGGATAACAGAGCCAATAGGGAGAACCTGAGGGAGTGGCTTGGACTAGAGATGGGGGAAGGGGAAGCCACATGGAAAGGCAGGCAGGGATATGGAATAGGGACTCACTACAAGCACCCTTCTCACAGGAGGGGAGCCATGATACTCTTAAAGCCAAGAAACAGAGCACATAGGCAAAATACCACCTCCTGATCCTGAATTATTTAACCCATGCCCAGCCATTGGGGTTGTTTATTATTGTAGCAGTAATTTTCCAGTAAATTGCTGGAATGTCTTTGAGAATGGCTCTGGTTAAAATTAAATTTTTTTTTTCAATTATTATTATTTTCAACTAGAGTGTCTCTCTTTTGGGATTTTGCAAATGCCACCAGTATACGTTTTCTGCTCATCGGGTGAGCAGTCTCAGTAGAATCCTTACACTATGTGAGAGTCCCATGGGAATGGAAAACAGTTTACCCCAGATAGATGAATTTATATTGTTACATTATAAAAGCTTTTGCAGAAAGAAGACTTTGTAGCAGGTGCCAAGCTTCTGTACTGTGTAATCTATCATCAAATCTCAAAGACATCTGGCCAATTATTTTATTTTCCTTTTAAAAACCAAGGAGGGGAAATAAAAGCAAATTTAACATTTACATTACTATTTGTGGAAGTGAAAATAATGTTTTTTCTAGCAGGTTACATCATATTTACTTTTTAGTGTAACATGCTGACAAATTAATATATTCTAGAGAACTTCTCTACTACCATTAAAAATTGGAGATTTTTCCACTTTATGACAGCCTTAATCAATAATTAAGTTCAAATAATTTTAAAAAAAGGTGGGCAGGTGCTGCTCACTTTGAATTACTTTGTTTCTTTAGGGAATCTTCTAGGTGCAGACCGAGTTTGGACTTTCAAATTCCTTTGTTTGACCAGACAGCTCAGCATACCTTGGCTCTGCTTTACTTCCCCCAGCATCTGACTGGTGCAAAACACTGAAACCTTCTCCTGCAGTAGAATGCTAACAGCAGCAATGCAGGTTTCTTGGAGTAACTCTAATGGGAACTCAGTCCTGCATTGCATTTGAGACCTTTCTGAAAGGTGCCAATATAAATTAGGCTGTAATCCTTACCCTTAGCAACATGCAGGACTATGCAAGTTGTGCCACCCAAGTAAGAAACATGTATCCCTCGACACAGCACTGTTTGGGGAGAGGTCAAGTTTTTAATGCTGATCAAACTAAAACTCTTTCCCGCCACAAGTTACCTTGTATGCACACACAACTCAAGGAGACAGATAACAACTCCTCTGAATGAGGGAGAGTCCTTAAGAAAAAACAAATGCAGACCACCCAGTCCCAATTTCCCACAAATCTTCCTTGTTTTCTGTTTTCTAAACACTCTTCTCCGCAGCCTTAAGATCCTTTTCTGCTCATGTCTGACACACACCCCAAAAGCTCTTGATCACCACCACACACACAACACTACTCCCTGCAGCAAAGCATGCTGGCCTCTGCACAATGCATCCCAATTCCATGATAAGGACAAAAGTCTCCTTAGAGCTTGGCAATTCTTGTAAGCAAATAGCAGCTATCTCTTAAGGTGGGGAGGCTGAATCATGTGCACCTTTTCATTGTTTTTGGATGTAAAACGTGCTAAACTTACTAGTTCTATTTTTTCTATTGCAATCCTCTAGTAGCTACCCACTCAGAAGCAGCAAATAAGAATCCATGTTAAAGATCTGAGCAGATAATTTGGGGTGTAATAAAAAAGCGAATTGCAAGTTGCAGGAAGGGGGGGAAAAGTAAAAAAGGAAGGAAAAAAAGCAACAGCAACTGGCTACAACTTCCTCCTGACATTGATTCATTTCAGCTGGTGAGAAGTTCCATGCTGGGAACCACACAGATACTACCGCTGGTTTTGTCAGAGAATCCTTCTCAAGTTTCACCTAACCCACTTAAACTCCTGCTACAGTTGCAAAAGCATCATAAAAATAGCAGCAAAACTGTGCTTTTTGAAGCAAGCAGTGCAGAAAAATATCCTTCACAAAAGCAAAGTTTGCAGCATGCTGTAATTAAGCTCCCATCCTGACAGTGGGAGCATGGAGTTTCATTCTAAATATAGCAGAAGGCTCTCCAATGTACAACCCCCTTTCAAATGCAAGATTTACAAGATTAGTCAGTATATGCCAGCCTCCACCTAGGAATTCTTTAAGAAATATTTGGGGTTCCAGTGCAGGGAACTTTACAGCAGGGATTTAATGTAGTCTCTGGTGTCAATAATTTTGATTGGTTTATTCCTTGCCTGCACAGTACTCAGAGCAGAGCATCCCCTACTCACAGGCAGGAAGAGCAGCCTCTGCCAGGCCTGTTGTCTCAAGCAGGCAGCAGCACACACACAACACAAAGACAAATCTCCCTAACCCTTGACTCTTCCCCTTACACTGATCTTTTTACCCAGCTTCCAGCAACTGCTTCTCATGGCATTTCACCTTGAGCTGAGGCAAGGCAGTAAGGACTCCATCAGCTTTGGACTGTCTTTCTTTAATTCAGTCTAAAGCAAAGATTTAAGCCAGCTTGGACTAGCTCATACTAAAATGCAGCATGGCTGACAGGCATGAATGAGACCACACCAAATTTAAACTGAGTTTGGAAACCATCTTCTTAATTAGATATTCTTAATGTCAGGAAGACTAATCCACGATGTCAGAGGTTTTATGTCCAAAAAGGAGACAGAGCAGTCCTGTTACTTTATTCAAATAAAGGGAGAGGCCATGGGGCATTCCCCTGGGGTCTCAAATTGTTAGAGGACGCAGCCTCCTTTTTATTCTAATTTCCCGGCCGTATTTCCCTCTCTCTTTCCCCATTGGCTGAGGTACTTGAGAGGTACGGGCTTCCCGAATTGCCTAATACAGACCGCCTTTCTAATGTGCATCCCTCCCCCCTTCTTTTTCTTTGTGTCTCTGTTCTTTTTCTCGAAGTCCAGGAATTTAGCACGGCCTTGGGTAAGCAACAGTCTGTGTCAATTAGTGGAATTCCTATGGAATTTATGGTTCCTCCCCTTGCTTCTTCCACCTATCAGTATCCAGGTTTATCTACCAGCAGGCCCACCATTTTTTTGTAAAGACAACTCCTTCTCGTTCCTTTAATTAATATAGATCAGCTCCAAATCCTAACTGCATCATCTGATGGCAGAATAATTAATAACCTCCACAAACAAACTGTCTTTTAACTTTGGAGAAATGGGACTCTAGCCTAGTCCAGGTTGTAGGTCTTCTCATCTCCATCCTGTACCATTTCTGATGCAAAGCAAAGAAGAAGGAAGCTCTAGGGTCACCCTCCATGGCAGTGCCCATGTTGCTGGAACTTCTCATGGCTACTGATGAGAGCCTCTGAAGAGGTGGACATAGTTCTGAGGTTGGACAACACCAGGCAGGATGAGTGTTTCCAAGAACGTGTGCGCTATGACTGCTTCGGACAGATGTAATGGCTCCAAAGCAGCTGGGTAAACTATAAAAATAGCAATGCGCTCCCAGCAAAAATCCAATTTTGATTGAGTCCAGCCTGCTCCTCCCTGCACTCTGTAAGCTGAGCCCAGCTGCTGGCAGCTCAAAGCTGGGCTCTGGGCTTTGTGGCCCATTCCATGGACCTGTGCAGCACCTAGGCAAGCTTGGCAGAAGCAGAATCCAGCTCCTCAGCTCCATCCCTGATGGCTAACCAGGCCACGCTGAACCTACAGGAGTGCTACAGGAACATGGGGATACCCTGGCAATACTACCAAATACTGGGATGTGCTTGGGTACTTACAAGAGAAGCATGTTTCCCCAGTCTACATGGCCCTGGATGAGCCCAAGGATGTACCTTTTTCTGCTCTCCCTTTCCCAGCATTTAATCTGTGCAAAATTCAGGCCTGCTGCAGTGCACAGCATTTAATGCTGATCTGCACACTACATCATTCACCTTCCTGAAGGTGGGCATGACAGTGACAGCACAGACCATCAGACCTATGTGTCCCTCTATGATCCCCAGGCTGTCTTGTGGATGGACGGCCAAATTTCCTGACACAAAACCCAGGATCCCGCATGCCTATGGCTGCTGTTCTTCTTGGAAGTCTTAATACTTCTCCTGTTCTGTACAGCACCATGCAGGATGAACCTCTCTCCTACTGCATATACCAAAAGTCACATGGAAAATTGAGCAGTGTCACAGCCTGTATCAATGTCCTTTAAAAACAAAATTCCAAGCCCTGTATTTAGTAAGAGGCTCCAGACTGTGTGTGGAAGCTGCGAACATTTAACACACTGTTAACAAACTGTGGAGCAAATCCACAGTTTACCCAAGGTTGTTTTCCTTGTGGTTGTTTCTTTTTTTCAGTAGCATGCATGCATGCCTTTGGTGTTTACTGTCAGCAATTTTCAATGTGCTGACATGGCTAAAAGTGACCACAAAGCCAGTGCAAGCAGGCAAAGAGGAGAGGCAGAAGTAGAAATGTTAGGAGGTGCAGACTCCAACTTTGCAATCCTGCAGCAGTAAGGACCAAGGTAACCTGCCTATCGTGGAGAAGAACTGGACCCCTGTGTCACAATGGTCGTAACCTGTGTGAGGGAGGAAAGAGCACAGCAGCATAGATCACACCACCTCCCTGTCCTCTGAGGCTGTGTGTTGAGAATCAATAGCTTCCCCAGGCAGGGTCCGACATCCCAGCCCACAGGATCAATTCAGAGCCATGATTTCATAGTTATTCTGCTGTGAACTCCTTGCAAATCCCAGCGGTGATTTAAGAGCTGTGCTGAGAGCAGAGCCATGAACTCTCCTTACTGGAGGCAAGATCTGAGTTTCCTCAAAGCGACATTCAGCCTGTCTTTTTCCTGGGCTGTGGCACAACCACCACCTTCTGCTTACAGACACAGCTTCAGGTGAAACAATACAAACTAATTCCATCATGGAATAAAGGGGACAAAGGGAGGCCTTTAAAGGGTACCTGGGACCTGACAAAATAGCTGCCCCCAGCAAACCCTCAGCCCATACAGCACCCTGATACAAGTGCTGGAGGGCTAGAAACAAGCTTGCATTCATTCATTTTTAAAAAATATATATTTTCCAAGGCCAGTAATTGTATGAAATTTTTCAGGATTAGATATTTCCACTCTCACAGCTGTCTTCAGTCCAAAATACCAGAAAGACAGACATAACAATGACTAACACTGTCCATTTTCCTTTGTCCCAGTCCTGGGACTTGCAGATTTGGAGCAATTCAGTGCAAGTATGTATCACAGGAGAAAATAATTTTTTATTAATGTCCTCCATAATTACAGAGTGTAGAATTATTTATGTAGCGAAACATACCCACAAACTCTAATAAAATACACTGTGAATCTTTTGCTTTTTGAGGAACATTTGCATCAATGGCAAAGAGAAAGAAAAATGAGAAATGATGGATTCATGAAGAGGTCCCAACATTAGTCCAGCTTCAGGCATTAGTCCAGTAAGGTATAGTGAATATAGACCCCTTTATAGTGGACAGGGATAGGTGAGCTCTCCAGAGAGCTATTCGGATCCTCTAATTTAGTTCCTGCTCCAGAAATGCCTCTGGCACCCTTGAAAACAACCAGGATCTACCTGGTTTTGATTGATCAGCACAGCAGTTGTGTTCTTTATTGCCTTGTTGCTCAGTCTCTTTTTTATCCCTTCCTAAACTGCAGTAAAAACATTCCCCCAAACTGAAGCCAGCAGGGCAACACAATTATGATAAGACTCGCAAAATATAATCATTTGCATATCCGTGACTGACACAGAAGATCATTAATTAGGCATTCTGAGTGTATGTATATATGTATAAATTAGCATCTATTCATCATTTAGACTGTAATAGGTTTTTTTATATTTGAATATTAACTATGTAGGAAAATTACTAAGTTTTCCATGGAAGGGCATCCAACAAGAAATTTCATCAGCAAAAATAAAATGAGAATTACAAAACTACTGAAAAAAATAGTGGAGCGAACACTGAAGAATCTGACCTTGGTAGTGCCTATCCCTGCTCTGTTCCACCTCACTTGTTGCAAGCTCTCTGCTACCTCTCTCACCACCTAAGCACATGCATCCCCAATAATTCTTTATGGTAGGAGCATTTTTGCAGTACTATTTTTGACTGAATTTAAAAGGCAATGTAAAAACCTTCAGGATTTCACACATCTGCTATCCACAATCCCTACACCTCATTAATATTAAAGAGGACACAGACTGAGAGCAGAGCTTCTAACTACACCACTACCTAGCAGAGCTCCCAAAGACACACATCTTGCACCAGCACAGACTAATTCTTACTGGGGAGAATAATTAGAAGGAAACTTTTAAGTTTTTTAAAGAGCTGGATGTAACCTCTTTGCAGGAAGTAAAAGACACTTCAAAGACTGCGCTTTCACAAATGAAAGAAATCTGGTGATTCTGGAAGTGTGAGATGACAGCTTGAAAAATTACCAAAGCTTACAGCTCTTGAACAGAAATAAACAAGGCAGGAATGCTGGGAACAGTTATAGGCAAGACAGAAACAAATGAAGATATAACTGCCAATAACAATATTAACAAAGTTTGCTCAGAGCTAGAAAATGCACAAAGGGTAGACAAAAAAAAAGATAACAAGGGCGTCTCAGGTGGCAAAAGCAGAAGCAGCTGCTTTGCTGTGCTGCTTTACCCTTTCCAAGCATCTGGCCTGTACTTTTAAGAACACTGATGCTTACAGTCAACCAGTGAAATGGAAAACCAACAGAGAAATGGAAAACCAACAGAAACAGCATCCTCCAAAGGGCAGATATTTATCTAGCAGAAAACGAAGATGAACTTCATAACATGGAAGTTCTTACTGCGCTACCTATATGGCACCGTATTAGTAAACACAGAAAAGGGAAAGCACACTAGCAAAAGAACAAAGTGTGAAACCTCTGTTTTCTTTTGTTATTTTTCCACCTCCAAAATAGGGATCACCGACTGTTCCTTGTCCATCACAGCAGTGGCTCTTATGTGCAATGGTTAGGCAGCTGCTATCCCAGCATCTTCTGCATTGGTAGAGATGGAAAGTCCATAATCATATTATGTAATTTAATTCTGTGTGATATCATTGAGAACAGTGCAACTGTGCGACTGATACATAAGTTATTTAAGCTGGGCAATGAAATTGAGTATCTGGGAAAGAAAAAAAAAACAAAAAGAAAGAAATCTAAAGAATGTCCGATTTTTTTTTTTTTTTAATGCAGGTTTTGTTGTAATTCAAGTTTCCTGAATTCAGCTAAATTTAGATTCAGGGGTAGCAAGCACAAAGGATGTACTCTCACAAGCCCTCCTCATTCCTCCTACTCTTTGATTTCACCAATGTGTAAGCCCACTGACCTTGCTCAACATCTCTGCCCTACCCTACTATTACTACGGTATCACCTTTAAAATATCCATATATAGAACCCATTACAATATTGTAAACTTATTGAAGCACGTACACACGCACATCCAAAAGAAGCAAAACTGGTAGCAGCATTTAGTGGTCTAGGTTTCTTCTCTTCAACTTAAAAAAAGAAAAACAAGTAGGAAGGAAGCTCTGGCTTAATATTCTGCCTTTGTGCAAATGTAAATGTCATACATCATCTCTGTATTTTGGGGTTGTTTTTAGCTCTCAAGCTCCAGGTCTGATCTAGACAGTTGTGGAGAGCTGACAGCTCCCACTAAACACAGGCAAGAATGACTGCAGCTTTGCCAGAACTAAGCAGGGGGTGGGTACAACTTTCTAAAGGTCCTTCAGAACAAACAGAAAGAACTTGTGATTTTCTGCATGCCAGCTTTTGAGTGCATGCCTGCTGAGCATGATCCCTAAAATTACATGGTTTATGAAGGCAGGGAGAAGACAGGTCATAGCTACATCTTGAGGTCAAACAAAGCTGCATTGAGTAGTATGTGGATGAAGGTAAAAGAGCATCATAGATAAGATAACATATGGACAAACAAAGGTCATTTCTCCTGGTGTCAAGGCGTCAATTTTAAGCACCAAAGCTAAGAAGATCATTTAAGTGAGAATTCTCTGTGCCAAGAAAATCCACCCACCAACCCAGACTAATACCTGCCAGGCAACAAGCCATAGGAACCACACAAATAAACCAGAAAATTCAACTATGTTGCGCAATGAAAACTGATGAGGTAAACAGGCATAACTTGGTCCACTTGGGTCTTTTCAAATGTCGTGATTAAATATGAACAGGACAGGTAAGGATGGTCTACAGGATCCAGTGCTCAAAGCCGACTCAGCGAAGTGCAAGGTTCCTGTTTCAGCCTTTAGTGAAAGAGCAAAGGCAAGTCCGGCTCATGGCCTTGCAGATTTTATCACAAGGGCCTGTTCTTCTGTGCTTAAGAAGCTGCTAATGATCTGGTTGAATGGGTGTGAATCCCTGAAGGAAGGATCCTTCAAAGATAGAACAGAAATCTTTGATTGAGGCTTTGACGAAAATAAAGTGCCTTCTGACAGTTTGGGACAAAATCATCTATGAAAGCTGAACATAATTCAAGCATTTATTCCAAACTCTTGTATCATCCACTGGCTATAGGAAAGGGATTGATTTCTTGAAAAAGACTGTTCTGGCAAGAAGATGAGTGACGAAAGGGAGAAAAAGCTCTATCAGCATTTACATGGAAGAAATAGACCACCTTTGGTGTGCCAGGCCAGAGCTTTTTTTTTTCTTTTCTTTTTGGACAATGCTCTCAGGCACATGATTCTTTTGGTTGTCCTGTCCAGGGCTAGGAGTTAGACTTGATCCTTGTGGGTCCCTTCCAATTCAGGATATTGTACGATTCCATGACTTTCTGCAGGGACTATTAAACTACCATTCACACTGCTGCAGCAAGCCTCCTTCAAGAGTTTGGGACAGACTCTCCTCCCGGCCAAAGCAGTTGTCTCAATGGCTCGCCATAACCAGACTTCATTCACAGTAGAAAGTTTATAGTGCAAGAACTCTCCTGGGAGACATCATCCTGAGAAAGAAAACAGACTGAAAGAAAATAAAAGGGAACCACCTACAAGGGTCCAGCAGCATCAGAGGGGAAGGTTACTCAATGTCTGAAAAAAAGAAGAAGAAACAACCCATCTCTCAGTTCGCTTGCTGGCTCTTGCCAAGTACCCTTTTGTGAGCCCCAAAAACCTGAATTTACCAGAATCCTACTCTAGCTAAAGGAACACTAGTTATACAACTTGATCTTAATTGAAATATTTGGTGCCTGCTGATATGTTCAAACAAATTCACCAGATCTTGATTATGCACTGGCAATTAAAGCCATTAAGTCAGTAGACAGACAGCAGGTTATTTCATTGCTATTTGACAAAGCCAGCCGACGTTCTTTCCCCCCCCAC
>VXAZ01007860.1:29153-72494 GCA_013399875.1 Gymnorhina tibicen
CCCCCCCCGTCTATGTGACAGCACTGTAATTAGCAGTAATCAAATACTATTTGTATGAGGTGTTGTGAGTCTGCTTCATTAGCTAGTAAGATACCTCTGCCAATTGCAGAACACAGAAACCCACTTCTGGTCAGACCATGCACAAGACAGAAAAAGGGGAAGAAAACAGTGAAACAGGAGGAACAAAGGATGATTGCTTATTTCAGGCTGAAGGAGTTCTTGAAAGCAAGATTAAAAATTAAGAACATTTTTTTATTTCTGCAAGCTATATATTAAAAAAAGGTCAGCTGAATTACAAAAGCATGATCAAGGAATATTGTGAAATACAATAATAATTAAAATTTTATTTAGCATTTATGTATTCCCTGCTTGAGGAACGCATGCATTCTATTAGATTAATGGATGTTCTATTCATGCATCAAGCAGAGGCTAAAGCCTAATAGTGCATTACATTTCCGAAGTGCTGTACAAACATTAACTAATTAATCCTCATAACCATCCTGCATGGTAGGTAAGTGATACATGAAGTATATATCTGAGCAAGCCCAAGAGCAAGGCAGCACCACTCTGTGCTCTTCAACACAGACTGGAAATTAATCACATTTATGCTGCACCGAACTCAGATGTATTCTACGAGAGCAAGAGAGGGACCCATGGTGAGCCAAGTTCACTGAAGCCAGCAAGAAAAGAAGTAAATTACAGCTCTCTCTCTCTCTTCCCTCCTCCCCTGGGCACTGGTGGGCCACTCTTGATGAGTGCAAAGTATTAATGCCCCACTGCTTCCCCTTTAAATTTCTGCCGGGGGGAGAGAGCTCTTGAACCCTGGGAAGAGAAAGGAAAAGCTCCATAGGAGCCTCATCACTGCATACTTCTCCTCTGTCAGTACCATTCCCTTTGATATCTTGATTTTCCCCACTTTCTGCTACTATTCTCCCTGGCAGGCTTTCTGCCTTCAAAATCTTTGGCAAAGTCTGTAATTCAAAGTTGCCACAGGACCCCAGGAGGAGGAACTCAGCCCATGATTTGGGTATTCCAATTACAATACCTGAGTGATTTCTCTTTAAATAATCTAGCAATGAATATGCTTCATCTTTCCTTTGTGAATAGACACTGCATTCTGAACACCCACTGTCAACAGGCAGGTGTAACTTTACAAGCAGAAAACTACTTTAACGCCATGTAAAAAAGTCCCAGGACATATATGCTCAAAGAACATTTTATAAATATAACAAGACTACACAGTAGTACATTGTGAGAGAGGGGGGGTGCCCTTTGAGAAAAGAAGTCAGGAAAGAAGGCTGCTGCGAGGTGGCGGGGGGGTCAGTCTCTTTTCCCAGGTAACAAGTGACAGGAAAACAGGAAGTTGTGCCAGGGAAGGTTAGGATTGGATATTAGGAAAAAAGTCTTCACTGAGAGGGTGGTCAGGCATTGGAACGGGCTGCCCAGGGAAGTGGTAGAGTCACTATCCCTGGAGGTGTTTAAAAGATGTGTAGATGTGGCACTTGGGGACACAGTTTAGCAATGAACACAGCAGTGTTATTTTAACAATTAGACTCAATGATCTTAGAGGTCTTTTCAAACCTTAGTGATTCTATGACAAATATTAAATCAGAAGGGAAAAAGGGAAAGCAGACCAGGTAAGTACTGAAAGCATTGCACTGCACCATTTTCATCACTATTCTGCTTTCCAAAACTCACTCAGCCCAGTACATGCCATAGTGAAATGGTGCAGTAGCAGGTGCTCTGGCAAACCAACACAAAGACATTAACCATGTTTAAGTTTCCCCCAAAGCCTTGGAAGTCAGTGTCAGAGTTGAGGCCACAGATGAAATCCATGGGTCTCTGACAGGATGGTCTTCTCCATGGAGAGAGGCCAAGATCAACCTTCCTTTCTGCACATGTGATCCTGATCTCAGCAGCAGTCATGGGCACTTTTCCATGGTTGTACTTCCCTGTGAAGTGATGTGTGCCATTTACAAGCCCAGAGCAGATGGGTGCTCAGGGTGAAGCATGAGTAGGAACAAAAACTCACATTCAAGAAAGATGCTTTTAAAACCATGCTTTACCACCTTTTGGTGTCATACCAAACACATGAACAGCCAGTATGAAATAAGAGACATTTTCTTTAAAGAATGATCAGAGTTTTGTTTAAAAGTAATTCACACAAATTATAATTCATATGCCAAATCTTCAGCTAGAGGTGGTGCTCAAAACTGGTTCACCCCGACTGCTTTAGCATGCAGGGTTTGGGGCTTGGATGGCAACGAGACCTGTGGATGGCTCAGCTGGTGTGTTTGGTCTTTAAAGATAGAAACACATTTGAAACATTCTGTTTGCTTTTGCCACAGGCTGCCTAGAAAATTTACAGACACATATCCTAAATACATATGTACTTGCATCACTCCACAATATCAATGAAGTTTCAACAAGACCATGTGTAAATCTGCTTAGAAAATGAACTTTCATGTGCCCTAGAGCTTCCTGGACAATAAATGTACCACGGCATAGGGAAGAAACAGAAGCTCCTGATGCTTGGGATGGAAAACGGATCTCAATCTTGGCTTGAACAATTGAAAATTGAATTGAACTTTCTGGGTAGTGCTTTTCTGTTTATGAAAATCAGATCAAGACTTTTCAAATTGTGTGTTCTCAACTATAGGCAGCTGAACCCAATGTGGGTTACAGTTGTCTTTCTCTTTATTTAATGTGATTCAGAGTCCTCTGTGGTAGCAAACACAGCCTTTGCCCCAAATGGGTGCCCCAGCACTGGCCAGTTTTACCTCAAGGGATAGAGCAGTGCCCCTCCTAACATAAGGCAAGCACAAGTCTGCGGGATGTAACAATAACTTTGTTCTGCATTGGAACTAAGAACTTGTGTATTATTTTTAGCTGGTTTTCTTTGAAGGAGAAAGAGATTTTCCCAAAATCTTGTCTTGGTGAGGAATCCACCCATAAGCATAGGGAACAGAAGGGCAGCCTCCTAACCCTGGAAGCTTTATTACATGCTGGAAAGCCTGCTGTGAGCTCTGCCCTTACAGCTCTTAGTTTTAGGGGTAGTGTTTGACAGCAGCTTCCTCTGCCCTCCCCACCCCATCCAGGCCAGGGGATCTACCTTCTGTTTCCTGGGTAAATGGAAGCCCTGAAACAATCCCTGCACAAAACTCCTGCAGCACCAACTTCATGCTGTCCTGTCTTCACAAAATGAAGACAACTAAAGGAAATTTCTTGCATATCTTCCCTAAACCTGTTGTTTGGTATGAAGAGAGAGAGAGAACAGCACAGAGAAATGAGATTGTGAGAAACTGGTCTCATTTCAAAGGAGCCCTCCCTCTCTGCTAGCAAATATTCAGCAAATGTTGTGACCATTTAATTTCTATCCTCTCTCTTCCCCTCAGTCAATAACTATATAATTTCCATAGATATTGAGAAAATATTCCCATACCTGCTGAATTCAGTGTAGACAAATGCAAGGTAATGCACATAACGGTGGTTTCCTCATGCCTGCTGATGGATATTACCTTAACTCCAACTGCCCTGGAAAATTCTTCAGCATCGCTGTAGGCAGCTGAGTGAAAACACCTGCTCTATACAGAAGGACAAAGAAGTGGCAAAGAAACAAAACAACAGGATGGGAGAAAGTATTAACACAAGGAAATTAAAATTTTTTAAAAAGTAAAGGGGTAAGTAAAGCCTTCATGAACACTCCCGCTCAAATACTTGCTACCTCATTTCAAAAAGGATACATGTTATTACAGGGATGGAGAATCCATCTGAAGAAGGATTTTAGAGATCATAACTATTCAGATTAGAGAGAACTCAAGTCAGGACTGACATGATAAAAACTATGTCCAATAATACATGCTTTAAGGAAGGTCTAGCTCCCTTTTTCTTATTCTTTTCTTAAACAGAAATAAATGAAGACCCTGGCATTTAATGAAAATACATCTAAAGGGCAGTATGATTTAAAATAATGTTCAATATCTTGTTGAGATATAGTCTCAAAGATTTCAAGAATAATACATGTTCACAGCTAAGGAGATTTATAATTTTGCTACAAGTTTGCATGGGTTATCAACCCTTCTGCATCAGCCAAAGGATAACCAGGATAACCAAGGAGAGGAAGAAATTCCTCCTTGAAGGCCTCACTATAGCATCTCTTGGGACTTCCAAAGTGCCTATGCAAGCTGAGCACCCAGTTCCTTCTGAAATCCATGGCAATTATGTGCTGAGATCCCACAACGCTGTTGACCATGGCCTCATTCCCCCCAGAACACAAACCCACATCTTCAAACATCTAAAGCTAAGCCTTACATAGGGCCAGAGACAAGCAGCAGTAGAGCCTGGGGAACCAGACAGCTCTGAAAGTAGGAGAGTCCAGCTCAGCATGGGCTCTGTGGATGGTGAACAGAAGACAGGAGGGACAGGTCTCTGCCCCAAGCCACCGTACAGAATAAACTTGGCTGGATCACCTCAGCAAATCCTGTGCCGGGGCTCTGCCCACTACTGGAATGGCTGGAAAGCCAGGGGCCCCAGTCCACCTCTGAGGACAACCCTCTCCTTTGGTATGTCACACAGCTTCTGTTTGGCATGAATGTGACACATCCACGTCTCCAGGTTCACAAGCAATGTGACAGGCTTCCCGTTCAAAGCCGAGATGAAGTTGCTTCAGATATGACTCTGGCTTGGTTTTCAAAAAGGCCTAATTCTGCTCTCACTTTGACTTTTCACTAATGCAAATTAATTAACTCCAGCTAAATGCTAATATTGCTAAGAATACAATTCAGAAATCACAGAAGGGTATTTTCAGGATTTTCCTTTATTTCATGAAAGACCCTTAACTGTCCTAGTCTTTCAAAGTAAGCCAAAACATTCAGATGTTGCTGGTACAAACTATGTCATACAAGACACAGACATAAAGAGTAGAACAAGTGCTATAATTTAACATTCAGGCAGTCACTGCACAGCCCCTATGTATGAACAAAAGTTTAGAATTGACTCCTCTTTCCAGAGAAGTAAAGGACAGCCCTGCCCCACCCAGCTTTCTGTTTTGTTTTTGTTTTTCAAATTGCACAAACCAGTCTCATGGTTTGTGCAATTACAACAAGAATGTATAAATGGAGATGCTTGGCCTAAGGAATTTCTCCTAACACAAAGAAATCCAAAACACTGATACTTGCTTGTTTGTTTGTTTTTAATGCTACTGATGGCTTCCCACCACAAATCCTTTCTATCTTTCGCCCAATTACTCGTTGACAGAGTTCCCCAGCTCCCCTCTGAGCTCCACTTCAGCACTTTCAGGCCTGAGCTGACCACAGTAACACATGCAGGAGAGTTTCATTCTGCAAAGTCAGTGACCCTCCCCCATCAGTCAAGACTGCTCCTGCCAAGCTGAGCACTTTGCAGGCCTGCCCTTTTAGCTTGGGTTTTACAGTCAACCAAAAACTTCCCTTCATTTCATAAAGGATTCCAGAAAGATGGAAGACTAAGTTCAAATCTCTGAGAAAAAAAGCCAGTTTACCCTCCCAGAGGACAGAAAGCAGGTTAGCAGACTTGGGCTCCCTGGTCTCAGTGCCTGAGCATGTACGAGGGAGGGAAACTCATCTCCTGTCCCTTTGCGTGACATTTGCCTCATCAGGAGTGCTCAAGCTACCTGCAACACAGCCCTCCCCATGCACACTGAGAGCATTTCAGGAGCATGCAGGAACAATGTATGCAGCCCACAGAGAGTCTGAAAGGATTTCTACATGTTGTCTGA
The DNA here is from genome assembly GCA_013399875.1 of Gymnorhina tibicen. Lineage (NCBI taxonomy): Eukaryota > Metazoa > Chordata > Aves > Passeriformes > Artamidae > Gymnorhina > Gymnorhina tibicen. The sequence continues at coordinate 34,909 of VXAZ01007860.1, forward strand.
AGAGAAGGAGAGAGGATGCTGCCAACCAGCACACACCAAATTCTCCTTGTTTCTATTACTCTGGGCACAGGTGGTGGCAAGAAGCACAAAAGCCACTCTTCTACAGTGACAATATTCTGCCCTGTGTAACTGCAGTCACTGTATTTTTCTTCCCCTTGTACTGGGAGTGAGAGCAGCCCATACTGCGCAATGTTCTCCAGGATTTACATGCCAGAAAATTACATGCGCCCTCTTTTTCTCTCCCTCCCTCCCTCCGTCTCTCTCTCCCTTGCATTTACACACACAGAGCAGCCATCCCCTCCTCCTTTCCATTTATCCTGGGTGCCTGCACGAAGCTGGGAAGCACATCTGCACTGCAAGTCACACCTGCTCAGCACACCAGGCTCTGCTCCAACTCACGGCAAAGAAAGTTTCAGTTCAAGGGGTGGGAGGTGAAGAGATGAAAAATATCTGGCAAAGTAATGGGATTAACATCAGCAGTACCGTGTAAATCATCATCTTGAGGGTGTCTTTTTCTACTCACACCAGCTAAAAGCAATAAACCAAAGCATAAACAAGACACCTCCCCCTGCACAAGTTACATTAAAGTAATGCAATTCCCAAGGCAGCCCCAGCATCAGTCTGTTCCTGTCCTAATGCAGAGTTGCAAAATTTTACTCATGCACTCAAGGCAAGTCATATTTTGATGGACAAGTGAAATAAGTAGATTTTTCGTTATAAGTGTCCCACTAAAAGGCTGACAAATAAATCTTCCTGCAGTTGTGTTAGCTTCTATAGTAGTTTTGCTGCTTAGTGTCAGGAATATTTAACAGATATTTAAATGCATTTGTTTATGTTCATATAGAATTCCCTTTTTGCATACCAATGAAAGTCCAAGTTTTTGTCTCAGCCATACTTCATCTACTGATGTTTCCTATTTAGCAAGAGCAAGCTTATTCCAAAAACATGTAATGGGACAGTATCAGTTGAACCACTAACATTTCTTAGAACACCCTGAATTCATCTGTTCTTCTGCTGGAAATTAAAAAAAAAAAAGGGAACCACTATCAAAGAAAAACAAGAGGCTGTGTTCTCACTTCTCTATCTCCAGTGTGCATTTAGAATTCACAGGGATCACTGTACAACACTGTTCACAAGAAACTTTAAAAGGCAAGCCCACAATTTACATAAATGAATTTGTTGGTTCCAGCAAAATATGTCCTAATGATTGAAATTCTTTCTTGGTCATGCTGTAGAACAAAAATATTTCTGAAATGTTCTTCACCTTTCTGTGCTTTCCTGTTTATAGACAGATAAAACTCTTTTCAGAGCTGGAGCACAGTAAATTACTGCTTCAGAGACTGTGACTTTCCGCTGCTCCCAGTTATGCACATTAATACCAGCTGTAACCCAGGTGTAGTCAGATTCCAAAGGCCTACATCCTTTTAGAATCTGAAATGCAGGTTTTTTTCACTTAAAAATAAAAATTCATCTATTCAATTTAGGGGTTCTCTAGTCCTGTCATCCAAGTACATATTTTGCTACCTAAACAGAATTAGTCAAAATAAAAATCTGCTCCAGTGGCTAACTACCATCCAAAGATTTTTTTTTTATCCAGCTCCTTCAAAGAATAAAGAGTATAAAGAGGATTTAAGCACAAAACAAGCATAGTCTCTCTGTTGCTAGTGGCAAGGAAAAGAAAATGCAGACAGCAAAGGTACGGCCTAAATACAGTGTGGAATAGATTCCCTCTAACCAGATCTGTGCACTCACACAAAGGCATCTGTCAGCAGAGCTAGCGCAGGCACCAGCCAAGGGCTATTTTAAAAGTGCAGCTTACAGAGCATTTCCTCAAACCAAGCTGAAAACCATGGAAAAGGACTCTCTGACTGGCACATATACAAGTATACTCCAGCTCTAGCAGCAGGGCCCAGTGTGACATCCCAGCCTGAAGTGACGTGCCAGTGGGAATGTGGCCTGCGTCATTCCATGGCCACCCTTTTGGCTGGACACAACCCTCCTGGTGTCCCCGCTGGGTGCCCTGCTGCCGCCTTTCACCTCTGTGCTGCCTGGCCACCAGGAAGCCCCTCCACACACTGGCTTTATCCTCAGCCAGTTCCCTTGGCCAGCCTGCATGGCCAAATTTAACCTGCTTTCACTGCATGCTTGGAAAAGGAGAAATTAAAAAAAAAAACAGGATTGTGCTGCCTCCATTTCGAGAGCATAGTATCAGACACTGAACTTTAGAAAAACTCCCCCGGGACTGTTCAGACTAGGGAAAACATGCTGCTTCCAGTGAACTGCCTTAATTCAGTTGATTATCACACTTTACTGCCAATATAGAAGCATTTAGCCCCTCTCACACAATACTAGCAGGCCAAGTCAATGTTACAGACTGTAACACCGTTGCAAACATGGCTTTACTAGGCAGGCCTTAAATGAGCCTGATATAAAAGAAGCTCTATTTTGTTACTAGACTTGAGCTGAGAGCTATTTGTAGGGATACATACTGTCTTTAATGTCACCATTTATTGCTCATTTACATGTATTGTATTAACATCCAGCCTCTTATGTGGGTGCAAAGATACAAATTTCAGTGCTTAACTGCAGGTGTGTGAAAAGCATGTTAAAAATGTCCTTCTCTTTCTTGTTCCATCGACTCTTGGTTTAAAAGAAGGTGGTGACTGCAAGGATTCATTAATTATATTAATTTGAGTTACATGCCAAGATGCTCTGTGCAAAACTCTGCATTGTTTAATTCCCTACAGTTTTAAGTGTAACTACTTTAGACAAAGTCAATCAATATCTTTTCTGCCTGTATTAAGCTGTTTTGTTCTTGGGAGACCCCTGGTTTATATCATAGACTCGTGGCTGAGCGTGAGGCTGATGCGGCTGCAATCACTAATGACTTAATTTTTTTGATGTTCTTAGTCCCTAAATTGCAAGGCAATTTTCACACAAATACTTTAAATTGAGAGAGTGTGGGTTTAGATTAGAAATTAGGAAGAAATTCTTTGCTGTGAGGGTGGTGAGGCACTGGAACAGTTTGCCCAGAGAAGTTGTGATGCCCCATCCCTGGAAGTGTTCAAGGCCAGGTTGGATGGGGCTTTGAGCAATCTAGTCTAGTGGGAAGTGTTCCTGCCCGTGACAAGAGTGTTGGAAAGAGATGGTCTTTAAGGTCCCTGCTAATCCAAGTCATTCTACAATTCTGTGAATGACAGGGCCCTGTGACCTTGCCCCTGCCAGTACTAGCTGCCTGCCCTGGCAAAGGAAGAGGCTGGCTGAGCAGATAAATGACTAATGATTTGCATCTCCATCTCTCCTCCCTTTCCCTCCTGCATACAGTGTAATGCTGGCTGCACTGCTCCCTTTTAGGCAATGTTCACACATTCAAAATGCTTAAGAAATGAAAACTCTGTGCGTTTATAAAGGTGCTTCCTGCATGAGTTTGCTCTGTCCCTCACACCTCTGTTCTTGTGAAGATCACAGCTGCAATATAAAATAGATGATTTTTAGCTGTTCAGCAGGATTATTCTGCCAGGGCTGGCCGCAAATAAATTAGAGGGGTTGAAAGAATGAAGAAAAGCCTTCTCTTCCTCAGAGCCTGCAGCCAAAGCAAAAGAAGAAGGACTGCTCCTTCTTCCCCCCATTTCCAACACATACATTCCTGTCTCTACAGTTCCTAGGATGTGATGCTCATGTTCCAATAATGAAGGTCACACACTGTCAGGGACTGAAATGGTTTGTGCCTTGTTATAAACCGACAGAGCCAATTCACAATTTAATTCATAGGTTTATTGAGAATAGCAAGCAAAGCAGCTAGCTGGGCGGCCAGGGAGTCTTCGCTCCACCAATGGCTCGCAAATTGCAGCTTTAAACTCGCCCCTTATATACAGTCTTTTGTTTTGTTTCCTTCCAGTTTCCTCCTGTTTTTGTTTCCCCGTTTCTGCGTAAGCCTTTTCATTCAGCGTATACTCTTGCTGTTGCTGGGGAGGGTCGTCTGTCGTGGGGTAAAGGTCCAGCCGTGTCGTTAATCTTTCTTATCTTTGTTCAGCAAAATGAAGCTGACAGTTAGGTATGCCTATTGTCTTCCTAACTGTTGAACAGGCCTCACAATTACATAAGTCCCATTGTTTATCCAAACACGAATCACATAAGCATCGACCCTCATTGGCAAATAAACACCTATTACAGCCTTAAACATTGTTATGAAGGAGTTTTGCCCATCATAGCAAAAACTGTATAAAGAAGCTACAACCACAGAAGCCCATCCCTCCCTGAAGATGCCTGACTGGAACTTTTGACTGTGAGTTAAGCTGCCTAGATAAGATAAAGGCGACACTATTGTTCAATCATCTCAGGTCTAGGAAGAAACAAACAAGGCTGAAGGAAAGGAATACATCCATAAGAAAGCCAAACACAGCAGAGAATCATCCCTGGCTGGGTTTGGGGTGGGGGAGACCACAGCCCACAGAGGCCAGGTTTACACAGACACCCACCCCCCAACCAAGGGTGGCGGGGAGGAGGTTTCAGGTGTGTGGCGTAACTTCTGGTCAGAGGCAGTGAACACCCACCCTCCCTTACACAAACCAGCCCAGCTGTGGAACCCCCAACCCCACAGGCCACATCCATAGAACATTCATGTAGCAGGCAGCTGAGGGGGTGTCATAATCCACCAAAGACCCCCCCAAAGTGCTCCCCAGACTCATTCCTGAGGCCTTGCACCACAGTACTGCACGTGACACAAAGTGATGCAACAGATCCAGAGTCTGCTGCAAGAGACTGTGTTAAACTGCTTCCCCTCCACCCCCTGGGGAGGTGCCTGGGCATTCCCACCGTATATTAATCCATTCTGTGCTTCCTGGGGGACCCTCACCACCAAGAAGACCAGCTGTAGAGGATCATCGGGATGCCGGTGGGATCCACGGAGTGGTGATATTTTCTTTATTTTGTCTCTGTCACTCTCCTTCTGTCCCCCCACCTTTTTTCTACTTCTTTCTCTTCCTTTTTCTCTCTCTCGCTCTCTTATATTTACTATTAAATAAAACCCATACTATTGACTTTGGCGTATGGGCTCATTTGCACCTTAATTTGGACAGAGGCATTTCTAACAACTTAAAAAATCGACCGTAACATGCACGTCTTCATAGCAAGCACTGGCCCAGGAACTGATGTGGACTTAGGTGATGTACACCCACAAAAGCCTTTTAACCGATGAGCCTTTTTCTCATGAAAAACTTCAGCTAGTGAGGAACCCAGTGCTGATGAAGCTGTCTTCATGTAGTCATGCTGCTGCTGCTGCTGCTGCTGCTGCAAACCCTAAAGCTGAGGCTATGGAAGAGTTAGGAACATGCAGTCATACCCAAAAGGAAGCTATACTGCAACTGGCACCAATGCAATGGGTTGGTGCTAGGGCCTCTGAACCCTAGTGGAGTGTAATAATGCAGAAGATTGACAGAACTGTGAAAAAGTTACCCAGAAGTCTTATAAGACTGATACAATTTTCATCAGGTGCCATGAACCCTCCTGCAGGAGCCAATGGCCGCATCATGTCATCAACATTGGGCAAAAATGGAGATGTTGCAGTGGCCGCTGTCATCCAAAGGAGCTATAACTATTAAGTGCAAGGAACCATAAAAAGCTACGGGCTTTTGCAAAACTTCTCATGACTTGAGAATATTCTACATCTCTATTATATATTGACTGATGATGTATGTATACTTGTGCATGTGAAATGCTTAAGAGACACAGAAAGTTGCTTATTATTGTTTGATCAGCAAGAGGATCAGCTTTCTGCAGAAAACAGAATTATTCATTAAAATGCTTCTGAAGCAGAAAACTTCATTGCTGATAGAAAATTTTCTAAGCTGACTGCTCTGTCTCTCTCGACCACTGTTGGGGTTTAGGACTTTTCCTTTTGTTTCTTTCTATCAGGGAATTTTCTCCCATATGTTACTAAGAGACAATACGGACCGGTACTTAAGAGAGCCAAAAGAAGTTGCCGTGGCTCAGGAGAAGGGTGCAGCTGGCTACTCTCTTTACCTGGGGTGTTTTCTCTTGGAGGGGCAAGAGATACTGGGAGATTTGGGCTGGGGGGAAGGGGCTGGGCACAGCTCCTCGCTCTCTCTTGCTTCTCGGCACTGGAGGGGAGACAGGCTGCGGTCACTGTGAGGAGAATTCACCACCACTGCAAGGCTCTGTCTCCTGCTGTCTTCTACCATGAGTGGAGCTCTGCTCATAAGAGCGGATATTGCACTGGGACCTTAACATCCTAACTCAGAAAAGTCACAAAACAAACAAAACAAAGGACCCTCACCATCCACTTGGGTGCCTCAGGGGAAATGCCAGGACCCTGAGGCCCTCTGAGGGAGCTTCTCCTGGCCGTGTTTGGGAGCATGGTGGCTGCTGCTGCCCAGCCCTGCCGCTTCTCTGCCACTGCTCTGCCACTGCTCTGGGTTTTTTCACTACACTGCAGCCACACACTCCCTGCCTGCCAGGACACCCTGAAACGGCCCAAATGGGGCTAGGAGGCACTTCAGAGACCGAGTCAGAGAAGTGGGTATTTGCTTTATTCAGCGCGCTGGGTGTGGGGGGATCGCTCCTCCAAAACCACACACCCCGGTGCTCCCTACAATGCAGTCTTAATGGGTTAAATCATGAATATTCATTACATTCTTTGGGACAGGGGTGGTTATACAAATTATTTCTCGGAAGTCATTAATATCATTAGCATACGTGCCACACATGCGCTGTGTGTCCTGGTGGTCGCACTGAGGAAGGCTTCTCCTCTTCCTCGGGGGTCTTTCTGATGAAGATAAGTAGTCTTCCTCACAATGCACTTTCACCTTTCTCCCTGGGGCATGCGTAGTTCTTTGAAGAATGATTCAGCGGTTTCTGAGATGATCCTTGTCCCCTCTATCTTGACAAGATTAGGGCGAATCCGCCTTCTAAGGTTTTGTAACTTACATTTGCTGTCTCCTAATAGTTAACCCTGCTTACATGAGTTAGCTATTGACTGCCCCTTCTTCACCCTGCAGCTCCTGCCACAGCTGCTGAGTTTCTGCTACCTTGTGCTTGCTACCCCGGGTGAGCCTGCCCTGCTGTTCCAGTAACTGCTCCAAGGTTCCTGTTGCAGCCCATTTTCACCATCCAGCCCGTCTGCCATTACCACGTGAGAGAGATGCGACTGAGCTCGCGCCACAGCGCCCCCTGCAGGCGCGGGGAACCATCGCACCCGCCCTGCCCGGCCGGGAGCCACCAGCATCCCCTGCCGGCTGTGAGCGTCCCTGCACCGAAGGGGAAATGGCTTAAAGAGCAGGAAGAGACTGTTTTTTGGGTTTTCTGTTCTTGTTTGTTGTTGTTACCATTGTTGTTGTTTGTTTGCCTTGTTATACATACACATACTAGTAAAGAACTGTTGTTCCTTTTCCCATATCTGTGCCTGAAAGCCACTTAATTTCAAAGTTATAATAATTCGGAGGGAAGGGGGTCATATGTTCCATTCCAAGGGAGGTTCCTGCCCTACTTGGCAGACACCTGTCTCTCAAACTGAGACAAGCATAAACACCCATACACCCATGTATCAACATACCAGGCCTGTTCCTCAGGCGAGGGTTCCCTGGCTCTGCACTTCCTTGTCCCACGCCAGCAGTAATGTTCATGGAGCTGCACAATGGACTGCTCCCTGATTTGAACTCACTGTCCCCCAAAACAGGAAAGTTTTCAGCTGAACTGCTCCTGAGTCAGATCTTGTGAATGATAAACAGTGCAAACAGAAAGCGAAGGGCAGGAGACACGTAGAGGTACCTGTCTCACTTCCCCAAAGCCTCATGCTGGACATAAGCAACTGGAATAACCTTGACCTTAGTGTACTCTTTGCTGCAGTACTTGAAGCATTACACACAACCAATTTCTACCATTAGCTTTATTTAGAAACAACACTGCTCACTGTCGAAAGAAGAACCTCATCCTCATGGTCACACTGAGTTGGGTTCTATGGTATTATTTAAAGATAAATGACACAAACCAGCAGCTCAGCTCTATGTCAAATGACAAAACTGAGTTACTGAAATTGTGTTTGGTCATTGCTTTTTGTTTTTTTCTTAAAGGCAGCAGGCATCTGCAGAGCCTCCCTGAGTGCACTGAAATGTGCACAAGTGCCTCATCAGCCAAGGACAGTTTCTTCTCTTACCCTCCTTCAACAAGCAGTCTCATTGGTGCAAGTGTAATTATTTGTTGAACTGCAGAGAATGCTCTTTGACAACAAATATGTCCTTCAGTGTCAAAAAATCCCAAACCTAAAATGTACAACCTGAAGGGCTGGCAGGAAATTCTCTCCTTACAAGGATATGGTGCATGGCAGAAACAGGGAGATTTGACATGAAGATGTCTCCTTATGATTTAAAAGGCATTTTCCAAGACTAACACTATCCCAATTCCTGTGTGGATCACAATCATTCCTGACTGAAGTTCCAGTTCAGGAGCATCTGATACATTTCAAGCTCTTTCTTCTTATTCAGGACAGCAAATTCCCTACGTGGTTAAACAAACACGTGCACAGAGGCAGAGGACTGACCAGGTTATAGCAGGAGACTTACCACATAATCTCATCTTTAAGAAATTACCTTGATTAAGGTCAAAAATCCTGGAAACACAGAGAAAAAACACACTGTCAATGCCCCTGTGGTGCCAGTTCTGTGAATAAAGGACTCCAGTGTTCAGTGCTGTCATTTCTGTAGCAGTTATGAATGCAGAAAAACTCAACTGGTAAATAAAAAGCCCAAAGATGCCATAAGAATACTCAAGTCTCTGAACAGTTCAAACAATTAAATACTATCCTAACCTTAAAGACTGTAATTGACTACTGGTTATTTAAAATTTATCTTCAAGCTCTGCTTTAAAAAAATGGCTTTTCCTCTGAAAAATAAAGAATTCCATCAGAATCAAACACATGTTAAGAGACCTTGCTGTCTTCCACTGCAGTGCATTAGCAGAGAGCCAGGTTGGCTTCCTCCCCCTCTTCTGCTCATTACCATCAGTTTTGAGAACTGATTAGCTGTGGTTGCTATTCATTAGTCACATCTCCAAAATCTGAATTACAAACATCCCTGTGAGGTCTTATTCTAATCAACCTATTTTGAGTCTTGCAATTAATACTAACACCAGAAAAATAATTGAACAGTGTACATTTAAAGACCACCCCCTCTTCCCACAAAAATCCAGGCTTAGATATGCACGAAAAGGAAGACTAAAGTAAGACCTACAAACTGCCATCGTTCCTGTAAATCCTTCTCCCACGTTCACTGCAGCCAGTTCAGCTGGTTAATACAGGTGACATAATGGGGTACAACAGTAAATACGAAGCAGCCATCAGTGATTTTGCTGATGGGGTCAGAGGCTACACAGCTGACAGATCTCAGGAGGACAAGAACATGCAGGCAGACAGATTAAGTGACTGCCATTGGCTGTGTACTTGCTCTGAACACTCAGCTATGGATGATAATCAATTACTTGGGGCTGCTAATGATACTGATCAAATGCACTTAGCACTCGGCAGCTCGAGGGCTACCACCCTGATACTACAGGCTACCCATAGATAAGAGGGGAAAAGAGGCTGGTTCCAGCAAAATCCTCAAAGTCAACAAGCAAACCAGTTTGTTCCTTCTTTGCCACCCTGCCTAAATAAAATAAGTATTTGCTTAGGAGTAAGCATGTTCTTTCCCATAAAACAATACACCTTGGAAATGCTACGGCCATCTGTGGGGCCAGCAGTGCACATGGAGGGACCCCACATTGCTTCAAGAATGATCTGTCACAGGACACAAAGCACCTGTTTCCTGACATTACTTCCCAGGCTTGACCTATGATCCAGGGTGATTTGGCTTCCTCCTCATTATCATCAGCTCAAGATGTTGATCTCTTCCCAGTTTTCACAACCAAAGTAAAAATTTTGCCACGGGTTTCGGAGAGTGTAAGATTGGGGCAAACATTTCTTAGTTTGTCTCGGCATCCTAAACCAGCACTCCTCCTTTTAAGGATTGGGACAGGGGTGAAGGTTTGGAGTTTTCATTTTAATTTATAAATAACTAAGACCTTGTTCTACAGTTTTAACTGTAGAGGTTATTTATTCCCTATTCCTGTACAGAAAAAGGATTAATTGCACAGTGATATAATGCCATGTTAGGAATTTCTAAAATTATACCCTTAATTTTAGGGGACTATACCCTCCCTTTAAGGGGCTTAACCAGAAACAATGCTCTGAAAGAGGAAATCAGTTCTCTAATTGGCAAAAAAACCAAGTAAGTTAGACCAGACCTCATGTCCTGGATGGTCCTTTGCTCTCAGAACTGGAATTCTGGGCATTTGAAACCAACTTTTCATCCCTGAGGAATCAGCCTTCCTTCCGTTGTAGGGCAGACAGTCCCACAGCAATACTGACTGACCATATGGATCAGTTAGCAAGATGGAACATACTCAAAAATGTCTTTACGAGTACACTGCATTTAATCATCACAAGAAAAATAAATTTTGAAGAAATTACCAAACAGAGCTGTCTGAGGAGAATTTGTAGCAGCTAGTTCTGCAGATAACTGTGTATTTGCTGGCAACCCTTTCCCTGAATGTAGAAAATTAACTGCAGAAAATGTCTTACTTTTCAAATAATAATAAACCAGCAAATTAATATAGTGCAGATCTGTACCACCGAGTTGTTTTTGCAAACCGGGTGCCAAGATTCCTCCTCATACATTCTGGGGCTACCTCATCAGTGAGCACCAGCCTGGGACATAAGGCAGTGTATTCCATACCTGCTTGAACAGCAGGGGGGAGTTTCAACAGGCAGAATGCAGGAACTATTGGGATTTTTAGCTAAAATTTGATCATTGTGCATAGAATGAAAAGAATAATCCTCACCACAAAGCACAGTAAGGATTCATTAAACTCTTAAGAAAGAAGCTTGTACCAAGAGCCCTGCTCAGTTAGTAATTATTCATTACTGAAAAAGCTAAGTATGCCAGCAATGATGGTTAATCCCTTCTTTCCCTCCCTTCTTCCTGCAGAAAGTGGCACAGGAATCCATCACAACTGCCAGTTTTCAAAAGCTCAGTTCTAGAGCTCAGGATACCCCAGAAGGGGTATCCTTTTCCCAGAAGGGAAAAAGCTTCTCCTATGTCCAAATGTTCCAGCCTTCCAGTAAGTGCTGCCTGAGGACCGACAAGTTCAAGACATAAAGCCAGGCTGCTGGGGAAAATCAAACTTGGTCTGCACAAAATGACCTTGTGCAGCAGCAGGTTCAGCACAGGTACCTACAACTCAAACAATCAGATCCCTCTGTCCCCACAACTGCCTACAACATTGACAGCAAACTGGGGCTTGCCCTAGAAATAGTAGGCAAAAGGAAGGTTTTCTTGCTGGCCTCAAGGAATGGGAAGGTGTAGTCAGTCACTTAGTGGACCATGTAGTGATAGATAGAGGGGCAAGGCATTAACTTCAACACAGGAAACAGCAATTACATACCAGAAAAAAGGTTTTCAGTGTGAGTGGAGCCAAACACTGGTGCAGGCTGCCCAGAGAAACCGTGGAGTCTCCATCCTTGGGCATACTCAAAGCCAAACTGAATACAATCCCCAGCAACCTGAAGCAACTTTAAACAGCGGCTGGGCTGGATGACCTTCAAGAGCTGCAACTACTTGATCCTTATTCCATAATGCCAGTTTTAAGGGAAGAACCTACATAGCTCTGGGGATTTCTTCTTGCTTTTAGCCCTGGAATACAGTAGGATAGCACAGCACTGGAAGGTGAGAATGGAGAAACAAGCACTCTCATTACTTCAATTAATTATTTCAGTTGTGAATAATGAAGGCATAGGGATATCTTTTTTTCTGCTATATCTGGGCTGCACAGGTGTGGATACCGTCGGTTGTTACAGTGGATCCTGGTATGTGGTTAGGGCTTACAGAAACTTCCAAAATAAGCATGAGCTTGTTGCCAGCTTGAAGGATGTTAGTCAGGTGCTTTTTACTAACATAGAATGCACTCACTCCAACATATGCTGTCACACACATTCGAGGAAAACAAAACCCAAAAAACAAAACACCAAACAAACAACCACTCTGTGCTCAATAAAGTATATTAAAAGGCGAAAATCTGGGAAGCAAATCCTATCCTCATGAGAAGACATTAAACCAATGAGGAATGATTTCCCAGTGAGCCTGTTGGCCACAAAATTCTGAGAACACACCAGAGAGGTAGCTCCTTTAATGCAACTTGCTAATGCCATGCATTAAATGATTCTTATTCTTACTGCCTGCTCCATCTCAGGGCGCCTTTGAGGCAATTACTAGTAACCTGCTATTGCAATCCATTAAACAATTCAACTCTCAAAAGAAATGCAATAAACTAATCCTTTCCTGTAACAGATTCAGTCTACTCATTCTCCTGGCTACTCCACATACCCAGCTGGTATAAAATATCAGAAACATCAGCGTTTTCTCCACCATATTAGGTGTATAGTATAGAGATGCATACGTCAGGCCCTGATACGCCACAAATATTATCTTTGATAAATTGGTATTTTGAGCAAACATTTCAGAAATAATTCCTATCATTCAAGTCCTCCAGAATATTCAGTTCACCATGTCATTGCAATTCTCCCTTCCCTCATTCACCTGGATGCTCAAATGCAGCTCTCAAAAATGTGCCTCTCTTACCTTTCCCTGGGACCAGAAAACTAGTTTTGCATATTGAATCATTATTTGTTTCCATGGATGTCTCTGGGTTCCTCTGACAGCTTTATCTTACTGATGAGGATAAATGTTTTTTTCAAAAGCTACTGCCAGACTGCCCTTGCTCCCAGACATCACAGGATGTAGTTGGCAGAATCTGTCAAACATAACTCACATGGTCTGAAATCTGGGGAGGGATCTGAAAATCACAATTGATAGTTTTGAAAACACAATTGATACACAGCAGCTTCGCGTAGGTCCACTTCACCACCAGCATACAATCCCTTCCTGCCTTTTTCTTTCTCCTGGTCACTGTGGGAATTATTAATTTGAAAAACAAATTAGAAGGTAGCAGTGATATGACTTCAATATTTCTGAAAATGAGATTGCTTTTTCTCTTCAGATTCTGCCAGTACTCATGTCTAGGAACTTTTTGAAGCATAAAGGAAACAAACTAAAGGAAGCTAATTTAAACTTTAACTGGAATCCTGCAATGGTTTCGGGCTTCTATAGAGACTGCTTCTGCTGACATCAAAATCTGACTCTGAAACATTCACTACCAGCCACCAAACCCTGTGTGTAGGCTCATGCACACACAAACAATGTAGCATAGCTCAGCCTTGCTACCACACTTTGTCTTCATGAGTGAGAAGATCAAGTGGCTGTGGCAGTTGAAAATTATCCAGGGTATCCTTTCTAGCAAAGACAAATACAATGCTCATATCAAACCTGAACTGTTGTGAATTGCACACTGACTGACACCAGTACATTAAGCTTGTGTGTTCTCATAAGACACTGTCTAAACAACTCTTTTTAAAAAGAATTAAGCAAAATGGTTCAAAATGCCTTCTCTTAGGCTTGTACAAGCAGTAGAAGTGTTCGTGTGCACACTTGTGAGCTGGTGCTTGCAGTGTGTCTGCAGTTTTGGCATTACTGGGTGGCACTTTTGAACTGAAGATGAAAACTTCCTACATTTAAAATTTATAGCCTTTGCTGAGGTTAATCTCAAATGGAGCAGCATGTCACCTGCAGTGATGTACACCCAGCCAGAATACATAGCCTTCTCTCGTTCCCAACAAACATAAACACCAAAGCAATCAAAACTAGAAACTGAGAAGCTATTTCTCTTCTTGTGTTGCCAGGAGTCCTTTTTGAAGCACGTTTTAGATCAGGCCAGCATTCCTGAAACACACAGGACCTGCTCAGGTTGGTCTATAGCTGCTCCAAGACTCAGGAGCCCCACAGCAGCTACGGCACACACTGGGGTATTCCTGTGCTTCACAGACCTTTGTAAGTGGTCAAAACTGACAGTTCATCAAGCATTATCTGCATGTGTCATTTTCTGTCATTTTCCAGATGGAATCAGCCAGGATCCAAGCCACTTTTAGGCTCAGCTCCTCTGAAGTGTTGCCCAAGTCGCAGGTCTGACCACGTGCTTCATCTACCTCACTGCAGTCGGTGTAGCTAAGAGAGAGCGGGACACACATATATCCCTGTCTGCATTTCCCAAGGGATCTGTCAGTGAAAGATACTAAGTCGTCCTTGCAAACAAGCAATTACTGATACCTCGAGACTTCTGTCTGCAGAAGGTTACTTGGCACGGCTGCAACTTTAGAGGTATTTTTCAAAAGGCCGTTTTGGGATGCAGCCAGATCTTTAGAAGGTCCTGTAATTTCAATAATGAAATTAAAACCAGAATTTAGCACTTGTGGGACTGAAGGAAAAGAAACATGGGGCTAAGTAATGCCTGCTCACATTTTTTCTTTATGACATCTCTCAATCTGCTAAATAAAAATCACACAAATCTCATGATCAAGAATGCAAATCACAAACCCGGCTTCTTGAGAAGCCAGCAAGCATAACACTGGGAGTCTTAAAGGGACATATATGGCTAAATAGAAAATATTACTTGTTCTAGAAAAATTACCTGAATTGACTGATTTCATTATTTCATCCATGAATCTAGTGTTTGCTATGCTTAGTGGACCTTGACTGGTATATTTAAACCAGTTAGAATCCATAGAAATCTTTTTAACAAAAATAGTAAAAATTAAAAGGTTGTTTAAATATTAGACAGAACATTTTGGCAGGATTAGGATTCTTTTGAGAGATCTGGGAATATACAGTGGTTAGGACCTTATTTCCACTGAAAAGTAAAAGAAGGAGGGAAGAAGGCCCTTCCTGCCTTACGTGATTCTGAAAAACTTTCCCTTGAATCACATATAAATTCAGTGGAGGCCAAATCTTAAGGTCAGCTTTTCATGCATGGAGTTTATACAGAGTGCAGATACTATATATGCCAAAGGCCTGAAAGACCAAGACTCGGAAATCAGAACACGTCTGGCCCCAACTCAGCTTTGCCATCAACCATAATTCAAATGGAACACAAAGAGTCAAAGTTCTTCATTAAGAAGTCAAACTTCTTAATTCCTAAATTCCAACTAATATGAATTTTAACTACTGATTTATAATCCCATGTGTCCCTTCAATGAACAGGAGTGAAGAATGAAAACCAAATCTGCAGCAAAGCCTTGCATAGAAAAAAAGCTGGAAATAGCTGCTGTACAGTCACAAATTATATTACTAATGTGATCTGGCAGTTTTACTTGAGTCCCATAGCCGAGGCTTAATCACATCTTTGACACAGCTAAATTGCTAGGATACAATGGGACCCATAGCTAATAGCATTGCTTCAAAAATAAACTCCTGTATTCCTAAAGTGATTATAAGGAACTCCCATATATTTTATATGACCTGCATCTGCTTAACCATCCTGTTCTGAGGTGACATCACAAGTAACCAGCCTGTTTTGTGTCTTTATGGTGGGAAGGGATCAGACAGTGCTTTGCAATAGGCACTTTTTGCTGGTCTCAAATGCTCTCTTGGTTGACACTGATATTTAACACAGCAGCAACAGAGAGCAGGAAGACTCTGAACATGAGAAAATAGAGTAGATAGCACAATCACAGCTAATAGTGAGGACACGGGGCAGATGAAAAGACGTAGATTTAAACACTGTGCCTAGCTTCCAAACCAGTGTCACAGAAACACTCAAACCCAAACTTCATCACTCAGTGCTGGAAAACTGCATCCCAGCATGGCCAGGCTCAGGGAGGTACCAGCTGTCTGACATCTCCCCTGGCACCATCATATCCACAATCCACCCCTTGTTTGCGAGCTCCCTAACCTTTTTCTGTTAAAACCACTGATCCTTAGGAAATACACAACACTTAAGTTAACTGAAACCAGCTGATTTTTGACTGAAGTGAGAGTTCCTGAGCTCAGGGACACACAGTCAGCAGCCCAGAGTTCCATCAGGACCTGGCAGCCCTTGGGAGCCAACCAGGTGACCTGGGGCATTGCCAGGAGCATCCGAAGATTTAAGTGTCTCCAGGGAGTGTGGCGAACAGGAACAGGCAAACAAGGCACAACAGGTCAGAACTGTAGGGCTCAGAATTTAGAGAGTCAGTCATCACCTAGCAGTCTGGAAGAGGACTAACCATGGTTTCAGTATGGTCAAAAGCTACTATCAGAAGGAACGTGATGACCCAGATACCTCACACATCAACATGCAGCTGTCCAGGTCTCCAGCCGCAGTGAATGCCTGAGCTTGTCGCCGATGCTGGAGGGCAGCGGAGACAATATCCGTTCGAGGTGCGAACAGGGGAACGATCTGCTCAGCCTGGTGGCACAGCTGAAGGAAGTAGTGAAGAGGCTAAGGAGTATCAGGGAGTACAAGAGAGGTAGCTCACTGAACTGTAGCTGGTGTGCCCTGGTGAAGGACCTCCAGAAAAAAGCGTGTCAAGCTGCAGGAGACAGTCAAAACACTGAGAGACATCGTGGAGGCTGAGAGAGAACTGGACAGCTGGTTCCAAGCCCCTCTGGTGGGGGAACCACAGCCTGCTGAGGACAAGCCAAAAATTCATATTCTGGCACACACAGAAGGGAGGGAGGGCATTAACACAGGAACTTGGGAAGTAGAGGGAAAAAAAACCCTACAACAACAAAAGGAAGAGGAAAGGAACTAACAAAAGGAAGGGACTTCCTTCACAGCCAGACGTTCCCGCCCAGCTGGACATGCCCACTCAGTACCACTTCCTAGCTCTGCAGACTAATGAGGCAACACCCACACACTGAAAGAACAGCCAGAGCTAAGCAGAACAGCCCAACCTCCTCCACAAATACAGAAATTAAGAACTAGTTCAACCAAGAAAAGGCAGTGGGTGATAGTAGTGGGTGACTAAGAGGTACAAAGGCTCTCGTCTGTCAGCCTGAGCTGTTCTCAAGGGAAGTGTGCTGCCTTCCAGGAGCCTGGATCAGGGACGTTACTGGTCCATCTGACAAAGAAGGAAAAAACCATCTTGGGTCAGGAACTTGCCATACTGGTGAAGGGGCTTTAAACTAGATTTATCAGGGCATCTATCCATCCCAATCCTGCCAGTCAGATTCCAAAACCTGTAATGGATGCCTGGAACAGTGCAAAGGGATTCCAGACACTCCAGTGTCCTGGGTTGCAGAAGAAGAGTGTTAACCTGGGGTGTAACCAAACTGTGTATTCTACTCCTCTCTACTGCCATTTCTGACAAACTGTTAAGGATGGGTTGTTCGCAGTAGCTGCCCAGTGCACACCCGACACTTCAGGCTACAAGCTGGGTGCTAAAAGAAATAAAGGAGAGGCAAACCCTGTGAGGCGGGGTAGTGTTTCTTCCTTTTGTCTTCACAAATGACTCGACCATGATAACTCATTCCGGGGAAGCACCAGCACAGTTACACCTATCCTGAGGGTGTCATGTCTGCTAATGGGCCATAATGGCTACAGGGCTCCAGCATAAGGGGCAGTTGTATCAAGACTCCCAAAAATATCCTGTGACTCACAGAATGAAATCACTCCATTGTGAAACTCCCCACCCTAGGGAAGATACTGAGAATTCCCACCTGACCTTGTATAAATGGGGACTTGGAACACCACCACCACCACCAGTCGATGGATTGAGAGGGGGACCAGAACTTCCACAGGACCACTGTTTTCGACAAGACTGCAACCATCACTACAACAGGACTGTAACCACTGCTTAATTGGACTGTGACTGCCACCCTGAACAACAAGGTGCCAGCTTGTACTCTGACTTTGTGGGTTTAAGCCAGTTTTCTGTGTGTTATTGCATTTATTGTAATCTTTTTATTAAATTGTAACTCTGACCTGAAATCTCTCCCAAGGTAATTGTGTGGAGTTCATTTATCCCGCTGGTTTACTTTCAAACCAGTACATCCAGCCATCAAGTTGGCTTTACTCAGGACCTGGCTCAGATGCCTGTACACAAACCCATGTGGTATGGGGAACAAACAAGAGGAACTAGAGATGTGCACATACCTGCGTGGGTATGATATCATTGGCATCACAGAGGCATAGTGGGATGGCTGCTATGACTGGAGCACTGGAATGGAAGGTCTTAGGCTTTCTAGGAAAGACAGGCTAGGGAAATGAGGAGAGGATGTAGCCCCTATGTCAATGATCAGCTGGAGAGTATGGAGGGAGTATGGAACTCTGCCTGGGGAAGGATGAGGAGCCAACCAAGTGCTTGTGGGTCAAGACTCCTTTACTCTTATGACAACCTTGAAGTCTCACTTCACCTTATCCACTTCTGGGTGGCACTCAGATTAGGTGGCACACACCCCTTTTCTTACCACCCACCCTGCAGAATCATGCTAGACACTGAGGATGAGCTCCTGGCACTAAGGACAGCAAATGAGCACAACTAACTTAGGTGGACCAGGGTTTTCCCCCAAGCTGGATCAGTTTCTTTCTTTCTTAAATTAAGGCTTGTACTAAAGACCTATGTCGAACTAGTATTTTGGTTGCATTCATTAGAGTGACAGTTCTAGATTTCAGACAATACTTCTTTTCTATTTCTGAATTTTTAATTAAAAATACTTTTTCTTTACTAAAGGGAGTGTATCTGATCCAATCAATGTCAGTATAAGCCCAGAACCTTCTCCCCATTTTTAACCAGACAGACATCAGCCTTCACATGTATGTCAAAAAGAGCTCATTTCAATGCATTTCAGACAACACAGGCACTTTACAATGGGTTTATGGTTGTGTTCTTTTCTTTATTAACCATAGCACTTAAGGTAAATGCACAAAGGCAGCTCTCAAAAAAAAAAAATCACAGAATGCTTTTGGGGGGAAAAATATCTAAACAACTGCTGTTCTCTAATGTGTTACTAAAGACACCATCATCCCTCATCCCTCCAGAAGTGCCCTTAATGAAATAAGAATCTATTAAAAATATAGTCTTCCTCAGTGTAAACTCCCACCCACATCCTTCTCTTTCAATTTTAAAAGTGATCTCTTTTACCTTCTCCCTGCCTAGAAGCTCATTAGAAACAGTCCCTTCTGCACATATGCATCACCTAACTGAGATTTGGAGGGAGACCGACAGAAGAAAGGGAGAGAAAGAAATTACAAAGTGAATTAAAATAGTAGACCTGCAAGACAAGAAAGCCACTGCAGACAATGAACACCTGGTACTCACAAGGGAACCGTGAAGACTGAGACATGAATGCCGGTACCATGGGATTGAAACAGAAGCTGTTGCTTAACTTTGCAACAGAGATGCAATGCTGCTCTAACTTAATTCAGTTATCAACAATAACCAAGGCAAATCAGACAGGTCTATCACTTCTCTTTCTCTGGGTGGCAGGAGGTCCCCATTAAAAATGCCTTGAACTTCAAATGGAGGCACCAAGCATGGACAGCGCTGTCACACACACAGTCACTACCTGCCCAGTGCTAGGTAGAGCCTATGGGATCATTTCCTGCTGCTCTGCTTCCTCAGTCCCCACTTCCAAACATTGCTCACCTCATCTGTTGTCTGAAAAGTCCAAGCTGGTCAAACCACAAAGAACAATAACCTATTCCCTCTCTGAGAGCTAAAGAGGTAACAAAATCAGCAACCCAAGGGCAGCCATTTTTTTCTGTGCATTTTCTATTACAGAGCTTTACTTGAGGAATTAACTCCAAACAGTTTACCTCAAAATTACTCTTCGTCTTGCAAGAACTTTTCCCGCCTTATGTCAGATATCCCAAGGAGTAACATGGTATTTGTTGATGGCAAGCTACTCCAACACAAATTTCCCTCTGAGCTTTAGTCCGTGGCAGCATAAATGATAACATACTGAGTAGAAGAGAGCTGGAGAGGGACTTTTTACAAGGGCATGCAGTGCCAGGACAAGTGGGAATGGCTTTACACTGACAGAGGGCAGGTTTACAATAGATATTAGGAAGAAATTCTTTACTGTGAGGGTGGTGAGGCACTGTAACAGGTTGCCAGAGCAGCTGGGGATGCTCCATCCACACCTGGAAGTATTCACGTCCAGGCTGGATGGGGCTTTGAGTGACCTGCTGTAATGGAAGGTGTCCCTCCCTGCCCTTGGCAGGGGGGTTCAAACAAGGTGATCTTCATGATCCCTTCCAACCCAAACCACTCTGATTCTGTAATATTTCCTCAACATCTCTGATACCAGAAAGGATGAGAAGGAGGGAAGAGGCATCCTATGAGCCCTGGGATGGAGACAAATTGAAAGTCCAGTAAAATTTTACCTTCTGGGATGGATACAAATTCAAAATGCAGTAAATCTGTCTGCCTTAATGAGAAGAGGGGCTGAAAATTCACATCTAACCTTCATCCATTGCTTAAACTATCTGCAAAGAACAATTAAAATTCCAGGCTTAACCAGGGCGTTCAATACAACTCTCCAGATTCACCTGCCTAAAAGGTGGCTTTACTCTCCAGATAGATTCTACTTGTCCTGCACTGACCGCTGAACATAAACCTGCACCGCCTGGTATCTGAGCTGTAACATTATGTGAGCCACATGCTTTTTTTGCCTTTTAAAAAAAAATATACCCTTGTTTCTGCAATGGATTTTTAAGTAACTTCATACAGCTGCCCGGCCCAGCTGTCTGGCAGTCCCTTCAGTACTGTGGTGGGAACATCTTCTTGTCTGTCTCTTGGAAGGCTGTGCTAGAAGGGACTAAGAGAGGGGATCCAAAATGAAGCTCATACCCAAGAGTGACTATAGTGTTATTTATTTTGCAAAGTTTTACTAGATTTACTCCTTCAAACGTGAGGGATCTATCCTTCACCTAAATGAAGATGAAATTTGCTCTGACACAAATTTCATTATCAGACATCCCTGCCCAAGACCAGTGCCTTCAGATGATACAGTGTTTCATTCAGGGAGGCTCCTAGGAATTTCTTTGCCTATGTACGTAACAAAAAAGG
Organism: Gymnorhina tibicen; assembly: GCA_013399875.1. Classification (NCBI taxonomy): domain Eukaryota; kingdom Metazoa; phylum Chordata; class Aves; order Passeriformes; family Artamidae; genus Gymnorhina; species Gymnorhina tibicen. The sequence goes on from VXAZ01007860.1 coordinate 55,898, forward strand.
GATGAAGCTTGACAAAATATCTTATTGACCTGAAAAAAAGAGTATCCAGGAAAGATTTTTTTCTTCTCACCCCAAAAATAAATTAAGAATGGTTCGGTTCACTTTGTCCTGTTTTCTGTAGTTGCAGAGTCACTTCCTTGATGAATTTTCCCTTTCTTGTGAGAGTTTTGTTCTTTATGATTGCGCGGATTGCACTTGTGAGATAGGACAGACAGCAAAAGCTCAAAACCAGATGGAGGAACTTGCAGTCACACCAAGGAGCAACCTTGTTTAGATTTTTAATAATGCCAACACATTAAGCAGAACTGCGACAAGAACAACAGACTTGAAGCAGCCAAGGAGGTAGCTAGACTTTTAGTAAATCCTTTGCCTATCTGGGAAGTGGGAGTGTGAGAGACTGCTGATTCCAGCATGTAAAACTGAGGCAGGAGCTTGGAAATCAGACCTGTTATGTTACTGGACTACTTCGGGAAAACCACATGGAAAAACATAGCTTCGTATTTTAAATTTTAACTAGTCAGCTCTTGGTTTCTAATGTCTTTTCCTGGAACGCATTTAAAAAATGACAGTAAATAAAAAAATTACAATCTCAGGTAATTGTAGGGAGCAACCCCAAGCTCTGCATTTAGAGCTACGGGATCTACGGCTTCAGAATATTTCACCTTTTGCCACACACAGTTGTTTTGAATTGAAGGTTATACACCAGAAGCTCACTTTCAGCCTTTTAGCCTCAGACAGGCTAGGCTTAAACCACAGCACTGCTGGCAGGTTTGCATTCACAAAGCACCTTGGCAGGTTCTGTGCCCAAGTGCCCGGCTCAGCTGGGTGTCTGAGGGAAGGGACTGCTCTGTTCCTGCTGCACTAGCACTCCCGGTGCTCTCCCTATCACATGTCCCTGACCCCATCTCCTCCCCATGGGGACTCCCTGGCACTTGGCTGTACCATCAAATAATATCTCGCCTTGGCCTCTGACAATGCTTTCATCTGGATCTGGGAAATGATGCAGTTTCTGATTTCTCCACTTCTTGATCTTGACCCACACTGACTACTTTCTGTTCTGGGCTCAAATGGAACTATGGGAAACAAACTTATTTGTGACTGACTAATGCAGCCCTATGCCTAACAGCTACAAAGCAAGTCTCCTTGCAAAAGAAATACTGCAGGATCAGAAGCTCTCTTAGTAAAGCAAAATATTTTGTTTAGTCATTAGTAATGAGGAAGAACAAAGAAAAGGAAAGAAAAAGTGTCAGAAAGTATAAAGTCATTAAAAGCAACTAATATGTACAATTTTATCAATGCCCACTTTCAGGTCACAAGAAAAATACGATTTTATTTCATCAGCAGCTTAAAATAAAGGAGACACTGTTTCCAATGAAGATTTTTACCACTATCTTCAACAGGAAGGAAATAAAAAGAAAAGAAGAAAGGAAAACAAAAAAGCCTTTAAAGACAAGTTTTGCCCTTCGACATGCATACCTGTTACTGCACTGATGGAATTTCTATCACAGAATCGTGGAATATGCTGTGTTGGAAGGGATCCATCAGGGTCAGAGGGTCCAACTCCTGGCCCTGCACAGGACACCCCAAGAATCCCACCCTGTGCCTGAGAGCACTGTCCAAACACTTCTTGAACTCTGTCAGGCTTGGTGCTGTGACCACTTTCCAGGGGAGCCTGTTCAACCTGCTCAACCACTCTGGCTGAAGAACCTATTCCTGACATCCAACCTAAACCTCCCCTGACACAACTTCATGCCAATTCCTTGAGTCCTGTCACTGGTCAGGAGAGTGAAGATTTCAGTGCCGGCCCCTCCACTTCCCCTTGTGATGAAGTTATAAGTGCAAGGAGGTCTCCCCTCAGTCTCCTCTTCTCCAGGCTGAACAGACCAAGTGACCTCAGCCACTCCTCATACAGCTTCCCCTCAAGGCCCTTCACCATCCTCGTGGCCCTCCTTTGGACCCTCTCTAATGGCTCAATAGCTTTTCTATATTGTGGCACCCAAAACTGCCCCCAGCACTTGAGGTGAGGCTGCCCCAGTGCAGAGCACAGCGGGACAATCCCTTCCCTTGCCCGGCTGGCGATGCTGTGCCTGATGCCCCCCAGGACACAGCTGGCCCTGCTGGCTGCCAGGGCCCTGCTGACTCACATTCAACTTTCCATCAACCAGGACCCCCAGGTCCCTTTGCACAGGGCTGCTCTCCAGCCTCTCATTCTCCAGTCTGTTCGTACATCCAGGGTTGAGTAATTACAATCCAGTTACTGCCCCAGGACAGACCTGCTCCTTTGCAGGAATACATCTGTAAATTTGCATATATTCAGACTGAAGATAGCAGAAATCATCTTGTCCAGATACAGAACAATACTGCTTCTAACCTACCTGGTCTATCAGTGAACATAAGCAGTGACATCGTCTCAATATCCAAGGGTACATGTGGATACTGCTTGGAGGTGCAGGACAAGGAAAACACAGTGACAGCACAGGGGCTACATGTACCCAGCCTTCCACTCAAGGCCAAGGAAGAACACTTAAGCACGGTCTGTGTGTGCACTAAGTTGAATATTAATGTGTAAGATAGTCATCGGAACATTTACTATTTAAATTATTTGGTTCTATGTTATAGTGAAGGCCAAGCCACAGAAATAAAACGTTATTTCTCTTGGTACTCTCTACCTAAATTACAGCAATAAATATTTTTAAGAGTAGTGCTGTCAAATCTCAAGTACAAGTTTATCCGTCCAGATTGTACACCATCCTAACTTTGTTATCTTCCACTTCATTATGAGCTTTCATAAATAAACTGGGAGCTACCTCTCTCCTGGGCTGGCTCTTTCCAGAATTTCTTTCCATAAGAATTCCTACTCCTCTAGTCTTCCCACACAAGAAACTGCTTTATTTCTGCTGAAAGCAAACTAACTCCATATACCTGCCCTAGGATCTGATCAGTAGCTCTAAGGATTCAACTTTCTTGCATTTCACAACTTTAAATAAAATGTAAAGAATGTTTCTCACATACTTAGAGAACATGAATCTCTTGCAACCCACCTTTCAAATAAACTCCCTTCCTTTTGCTGAAAGCGAAATAATGATAGATTGAAAATACAAATTTCTAATTTTCTAATCAAAAGAGAATGAAACCAAACTGATTTTCAACCAGTCTGAGAAAGGACTCAAGCAATAAGTGAAAAACATGCTTTCACTGATGTGCAAAGGCTGTGATTACCTAACACGATTTCCCTTTCAAAACTCTCCATTGCTATGAGTCACAAATGTCTTTGATAATAGTTTGCTGACAATCTCCCATATGCTGGTTGTCTCAAAAACGCACACAGCTTGTCCAGCAAAGTGCTAAACCTCAGCATTTTGCAATCCCCCAGTTTATCTAGCAATTATACTTGCTAAAAAAAACCAAACCAAACACCAAGCTTCTGTTTGCTCAAAAATATTTATAATCATTTCAGCTGTTTCTGAGAGTGAGTACAAGAACAGAATGCCCTGGCACAGACAGTAGCTAAAAGTGAGGGGCAGCTCTCTTTTGTGGTTGTTACATGTATTGCTGACAAACGAGATGCTGTTTGGTAACTAAATACATAGAAGATTGATATGGGTCTTTATTTCTGTTTCCTGATTTAACTTTTTTTTCAGAACATCACTGCTTTGGCTTGCACACTTTGTCTTCCTGTAAATCACAGCACGCACTTGCAAACACAGAGGGAGCCACCAGCTTTTCCCCGGCACTCAAATGGTGATTAGAAAATCATCCTGTATCATAAACTGCAGGTCTGAACCTGAGGAGTGACACACAGGCTGGAGAAAGAAGGCAGTTAAGGGTGAGAAAGGGAACTGTTTCATGTAGCACAGAGAGATTTATTGTCTATTTAATTACTTTTTTGTGGTTTGCACTGGCAGAAGAAACTTTAACTGAAACTATTACAGGTTTGGAGCACGCAGGAGTCCATAAACATGCACTTGTCCAGGCAGTGACAAACTCAAATCACATCTCAGGGACCAACTGGTTTGTTAAGTTTTCCATGAGATGCTGCCTGCTCATGGCGCCAGGGTACAAAGCAGCACAGATGTGAAGCTGGCAGTGCTGCAGAACAGCTCAGCTCTGGATACCTCTGCTTCAGCAACAGAAGACAAAAATAGATGCAAGTTTTACAACTTGCAAACCCAGCTCCTCATTCTTTTCCTCCAAACCTCTTCCTACACCTTTAGATCTTTCTAAGATGTTTACTCATCTCCCCCACCCCCAAGACCTTGCCTGCAGCATAGCAGTATATGAATTTGCCTGGCAACCTGTCATAAATATCCAACCAACCAGCAAACAAAGCCCGGCATGCTCTTAGCTGCAATGTTTCTGTGCACAGCCTTACAACAAATCAGAGCTGGCCACCAGACAAGGAATCAACTCATTTTCTTCAGCTCAGTTTATAATCTAAAGTTTGTGGGGAGAGGTGAGCATTTACCTTCCTTTATTTTACTTCTATGCAATGTTCAGAACTCAGCTCTAGACATCTCTCTCCATCTTTTCCCAGAAAATACAAAGCACTGTATCATCCCTACCCCTAAACTGGTTAGATAAGTAACTCTTCTGGGGTGAGGTGAGATAAAGCACAAGGAAAGGTTAAGTGTGAGTGAGGGGAGATGCACTGGAAAACACACAGAAATGAGCTATTTGACTGATTCATCCTGGGATCCTGTGGGTGACCAGCACCCAGCTCTCTTCACTGAAACCCACTGCAAGACCTGAGCCATGCCTGATGCTGAGGGCATCCCCCAAAGGAATGGCACTGGATGGGATCATTTCAGAATCAGCACATCACAAAAGGGATTGGGCATGGGGCAGGAATCCGTGCAAAACATCACAGACAACCTTCATAAAGATTTTGGCTAATGACAGTCTTCTTGGGGCCCTGAGTTGTCCCAGGGGAAGAGAGGACTACCTGCCCTGAGTGGCTCCTTGTGTCCCAGCTAGGAGCTGGTGGCTTTTCACAGCAGTTCCAGCAGATAATGGGAGCTACACTCTGTGCAGAGAGCGGTGCTGCACCCAAGCACTGCATCTTTGTCCCTCCCCTCTCTGGGGACATGCAATACACAATGAGTGTTTCAGAGATCAGTGGGTCCTCTGGACCCCAAACCAGCAAACTTCAAGGTTAAGTACATAACAAGAAATCCCCATCTCGTTTCTTTAAACTTACTGATGTGGAACAAATGAGACCCATACCCTCTATCAGCTACAGCAGAGTTGACAAGAAGATAAGATGGTGTGGTATTAATAGTTCCATCATAGCTGAACTGTTATATTCCATCCTGCCCCACAAAACAGATTACTTGAGACTGGAACACAAAACACAGGACCAAGTCAAGTAAGAAACAAAGTTTCACTCCATCCGCATTTGCCCTTGCAAATGCACCAGCCTGCACCAAGGTTTGAGTCACTGCTAAGCACACAGAAGTCCTTCCCACAGCTTCTACCCTTTATACATGTTATGAAGAGCCCAAATAAGAGATCCCCTGTCACAGAAGTAGATGAGGAAGGCTGACATCTGTGTCATGCCTTGACACATCATAAAAATATTTTTTACCCTTTGTTTAAGAGAAAGTGTTGCAGTGCAGAAATACCAGAACCTGGTTCATGGGATGGAGGTAAACTTAAATGGCAACAGGCCTTGTAAAAAAGGCCGGTAGGCTGTTCCACACGTACTGTTCTGCAGAGTGGCATGGCTGGACTGAGGGATGAATGGAAAGCCTTAACCTCCACTGTGCTGTTGTTTCCCCAACCCCCTTGCTAACTAAATGGTTAGCAAGAGTGCACATCAAGAGAGTAAGGTCAAGAGAGAGCCAGACAAGTTAAAGGTGACAATATTACTTGCAGTTGCTACTGCAGGCTTGGAATTCAGAGTGCAAAGACAGCTTTGCTCCTCTCTCACTACTCAGCTCTGACTCGAAGGGTCGGATCCTTCCTTTTGTGGCTGGTACCACCTAACACTGGTCTGGCTGGATGCTCCTGATCATTGCTACAGCACATACTGCAGGAGGTTTAACACACACAAACCTGATTACTTCTTAAACTACCTGACAATGCACCTCTTGGGCAAGGCTCTCAGATACTTAGCTTTGTTTACCTGAAAAAAAAAGAGAGTAAGCTTGTTGGCTACATCAAATGATTTCATGTTTTGTCTTTCCCCACAGGAAACAGTGGGAGCAGTGTCAGGCTTCAAAAGAGTTGGCAAAGCTTCAGCAGAGCAGAGGTAGGCAAAAGCAGCGGCTCATCCAGCACCGCCATTTCTAGAGACAGATGAATGCAGATGGACAACAACTTTCATGGTACATCATCTTCCTCTGCCCTCAAGAGCTTCATTTTACACAGGATGGTGTTTTATACAATATGACTTCTACTACTTGGGAAGGCTCACACTGAATATTTGGAAGAATCAGTCAGTGTACCAACTGATATTTGGATTCTTATTTTCATAACCCAAGGAATATAAACATTCTTTCCCGTTTTTATTTTACTTTCTAAAAGAAAAGCTTGCATTGAGAGAGATCCTGGAACACTTGGGAAAGAGGCTGGTAACACAGAATCACCCTGAGGTACAAAAAGGGGGTAGATTTATTTATTTATTCTTTTAAGAAAAAGAGAGGAAAAGCTAGTCCAAACAAACCATATGCATTCTGTCTTGTTGGTCAAGTGTGGAGAAATCACATCAAGCACCAAAACTATACACCATGTCTTTGGAAACGTACAACACAAGCTAGTTTGTCTGATTATGCTCATTTTACAGCTTCACTGGATAAACTAAAGAAATCAATGCTTCCGGCAGTTACCCAACAATAATAATTGCCAAGACCCCCATCATTAAAATCATGTTGTGAAACTGGATAAAAGCAAGGCCTGTTTTGATCAGACCCCACATCAATGTACTGCTCACAATCAGCCTGTACAGGCATGCACTGTGCCCAAAATCAGGCTTTCCTTTATCACTTCCCTGAACCGATGTGATCACACTGTCCTGAGCATGGGCACCGTGATGTAAACAAGACATAACATCTCAGCTGAGAGTCTAAATGGCAACACACAACAGACAAAAAATGACTGAAACCAACAAGTTTGACCTCTATACAGCTATTTCAAAATGTGCTTTAAAATACTCAAATAAAACTAAAATTCATTAACACCATGACAAAGAGAAGCACATGGATTTCATTCTGCTAAGTGCAGTAACCCTCTCACTACAGTCAAAGTTTCTTATGCCAGATACCTCAGAAAGAGATTGCTGTTCAAGCTATTGAACAAGTTCATATTATGGCAGGTTCTACTCAGTATTATCTCAGTTACTACTGCAAGGATATGTATCTATATTTTTAGTGCATATGCTTGATCTTTTCCCCCAGAGAAAAACAGAAGTGGCACATTTAAAGCATATGCATGAAACACAACATTTTTGAAGTGGCATCAGTGACAGTAGCAGCAGTGCTGGCAGCATGTTAGCATTTGGCTAATTGAGCCATTCAGGTTAATGAGCTTCACAGTTATGAGGATCAACTGGAAAAAAATAATTTCTTTAAGACCATAAGCATTGAGAGCTTGCTCATCCAAGTTTCCAGAAGAATCCTATTTGTATCAAGGAGGAATGAAGACACAAATCAGTGAGTGAAAAGAGCCCCACCCACAGCCCCACATACCCCCCAAGAAAACAGGACTCTCCCAGACACCCCCTATTTGAGATGCCAAACTGGAATGCCAAAACAAGCTCCTTAGTGACAGCAAATTGTGCAGACTCTCCAACTCCTTCCTTCCAACAGAATAATTAACAATGCTGGCATGTACATTATCATAGACTTCAGCGTTAACACCCCCACTGCAGAGAACAAAGGCAGTTCACATCCCTCCCAAGCTCCTGCTGCAGACTGGGTGCTGATTCTGACAAGTTGCTCTGTGCCAATTTAGATTCCTTTCACATTTGGAAGATTATGTTCATAGCCACAAGCTAGAGAATACTTTTTAAGTGATGCTGGAAAGCACAGAAAACAGTGTTCTGAAAACCTGCAAGCCAGCCTGGATCACCTCCTGGTCACTCTGTTGATTTAGCTGCTTTTGTGCAGAACTCAAACAAATCGTTTGTAACAATCACATATAGTATCCTTTCTCTCAAAGGGTCCTAAAGTTCTGCTAGACTGAGACTGGATCTTGCAAGCTTATTTCCAGTCACCCTTTTCCCTGGTTGGAAGAAGCCAGGTATCTGTAAAAGTAGGTGCTAAACACTTCCAGCAAGAGGCTTTTTCCCACTTCAGATACACAGTAAGAAGCTGACAACAGGCAGCAACATTTCAGCACTGGGCAAAACTTCAGCCCTGGCCTATGTACAGGTGCTCACAGACACTTTGCACTGGAGGGAGGCCACTGGGAGAACGAGATGGTGACACCTGTGTTAGCTGCGCAGCTGGACCCTGCTCATCTTGTTATCATCACTTGTTAGTAAAGTCCACAACTTGAAAATCTAGTAAGGTGCCAAGTTGTTTTGGAGGCTTATTTTGACACAAAAGCAACAAGAGTGCTTTGCTACTCATGTCTGGTGGCTGCACAGCTTTCATTTGGATACAACTTCGTGGATACAATCCACCCCCAGGGCATTTTGAGATTAATACAATACACTCAGCAGGGTGTTTCCTGTGCTACTGCAGGTGCTGCGAGGTGTTACAGCTCAAAAAGGATATGCAAGTGGATTCTCTGGTATTTCTGATCCATGATGCCAAGAGTAGACCTCAGGTTACTGCACTTTGGTTTTAGTTATCAACCCCAACTGGTCTGAGTGCCACCCTAACACAAGCACTATCCTTCTGCATACATCAAACTTTTACTCCATGAAGATGGAGGTTTACAACAGAGGAATAATTTCTATAAAACAGCCGTGGGGATGGGACTCTGTTAAACATTTTTCTCTTTCTTGTCTGTGCCATAGCCAGGACAATGTCTCTGGTTGTGAGATTGGCACATGGTTTCTTTTAGAGGTTTCTTTTAGAGTCAGGCAAGGAAGGGGGAACAGCTACTTTGTATTTTTAACGGATTCTTCTGAGCAAGACTGGATTTCTAACGGAAAACCAACAGCACCAGAGAGGTATGTCTTTCAATGTGCTCAAACAAGTAATTAAAAAACCCCCTATCTCAGGTGCTTCACTACAGATACTTTATGTGGCTGTCAATTTATTCAGTGTATTATGTCAAAATTATCTTTGAAACAGCTGTCACAAACTCTCAAAGTGTAACAACAAAAGCTGACATTTCTAGGAGGCAAGTGATGTCAAAGTGCAGCAGCCTTATCCATGAGGTAACAAAATAAAGAAATTTATCATGCACTGGGAAAATGAATGACCCATAAAGAAACAACAGCACTGTAACAATAAACCAAATAAGATTCCAACCAAACCAAGCCAGGCCGTCCCTTACCTATTCTGCCCCTTCCAAATACTTCTGGTTGCTAGCATCTGGGATGCACTGTGGCACAGGGGGTTCCCACTTTATCCAATATTTATGTACAGCCTCTCTGCAGAGCAACTCTCAAGAGCTGGAAAACATAGTTTCTGCATCATTTACAGAAAAAAAAGTCCCTCTCACAGAGAGCAAACCTGTTTTTCACCTGACCTTTGTCAGCTGAGGATGCTGCACTACCTTTGGATGTAAGTAGTAACAGTGGATATGAGCTGCCTTGTTTACTCAATGTTAAGTATTAATAAGGTCTGTACTATCTCAGCCATGGCCACACTGCACTAGGCAAGATTTCCTAGCATAAGCAGCTTTATACAAACAGCAGCCCAATCTCTGTGAAGGACAGTGCATCCCAGGAATAAAAGGAGTTAAAGGTATTTCCAATGTCGCTCAGAAGAACCATGTGGTAAAATAAAGGGTGGGGGAAAATATAAATCCACGTTTGTAGAAAATTCAGCTGTTTATCAGTCACAGAATGCTTATTTTCATCTTCAAGAAATACAGATTTCCCCTTTGGAGGTGACTTCTCGGTTTCCTAACAAATAAATAACTACTACTCAGCGGACAAAGAAACAATCATCCCCAGTCTGTGGGGATTCATCTTTTCAGTTTCTTAGACACAGTGGAAATTTTGTTATCTGCTGCCATGGAGAGGGAAAGCTAGCAAAAGTTTTATTGTAGCACATTCTCAGGATTCTAAACATACCATATCACATACACACTGTAATGAGTTTTAATTTAACTGCTTTTGGAGATTGCTTTAGTGGACACTGAAATTTAATAACCAGCTCTGCTCACTGAATGAAAGGAAAACTATAACAGGATACATAAAAAGTCTCTCATTATTTTACAGAGGGCCTCGTACATAACCCAGACAGGAGGGATGTGGTGGCCATCCCATAGAAGTATTCTCTTTCTTGTGTGTTTAAAAACAACAAAAAAAGGCCAAAAACTCCAAAAAGCCCCTAAATCCCACATTATCATGGACCCATCATTTGCATGTATCCATCCTTCAGCAGGGTGATATACAGGTGTCATGGCTGCAAGCTGGCTAGTCACACACTAGCACTAAGGGAGCTTCCCACCCTGCAACATTACAGTGTTCTTATGGGCAGGCATCTGCCTCTCAAATTTACATTTTCAGTTTCCTCCTATTTTAAATGCTCTAGTCTACCCTCCTTTCCCATCTATAACCTCTCTTTGACAACTTTGGTCTGGGGAATTGATGCATTGGGAAAACCATTCAGCTTGCTCTGAAGCGAAGAGAAGGGGATGTTCTTCACATCTTGAGGAAACCAAGTCCTACTTTCCACATTTACTGTACTAAGGTTAAGTGCAGCTGTACTTGGATCTCAAATGCTGACCTGTGCCCCAACTTTATTCATTCTACCCCACATAAATTAGTTATCTACTCATTAAAAAAACCTACAGTGACCTCTCTTCCCCAACCTCCTTTTTGCCCCTACCTTCTTAAAGGCAGTTTGGCTTCAATCAGACTTTCAGTGGAAATTTTAATTTCCATTTTCTCTGAGAGAGCAAAAAGAGGTTGCACCAGATGCCTGATCCTGGTGTGTCCACACACAGAGTTACTAAGCAATAAGCCCGTAGGTGAAACCAACCCAAAAAAAGGCATCACAGAAAACAACTCAAATCCTATTGACTCTAAGTTTTTCTTTGCAATTTTGCAATTAAGAAGAAAATGTATTTTAGAACAACTTTTTTCATAGATCATAGGATCTACTACACATGAAACACTGCTTTTACTGACTGCCCTGAGCCTGCCTCATTCTCTGTGTTGGGTCATGTTCAGTATTTCACTAAGAGACCTCTAAGCTAATGCTTGATGCTCCGAGATGTTACCAGTTTTACAGTTCAAAGCAAAGAATCTAAGACACTGTCAATATTTGAAAACATTCCCCACCAATGACAAGGAAGAGTAAAAGTCACACTAACAAATGATTTCAACATCAAAAAATGGAAATGCATTGATGTTATGCTGCATGTACTCTGTCCCTACTCCTGAAGAAGATTTTTCATCCTCCTTGCAGATATAATGCATGAAGTCATTGCCACACACAGATTGCACCTCAAACCACTTCACTACAAACAAAGACAAATGTTCCTTTCCAGCCATTATGAGCTTGTTCAGCTCCATTCTGTCCTTCAGTTTGGATGCTGTTTACATTTGTTCAGATAAAATAAAAAGCACATAACAACAATTCACACCTATCCTGCCTATGCACAAGAACACAAATGAAAGATGCAAGGGGCAGGGAGAAGATTTTGTAAGATAAAAGACCACTAAGTGGCAACACTCCATCAGAATTCACTGAAAGCAAAGGAATTCTTTTTTGGGCAGAAGTCCCCAGAATTTTTTAAAGAACGTTTTGCAGTATCAATACTACAGGTTATGGATACCTGGCTAGTAGTCACTGCCTGACAGATGTTAGAAGAGCTTCCTTGGTAGATCATAAGGCATGTGAAAAGAGACACCAGCTACCCTTAAACCACCAGGAAAACACTAACAAAATCTTACAGGTCCAGACAGCCCTTTAGGTAATGCTGGGGACAGCCCCCAAAGCAGTCTTTTCTAGCAGTTCCCCAGCTTGTATCATGCCTTCTTCCTTCACCTGGTCTCACACTCCTTCAGTATTCATTTACCCTTACTTTACTAGTGCAAAGAAATTGCAGTTTCTTAAAATCTGGGGAGAGCTGAGTAGCAGAACTTGCACATGGAAGTCATCTGTCTGAAGACGATCTTTTGCAGGGGAGTACCCAGATGTACTGTACCCATATGTACCATACTCATAGTTTCTCATTCCTAGTTCATCCTCATTCCCTGGACTTCATTAGCACTTAAGAGTACACGATGTGATTATCCCTTTATTTCTCATGTCTTGCACCATTTATCACCACTGTCTTCTATCTCTCACTATTGAGATTTGCTACACTCATTTTCCTAATCCATGACACACTGCATTGCCTCGCCCAGCCCTTTTTCTCTCTCTCTCCAGTCTTCATTCCCTCCTGCTGGTTCACTACCAGTGAGGAGCCCCTCAGCCAGCTGCGCTTCCACCCACCCGCCTTCCCCAGCCTGTTACAACTCGGTATTGTTTGTGTACACCTGCCCAGGACTCCCACCCAGCAACAGGGACAGAGTTCCCAGGGCACAAGACCATAACAGTGTGTGTGTCAAAGCACGCCCCTGGGAATGCTCTTGGTCAGCAGCAGGGAAGGCAAATGAGTTAATTTAAAAAAAAAAAAAAACATTTCAGAAGCAAAAACATGTAGGAAGGGAAAAAAACTAGAGAGAATGAGAGAATGGCTCATTATTACATTAGGAAACCTAAACTATTTATAAGCACTACATTTATCACTTCAATTACACGTTTCTAAATGAGGCTGAAGCAAGATATCCATAATTATTACTGAAATGCCATTTTTACATTAGCCCAACAGTTGTGCATGTTCCTCACAAAATGCAATAAGCAAACTGCCAATTTATTTTTTTCTGTAAATTACAGATAAATTAACCTAAATATCTCTTTTGCAATAGACTTGATTTTAAACCCAGAATTTCTATTTCCTTTGAACAGCATAAGTTGCACAAAGCATCCTTTTCTCTTCTATCTCCTCTTTTAGGGAGCTTTTTCCTACCCTATTCTGTTTAGTCTGTGGATGCTCAGAGGAAAAAGTGACATTAAAAAAGCTTATTTAACTTTCTTGATAAGACTTGTGTTATTCCTTACTCCTCTTCCCCCCTTTTCTTTCATTTGTCCTTTCGTGAAGCTCTTTCTTACAGCTTCTAATGCTATCTGCTCCGCTCTCTCTCTCTCTTCTGTCACTTTGCCTCTTGCTTCCTTAGTTGTGAGGAACACTGGAGGTGATGTCTGCAGCCCAGGGATAGGTGTCCTTCATTCAGAGAGAGCTGTCCAGTCCCTGCCCTCACAGCCCCAAAGCTGGTCATGCTGCACATTTGGGGGCTCAACCTAGTCACTGTATGGTCTGGGGACCGCTATACTGTGCTCTTTTACCCACTCATTCTCCCATCTGTGCATCCCTTGTGCTCAGGGATTTGTTATCCTGGTCATTCTTTCTCTCCCTTGCTAGTACAACCGGCTTTATTTCCAGTCTTCCTTTTCTTGCTCATGACTGCTGAAAACACTACTCCATTCCCATAAAAGCAGGGAGCTTTACAAACCACAAACTTTGTCTTTAGACAAAGGAAATGGAGGCATGAGATTTGTGAAGGAAAGGCTGTGGATATTGTTTATGCGGACTTCAGTAAAGCCTTTGACACTGTTTCCCATAGCATTCTCCTGGAGAAATGGGCTGCTCATGGCTAGGACAGTGTACTCTTCGCCGGGTTAAAAACAGCTGGGTGCCAAACCCAAAGAGTGGTGGTGAATGGAGTTAAATCCAGCTGGAGGCCAACTACTAGTGGGGGTTCCCCAGGGCTCAGTATTTGGGCCAGTTAAATATCTTTATAAATGATCTAGACAAAGGGATCAAGTCAGTCATTTTGCAGACAACACCAAGCTTGGTGAGAACGTTGATCTGATGAAGGGTAGGAGGACTCTGCAGAGGGATCTGGACATGCTGGATGAATGGGCAGAGGCCAATTGTGTGAGGCCAAGTGCCAGGTCCTGCTCTTGGGCTGCAACAACCCCACGCAATGCTACAGGCTGGGGCAGAGTGGCTGGGAAACTGCTCAGAGGAAAAAGACCTGGGGGGGCTGGTCAACAGTAGTTGAACATGAGCCAGCTGTGCCCAGGTGGCCAAGAAGGCCAATGGCATCCTGACCTGGATCAGCTGGATCAGCCAGCAGGACCGGGGCCGTGATTGTCCCCCTGTACTCAGCACCAGTGAAGCTGGACCCCAAATCTTGTGTTTGGTTCTGGGCCCCTCCATTCAGGAAGGACATTGAGGTGCTGGAGCTTGTTCAGATAAGGACAATGGAGCTGGGGAAGAATCTGGAGCACAAGACCAGTGAGGAGTGGCTGAGGGAGCTGGGGATGTTTAGTCTGAAGAAACAGAGGATCAGGGGAGACCTTATCACTCTCTACAACTCCCTTAAAGGAGGTTGTGGCCACGTGGGGGTCGGTCTCTTCTCCCAGTAAGCAAGCAGGATAAGAGGAAACAGCCTCAAGTCATGCCAGGGGAGGTTTAGACTGGATATTAGGGAACATTTCTTACTGAAAGGGGGGTCAGGCACTGGAACAGGCTGCTCAGGGAACTGGTGGAATCACCATCCCTGGATGTATGTAAAAGATGTGTAGATGTGGCACTTGGGACATGGTTTAGTGGTGGGCTTGGCACTGGCTGGGTTAATGTTGGATTCAATGATCTTAGAGGCCTTTTCCTACCTTAACAATTCTCTGATTCTTGAAGAGGTGAGATACATTTTCCAAGATCAAGCAGCCCTCACTGAGCAGGTCTGAGCACAGATCCTTTAGAGATGCTGATTTACTACTGTATATTTTAGTTTGCAAGAGAGGTAATGGTAGTCTAAATATTCGCTCTCACCATATATAACTGCCCTGCCTGTGCAGAGAAAGATTTAAGCCACATGCAAAGTAAAATCTTTTCTAGGACAAACTTTTACTTTTTTTCAAATTAAATTGTTACAGCAACAGAAGTTGTTCGGAATGGTTGGGTAGAAGCCCCCATAGATACTCCCTACTATCACTTATTTTTTATCACTGTCCACACAAGGAACAGCAATAAATCCTTTTATCAGATGACCAATGACTTTTTACCAAAAAAAATGTATTAAAACTAATTATAAAAGTTGATGATTGCAGCATAAGCCCTGTCTTCCTTTCTGCCTTCATCCCTTGGCATTCTACTTTGAAGATCTACCTGTGCTTTTTGTCCTACTGCCAAGATCATGATCAAATCTTGACTCTGACCTGGCTTTCAGGACCTTGTCTGGATTCTAAGGTTTGCTCCACTATAACCACAAACACTTTTAATACCCCCTTTGTATCCACTTTGAGCTGTAAATGCTGCTTTGACTCTGTTGAGCTACCAGGCTGTATTGTTAGAGGGGTGCGTGTCCTACAACACTCTCCTCATTTTCTATTTACCTACTGCCATTTCTGCCTAGTCAATTGTTGGAGGTTAGGATTTTTTTCTTTTTTTTTCTTTTTTCTCAGGGAATTTTCTCCCATTTGTTGCCTAAGAGATGATAATGACGATAATTAAGAGACAAAAGATGTGGCTGGGAGGAGGAGGAGAGGGAAGGGTGCAGTTTGCTACCATCTCTTAGCTGGGGCACTTTCTCTTGGGAAGTGCAGATACTGTGAGATTTTGGCTGGGGGGTGAGGGGCTGGACTCAGTTCCTTGCTCGCTCTCTCACTCTCAGGACTGGAGGGGGGACAGTCGTGGTCTTGGTGCCGGGCTGCTGCTGCAGGGAGAATTCGCTGCCACGGCAGAGTTCTGTTCTTCACTGCTTCTCCTACCGTGGGTGAGCCTTGGCTCGCAGGAGCGGCCGTTGAACTGGGACCTTTTCAACACCCAACCTCACTGGGAAGGACCCTCACCATCTGCTTGGGTGCCTCAGGGGAAAACCCGGGTCCCCTCCGGAGGGAGCATCTCCTGGCTGCTTTCAGGAGCCTGGCTGCTGCTGCCCAGCCCCGCTGTTTCTGCCGCTGCTTCGGGCTTTTTGCTACACTTTAACCCAACATCCCATGTACCCCCGACCCCCATGGCTCCTGACACTGCGTAGGAGTTTTTGCTACACTTCGTTTGCCACCCCGGTGTGGTCGCCGCTGCTGTTCCAGCCTGCTGCTCCGAGGTTCCTGCTATAGTCCATTTCATTACCCGGAGGAGCACTGAGACCGGTTGCTTCGTGTGTACAAAGGACAACCCCTTCTCTCTCTCGCGCGCTCGTGCTCGCTCGCGCTCGCGCGCACTCGCACTCTCTCGCTCTCTCTCTCCTCCCCTCTCTCCTGCTTCTCTCTCTCCTGCCGGCAGAGCCGCCATTGCCATGTGGAGAGGTGGCTGTGCTTGTGCCACAGCGCCCCCTGCAGGCGCAGGGAACCATCGCACCCGCCCTGCCCGGCCGGGAGCCACCAGCGCCCCCTGCCGGCTGTGAGCGTCCCTGCAC
>VXAZ01007860.1:72649-231361 GCA_013399875.1 Gymnorhina tibicen
TTATCAAAGGATACAGACAGGGGAGGGACAACAGCTGAGGGCCAATGTGGTGTGACCCAAGGTTAGAGTGACTGTCTGGCTGCTGACCAACCAGGGGGACCCTCCTCACACAGGTCACAAGACCAGGTGAGGGGATCCTGGCCAGCTGTCTTGTGGGTGGTGTTAGATCTCTGAATTCACCCACCACCGAGCTGCTGAGCCCCCTGGTTCCCCAGCCATCCCAGCTGGTGGCTCGGGGACTACAACATATATATATATATATATATATATTCTAGTAAAGAACTGTTATTCCTTTTCTCATATCTTTGCCTGAAAACCCCATAACTTCAAAGTTATAATAATTTGGAGGGTACGGGATCATATTTTCCATTCCAAGGGAGGTTCCTGCCCTCGTTGGCAGGCTCCTGTCTTTCAAACCAAGACATCAATAAAACATCCTTCTTTCAACTCATAACAGTACATTTCACTTGGTGTCTTATGACTGGAAAAATCTTTGCAAGTTAAGTTACATGGTCACCCTTTCCCTGCATTTGAAGCCTTGCTAATACTCTGCTTTTTTGATTATAGTCTTCTGCAGCTATGCATTCTCTTGCCTACAAGGAAACACATAGAATCACAGAATGGTTTGGGTCAGAAGGGATCATCTCATTCCAATCCCCCTGCTGGGGGGGGGATACCTTCCACTAGACCAGGCTGCTGAAAACCCCATCCAATCTGGCCTTGCCTACAACTCAAAACATGGCATTATTAAAATTATGAAGAAAGCAAAATAAGAATGCCCTGTGTTTACACAGGTTTTATTTACATATTTGCTTGGCCTTTGACTATATCCCATCACCCACACTTTTTGTAATTCAGATGGCCAGCTTTCTGGGGAAGGCAACTTGTCATCAGGGGTTTTTTTTGGGAATGTGATGCCAATCCTTAATTAAGTTTCCCAAAACAGAGCCTAGGACCCAGATATAGCTCTGTTTTCACAGTATTCAGATGCCAGCATACAACCACTTTAACACATTGTAACACCATGTAGGTACAAGTAGGACAGAGGTCTGCATTTATTTTATGCTAGATGAGCCCTACAAGTCTGTTTATTTTGTGACTATACAGTATTTGCTGCTGACATGAGAAGGCAGCAGGAACAAGTGTCCAAAAGTGGGACCTCCACTACTGACAGTTGTGCAGATTCATCCTAGATGAAAATGAAAGAGCAACTGAAACCAAAAGCCCAAGGAACTTGTTTTGTAGTTAAGAACGCTGTTGTGAATTTGTGCTGGAGAAGAGGACAGCGAAGTCTGACTGCAAATGTGAAGGATGGGTAAACTAATTATTACATAAATATTCTGAAAGAGGTAATTATTAAAAGTAATTGTCAGTGATAGTATGTTCTAGCTCGCTGCATGCCCACTTCTGTTGGGTCTTTTTTCACCTGACTTGACTAAATAATCAAGGAGGATATTTTCTCATTCTGATATTACTGAATGTGAGCTGTGCATCCCAAGGATGAGCATTTTCACATTGTTCCAGAAACATGCAGTATATAGCACAGGTGCCAAGAGCACAGAACCACATTTTACGGCACTGGCAGGTCCTATAGACATTAAGTTTATGTGACTATATAAAAAAATCAAGTCATCAACATGCTTATTTTAAAATGAAAACTACATCCAGTGCAATCTAGACACGGTGAAATAAGTGGCAGAGTTCATAGGACTGAATCAGACCCCAAATGTCTCAAAGAAGACATCATTACCTGTTCCACTAATTAAAATATTTTAATTAACACTGACAGAAAATACACATAACTAACAATTACAAGACACACAAAGTGAAAACTATTATATTCATATTAGGGCAAGCAGAGATTGTGCAGTGAAAAGCAACTCAGCCTCAGCTGCTTTATCTGAAGGGAGCAACATCATCCTGACATTTGGGCAGTTGTCACTTTGAGATCTCCCAGAAGACTTAAGTCAAGAAATCTTGAATAATTCTTCACATGCAGCATAATTCTATCTACAATCAAGGGCTGCAAATGCTAGAATCCAGGCAGGGTGGACAGAGACTTACAATCAAATTTTTAAAATATAATTCCATTTTTTAAGAAAAAAAATATTGGGATGGTTCATCCAGAACAATAAGAAGCAGATGTTCATGCTAAATAAAACCCCACTTCAGCTGGTTATGGCCATTATGTGGAAAATCACACATTATTAGCAGGTGAAAGAAGCAAATGTATGCTTCTTTGCTGACTGTAATTTTAGCCTTGGCCCAAACTGTCCTTTTCCTTACCCAGGAGTGCACTTATTGCATCTTGGGTTGCATCTCTCAATAAAATATAGTTTTTAAGAGACAGCTCATTTCTTTACCTTTAGGGAATGCCTGAGAAGTCTTTTCATTAAAATGCTAATAGAACCATAAAGTTTAACACCGAATTTCCCCCACTTGAGCTTGACAGCAAATGCTTTGGTCTAATTCTGATCAGAATAGTGTCTATTTTACCATTAAAGTTTTATCCTGATGTATTTATTATTGAGCGGCCTATAAGGAGCTGCATTATATTCAGGAATGAACTGAAATGAACTTTGACGCATGAAACAAAGCCTGTCTATGCAAGAGAGTGAACTGCTTAAGGAATTAAGAGATGAGGCTTGCTGCATTTTTAAGTGGTTTGTCACCACAATATACTAGTACTTTGTTGTTCTTGGGGCTACTAACTGCACTTACCCCTTTGGTCCACTTTATTTGGAGTATTCATGAAACAACAAAGCATCAACACTTAGCATGCACATTCATGTTTCCTAGACTGGCTCTAGATTAATCTACATACTAATGCAAGAGGACACATTCAGTAATACAAACAAGCCCTTGTGTCATGTTGAGTTACATGTTCTCTGGCTTTTCCCAGTGTGTAGGAGGGTGCAGACTCTCTACAAAGCTACTGCTACCCAAAAAACAGGGCAAGAATGCTTCCAGCTTCCATCATCCTTGTCAGTCAAAGGGAAGCAAGGATGAAAGAAATGCTTAGCTTAAAACTTGTCTTTTTCAAAATAGCTGTAGATCAGCAGTGCCCGGTGCTTCTCTTACTTCACTACTGCAGCGGCCTAAAGATATAATCTTTGGGCCAGCTATGCAGAGCTAATGTACATGATGAGATTTAAAGACAATTCAGTGCTCCAATGCATTTTCCCTCAGCTCCACTCAGCCCTCTTGGAGTGCTTTTTGAGAGCATTGGCTTCCACCCTCTCAATAACAAAACACTTGGAGAGGATGCAATCCATGCACTTGCATGCACACAGTCATGTGATTTTCTCATGGAAAGCCTCTCCTTTTCCTCTGCCCCCTTCCCCACTGCCTTTCTCCCTTCATCCATTTGGATTACAGCCTCCCGGGGACAGAGCCCAAACTCTCAACCTGACCACCTGTGCAGTCCCCTCTAGTAAGGAGGCAGAATATACAGTAAAGAACAAAAAAGGAACACAAACACACACACACTTTTCATTTTGTATATGAAAAGGAATCTACATTCTCCCATGTCACCTGCCCTTATTTGAGAAGTTTCTTTTCTTCTGGTTCTCATTACGGTTTTAATGAAGCAAGGAAAGCTTATTTAAAATGATTCCGCTACAAATGATCTGACTTTAAAAAAAAAAAAAAAAAGAATGCATTACTAAAAGTGAGATTCCTAGCCAACTCCCTAAGAGCATGTTTTTCCAGAATCCATGGTGAGGACAGTATCAGGTAGGCAGATCTCTGCTTCCAGGAGACACCTGAACACTAAAGAGGGGCTGAGAGGGCCACCTTGCTTCTGCTGTGCTGGAGGAAGAGGAAGGCAGCTCTGCATGGTGACACCCCAAAGACTGAAGGGCTGGTGGAATAGTGCTGGGGCTGGAGAGGATGGGATAAGGAGAGGAGAGTGACTAACCCCACATGGCTTCTACTGCCAGCCCCACAAAGGGGCACTGGCCTTCCTGCCATCTTCTGTCCTGGTCATTGATTCTTATCAGTTCTCATGTTCTCCTCAGCCTTCTTCATCGAAATGTGATTGCATGGCATATCTCTCCTTTCCTTTATCAGTCCAGTCACTAACAGAAGGATTCACAGACAAAGAGCAGCAGCACCACAGGCTCCGGGTGCTGAGGTACATGGACTGGCCATAGGGCAGACAGGCTATGCTCCAGAGCCCATGCTAGCTTCCCAGGCTGAGAGAGAAGGAATTTTAGCTTTGCCACCGATGCTGGAAAAACAGAGAATGTTCCCAAAGCACTGAAAGCTAGGCCTGCAAGAGAATTGTACACGATGTTCTCCCTTACTCCAGAAAATTACCTTTTGCATTTCAAGCAAAGATCTCAAAAATTAAAGCGTTAACTACAAAGAAAAGAACCAAACAACTTTCCATCTCAATTACTGCACAAACATTCCTTCAAATATGTTAGAGCTACACGAAAGGAAAATAAGCACAAAAAGAATTTGAACAATGCCTGCGTCTAAGGGTTACTATGTAAATAGCACATACCCCAGCACTTCTGCATCACAAGGCTCATTCAGGTATAAACTCTCCAGAATACTATATGTTAACACCTCGGGATGCCTCCTTTTGTTTTTAGCCCTCCACACCCACTTAAGGTCACTTAATGTCAAAGCACTAACACCACAATCCAAAATCAGCACAGGGGCTGCCTGGTTTACAGAAGCTTCGAGGTATTCTGAATTGTGCTTTTACCAAAGAACCCAAACCCAAACGCATTTAATAGTTTAACAAAATCTCAGCTGGCACTGACTAGACAATCTTACAAGGGTCTTTTGTCTCTGCCTGAAATTTTCGGGTATATAGCACTCTTTGCTGTGATAATTGGTTTGGCTGTCCATTCCACCCATCAGGTGATAGAAAATATCCATCAGACTAAACGCAATGTGAGAGAATTCTCTTTAGCCAATTAGTTGGTAATGAGAACATTAGCCACAGTATCTTCTGCAGAGGGCACCTTAGCAATTCCAGCGAAGCCCACAAAGACGACAGTTCCATCTGTATGATTAATAGCGAGTGTATGACACGATATGAATTCTACACAGTTGTGTAAAATCAGGGAGGAATGATCCACTTTATGCTGTTAATATTTTAAGAGCTACAGATGATTTTATATTACATTCTAATACATACACTTATTTCGTGTCCTGAAATTAACTCTCCTGCACCAAGGATAGTTTTTAAAGCATTTGGAGTGCTCCAGACAAGAGGAATTATATAAATTCAAGCAATCAGGAGCAGCAGTTACAGAACGGTAAGATTCTCCCTTGTACAGTGTGGTTTTGAACATCAGGAAGGCAAAACTAAGTCAGCCTGTTTCTCCACTTTCACCTCAAGTATATTCTTCTGACTCTATAGAAAGTGGCTTAACTTCCAACCTGGCAGCTCAGAAACAACCAGCTATGTAACGTGCAAAGCAAGGGAAAGTCAATATTTGTTCTTCCCCATAAGATTTTTGGTACAGAGCGTGCTTTCTGTGTGAACACATGTGCACACGTGCAAAGGTACACCCAGACCTCAATGGGATCAAACCCCAAAGTCCTTCATATTGCAACATAAAGCAAGGGGGTAACTGTGCACCAGCAAGGGGGGGGATTTGAGGATCACCACACTCAGAACTGTGCCACCAGCCACAGGCACCCGCGAGCTGTCCCTAAAACACTGTCAGGGCACTGCCACCTGCTAGCAACCTGAGCTGACCAACCAAACCATTTGATGGGGAGGTTCAAAACCCACATCTCTACTACTGGACTGTGCAACACAAAGAGAAAAAAACTATACTGGCATGTGCATAGATTCGGTTACACCAGTGAAAAATCTTTAAATGGACACACTGCAAGGCTGTAGTCCAGATTAGCCTAATTGGATTTAATTGCCAAATGAAATAAACAATTTGAGTTTCCTGTTGTGCCAGAAGGGTGCTTGTAAGAGAAGCCTACAACGGTGCAGCTACTGATACATCAATTTATTTACACTGCAAGACTGCCTAACACAAACAAAGCCTGAGTGAGCTGTGTGGGGGCAGAAAAAGAAGGGAAAGGCAGAGGAAATTAGTGAATGGTGCAGTTATGGGAAGTGACAGAGCAATCAATAAACTCCAGGTTCAGGGGATAAATTGAACTGACAAAAGTCAGCCTTAGTTTGCATACCAAAAATTCATTTGTATAAATCCTCTGTGGAGAAGGAAGGAATAACATAACAACTAGTATAATTTGAACCTATTTTTCTTCTTTAATTGCTCTTCCAAAGTGTCATTTCTACCTCAGTCCAGGCCTTCCTCTTACTGGAGCTTTGTTAAGCTTGAAACACATGGCAAATTTCAGATGGAGCATATTAAAAAGTGCTTAGATACCATGGCAATAAGCACACTGGGAACACCACTCCACACAACAGCTGAGATAGACAAATGGATTTGTACACAGTGAATTTTGTACACGAGAATTAAAAAAATTTGCAGAAGGTGACAGGTACCAGGTGCCCGCCCTGCACTAGCTCATGCAGCAGCATCCAGGCAGGGACAGCAAGGAACAGGCAGGAGCAGCCAGAGGAGGAACAGGGCTGCAAACAAACTAGGAGAGCTCAGCTGCCCAGCTGCATGAAGGACAGTGACCCCTTATGGAACAGGACTCCCCCAACCTTGACTACAGGCTCAGGTACCTGTTACACCCTTCACAATCTGCTGAGACTTTGCATGAAGGGAGAAAGATGATTCTGAGGGCAGAGACACAAATGAGACTTCACCCTGACTTGTTTTGTTTTCTTGAAACCTATGGATCAGAACAATTTTTTTATCAAGCATGATTCCATGCTTTTATGCATTTTTTTTTAATGTAAGGACAGTTAATCTGGTAATAATGCAAAGGGAGTTCAAAACTGAAAACTAAATTCAATTGATTGCAGATTGACAATGTGTCATCTGTTAATTAAAGGTGACAACGGTAACATTATATTTCATTGTACAATGCAAAATTATTGACTGTGGCAAGCTCTTCCAAGTTTTATCGCTCTTTTACAGTCATCAGCCAGGCTAAGGAGGCAAGCACAGTATTAGCTCTACAAAGCACTAAACAAGTTTGCCACATACAGCTGGTTCTGTTGGCTTTAAAGGACCGGTACTGTGTCCGTGCTCAGTGGCACAGTGGCAGCTGTGACATATCAAGGCAAATGAGTGACTTACATGGTACCTGACTGTAAAAGCAGAGCAACCTTTTGTTTCAAGGAATGTCCAGTGAAGCACTGCTGATCCCATGTTAAACTATTGCATCACTCAGATTCATTCCAATTTCAGGCTGCTCTTCCCTAGCAGACAGAGCAGTCTTTGCCCACAGATCCTTGCCTGGACAGTGATATCCTCCCCAAACACCATCCTGCCCTCAGTTCTCCACTGCAGGAGGAGATGCTGCAGCAGAGCCACTCTAGCGCCACAGGGAAAGCTCAGCTCTCCTTCGGTCCAATCTATGTGATTTATTACATTCCCTACAACCTGTGGGTTACATTGTACAACCTAATATACTGTGGACTTCACTGCTCTTCATCTTCTGGTGGCAGCTGGAGAAGACAGAGGTCTGTGCTGATGCTTTTAGATTATCACAGGAAATCCTTCACTGCTACTGCTCAGAGCCATCAATAAACTGTTAACAATCATGATGTGGCTTAAGTGGATCAGTTGTCATTTATGAGTAAAATCTTTGTAAAAAATCTTATTTCTTTAATGGAGTATTTGAGTTTCACTAATTTACCCTACTCATCAGGTCCAACCACCAGTTCTGAGAGGCATTTCATCCCACCAACCACTGTCCCTCCGTAGATACCTTTTATCTACCCACCATTTGCCTTGAGGTTTGCAGCTGGGAAATCTTGGTGTTTGTGACATGCAAACAATAATATTGGACATGCTGATCTCATTTACACTTAGCAATAAGGTTATGTCTTTTCCTTCCAGATCCAGAACTAACTGCAATCATCCACACTGCTGCTTAGAGGCAAGGTGAGTGCTATATTCCTCACATAACACCAGCAGATTCAATCCAGCATAGGGCAAACACAAGTACTTTTTCTCGCTGGCACTGATGGTTTACAGATAAAATTCACTCATTTCTTTGCTGTGCCTAAAAAAACTGTGTTCAAGATGCAAACATCTTTAAACAGGAAAAACTTAATATACAAAACAACTTACACTAGGTTCCCCCTGAACATCAAGCTACCAAACACATGCTTTATCTTACTACTTGAATCACAAAAATCCTTTGATATATTTGTGAGACGGGACTCATAACAAATTTCTTTTTAACAAAATATGACTATAAAACGGCCAATTCCAATAGATACTGACCATGTGGCTGTATGCTTACTGGGACTACAGCCATCACACAAATGTCTGCAGTGTGCTGAGCAACTCCCTTTTCCCAAATACTCCTGAAACAGAGCAGGGAAACAATAGCTGTAAGGTGATAAATATGTCATGACTAGTGACAGGAAGGCTGAACCAATGCTCAGTGTTTCTCCGGTGGAGGGAAAGATGAGCCTCACAATATATTCCAGTGTCAGTGATTAGTAGAAGATTAACAGCTGCAAAGAGCACAGCAAAATAACTTCACAGTGTTAACTCATTTCCTAATCACAGCTTGGAGCTCACAGCACAAGGAAAAACATATTTGCCTCTGTGTGTGTATAAATACAAAGGAGCATAGTATTTTATTTCTTTCCCCAGGTATTACTCCATGTTATCACCAGAACATGAGTGGCTATTATGAATTATCTCCACCATCCTGTATTCTCCCTCTGCCCTCCTCACTTCCCTGTGAAAGGGGGGTGAGAGGAGAGCAAAGAAAAGATGGCACCGTTAGATTCCCTTTCTTCAGCTTTTAGCAGCCTTCGGAGGTCAGGATGCTATTGGCTCTGCTCTGTGTGTGAGCTGGAGCTGTTCACTTAGCAACAGAAAGCGGAAGCAGCAGACAGCAAAACTATCTGGCAACGTGTGTGTGCACCTATGAGAGAGAGGAGGAGAGAGTGATAGGAAGGATGGCTTAGAGGACGTTCTCTGCCCCTGCTTGCAGAGGGTCCACTCTGCACCACTGCTGGCTCCTTCAGGGATGGCAGCAACAGGTGCTGGTGCCCTGCATCCCACTGAAAGCAGCTTGAGAGCTCAGCATATCGCATTTTTAATATAGAAACTTAATTAGAGCCTACGAACAGCAACAACAGAAATCTCAATAAAGCCCATATTAATGCAAGTCATAAAGCACAGGTTCTGTGCATGAAACAATATGAATGCAAAATGCGATGTGTTAGAAGAAAAAAGATGGGAAAGGAAGGAAGCCAGAGATAATGTTATGCAGAAAGGACAAATGAGTTTACTGTCATCTGCTTTTTCTCCTGCTATCTATTAGCAAAAAACCCAATACTTAACCAACTGTACTAAGACATTGTCTGTACTATCATTCAACCTCCAGAAGCATGAGCTTGTATCTCAGCTACTTCTGAATAACAGTTTCTTACAGGGCAGGGAAAGAAATAGCAGAGGAAGGTGTTAAGACAGGAAAAATACATATTTTGCAGATCTTAGTTCCTTTATGAAACACAGGAGGCTTGTGCTGAGAGATTACTGATTATTTCAAGCTCAGAGCAACATAAGAGATTTAATGCAGATTGTTCCCCGGGGAACATACAGCCTGCAACCCTCCCATGCAACTGGCATCAGGTATTTTCCTTCCTGCCACTGCTATAGAACTCTGAGCAACCACCAGGGAAAGCATCACTTTCTCATATGTAAGGCATGTCTCCCTCCTCTCTACCCATCCCCAAATAAAGTAATTGTAGAGCCAATGCCACTGACCCTATTCTTTCTCCCAACTGCTTTACATTTCTGCAGATTTAAAATTTTAATTTTAAAACTGAATGTAAGTCCCTCTACATGTGGAGTGTATCACTGCTGGTCTTTCCAACTTTGAACACCTAATCTTGCAAATCAGATGCTGAAATGCAGCAGCTGAACAGCGCTAAACAGATCAGCGCTAAACAGATCAGCTCAAAAAAACCCAACCCAACCAGGACCCTCTTTCTATTCAGAATGAGAAGCTTAAAAGCAACCAAGGCTGTTGTTTTATCCTTTGCACCTCTTTTGTGTGACAATTCTATTACATTTTCCTTATATTCAACAATACAATGGATATGTAATAAAGGAAAGGAAATGGTACTTCCCTAGATTCAATATATCCAAAACATATATGTAATTCTTAAAGAGGAACCTATATATTTCAAGGAACAAAACTACAGCATGGGTTGCAGGACTAGTTTTCCTATTATTTCCTCCATAGAAGGACTTCACCTTGCCAACAAAAATCTACAGATTACAGGAACTGAGCAGAAGTGGAAAAAGTTGACTATCGAGAGTAGGCCACTGGTACTATAAAAAACAGTCTGGTGTAAAGAAAAAAAAATTAAAAAAAAAAAAAGAGGGGGGAAAAAGAAACCTATGAGGTTTACCTGGCTGAGCAGGGCCAAAAGTGCCTAAGAGAAGCAAGGCCCTGGCATGGTCACCTTTCCCGTGCTTCAGGCAAACTCTTACCAAAGCCAGTGGGAATGTGAATTCTCTCCTACCAAAAATTCTTCAGATTTTATAATTTAAAGAAGTACTGATCATTTTCACCAGTAGTATGAAAGGCATGACATAGAAGCCAGTCACATTAAGGGTCTATGATGGTGTATGCATCTAAAATTTGTGTTCCGTGGGTGAATGTAGTAACCTGTATTCAAGGGACACCACAAGAGGCTTATTCCATTTCCTCAGACTCTTCCAGGGCCTCAGTTTTACATTACCTAAAACCCGGGTTGCAGTCTGCTATTGTCTCTCCAGCCACCATGGCACCTGGTGACTTCTCCAGGGCTTTGCCTGGCTTGGCATCTGCAGAACTGCTCTGGCAATACTTGAATGTGTGGCACTAAGGACAGAGCTACCCAGCTCCAGGGAAAGAAGCAGCAATTTGAGGACTGCAGAAAGTCTACCTCGGAGTTAGTGGACTTTTTAGAAGGCGCCCTTTGGCACTTCGGCTGGGAGGTTATTTGAGGCATTTGAATTCGCAGTCATCTTCTACAAGCTTAAAGAACTTACTGAAAATGTAAACTTGGGTATTAGATAGCTTTGAGGATTCCCATTGGGATATATTAATAACTTTAAATGAAGTTCATGGTCATTGTTGTTGTCTCATGAACGTGAAATCTGTTTGCAATACCAATACAGTACACTGAAATGAAAGGCCAGACCCAATAATATATTTAGGCTTCTGACATCCCATTTTCGTGTGTCTGCACATCGCATTTTAAGTGGAGAATAAAATAAAAAGACCTGTGATACCAGGGCTCTGAGCTCAGTAGCACTGGCACCCTCCACCTCTGAGTAAACTCTTAGGCTTTTTTTCCTCTTCTCTCATTCTTTGCAGCATCAAGGAGCTGAAAGTAACATTTTTGTCACAGACCCAGTGTCCACCTCATGTGGAACATTGAAGTCCTGGGGGTGTCAGCCAACGGCAACAGCCCTGGAGAGAGCAGGGACTTAGTTCTGTTCTGAAGGCATCATCTCCTGTTTATTGCTGAACTCTGAGCTTAGGAAGAGTTGGAAGCCAAGAGAGACCAGCATCTCTCAAGACAGCCTGTTCTGTGCTTGCAGGAAGTATAGTACTGAATATAATGAATCTTGGAATAGTTTGGGTTGGAAGGAACCTTAAAGATCATCTTGCTTCTGTTGCCTGGAACTGAAAGAAACTTTCCAAACAATATTCAAGGTGATAACAAAGAGCATTTCTTTAATGAAAGCTTTCAGGTGCACAAAATATAGATATGCACACCCACGGTATCAGATTACCAAAATTTTTATAAGTTTAATTAATTAGTATATCTAGCAAGTACGTCCAATAGGAGAATGGTTGTCCTGGTGACCCACCCTTGGGCCTGCCCCTTGGAGTCTCTCCAGGAGGTTCTTTGCCCCATTTCTTGTTATGTCTCCCAAGTGCTGGTGCAAAACAAGATGTCCCTGTTAGAAATTCTTTTCTTGAAAATAAGACTAAATAGAATTTCAAGAGTGTGACATAATGTGTGAGAGTTAGCCACCGTTCTAAAGTGTGAGAAAGGGTAAGAAAGTGCTAGAAACTATACAACTATATATTATAAATCTATAAAGCTACAAATATATGAAAAAGCTAAAAATCTTTAGGCGTCACTCCAACTACCTGCCATGAACAGGGACACCTTCCACTTTTCACAGGTTGCTCAAAGTCCCACAGTCTCCACATTACACATACACAGTTTAAAAGCTCTCACTTGAGGGACTGAGTTGCATACCCCCCTCTGAACTGACATGATTTGAAGAACAGCAATGTCTCTTAACGGCCCATCTTTTCATTTGTACCTTAAGTTACCGGAAGAAGCAGGGAGAAAGGGAATGATTAAGCAATTTTTTTTTAAACACTGCAAACATCACATTTCCTATATGCTTCAGCAATTTCAGTGTAGGAGACAAATCTATACTCTGCTCCGTGGAGTTAAAGATTCTCACTTGGTAAGGGAAAATAGGGAATTTACCTTAAGGAAAACAATACATAATACTTAAGAAGAAAAAAACCCCCCAAACCTTCTTTTTGTGTAGTTTCTGTTTTGTTAATAAAAACTAAGCACACTTAGAGGGCAGAGTTTTTCTGTATAGGCAAGATTTTCATAAACAAACTTGCTCCTTCCAACACATTGAAGGAAAAGCAGAAAAAAATGCCGAGAGCAAGAAAAAGCCTAAAGGAGAAAAACATTTTGGAAATGGTCTGGATCTCTCTCTCAACACCCACCTATCTTCTGTCCTTCCTGAGCAGCCATGGAGGCATAGTTCAGGACAACAGAATAAAGGAATAAGTGAAGCACACGTCCTCCCTCTATGCATGTGATTCAGTTCTGGCTGTGTTTTGGGAGGGGTTTTTTTGGGGGTGGTTGTGGTGATATCACTCTTCACCCAATCCCTAGTCCCATTCATGCCTCTACCATGTTGCAAATACATTTGTTGTGACAAACACAAACAAACTCTAAGCCCCCACATTACCATGCCACTCATTTTAGCATAACTGGTCTTGTAGCCTAAATGGAAAAGTTTACATATATAGGTTTTCTTAATGTAAACAATGTGGAATTCCTAGCAGCCAAAGGAGTTCCCCACTGCTTCTAAAATGGTGGTTTCGTTATGTTTTATATAGATCCTCTTTAAGCAACAGCTTTTTATTAAAATGTCCATGCTGGTTGGGAGAACAGAAATTAAGGCAATAACAGAACGAAGGTGTTTTGCTGACAGACAAACAGCAGGAAAGCAAAACACCATGATGTGATCTTGCTAACTGGCACACCCTATACACTGTCTCTGAGGACTCCTCAGTAAACATGACCTGGCACTAAACCATTGCCTCTTTGCTTTTGTAATGGATTCTCTTCTTCATGTGGGAGGCCCTTCCTCTGCGTCATTTTATCAGAGCAACTCGAGACATTTCACTGGGCTCACACCTTTCTTTCCCAGGAGTCATCAGACCCTACTCAGCCCAAAACATTTTACTGTTTGACCAATTCTCACAGCACATTTACAGCATGTCTAGGGCAGAGGATGTAGAAGGATACATACTCCCTTTCCTCCTACAGATGAGAACTGAGGCAGCTGACATAACTGCTCAATCACACAACAATATATAGATAGCAGCATGACAATGAAAAGCTCAAGTAGTCAACTCCTGACCTTAATTTTTTTCTGACTGCATCATTAATTGTCTCTTTAAAAAAAGTCTTACAAAATTACAATAAAAACGCATTTCTAAACAATCATGACCCATTTGGTAAAGCTGCTGCTTTATGTTGCTCGAATCACTGGTAACAGAATGCCAGCTGAGAATCTTGCTGTTGGTGTCAAGCAGTTCCACCAAAAACCAGGGTTCTTTTACAAAGCTTCAGTGGAATGATAGTTCTTATCACGGTAAGAGAATTTCACAAGGCAGAAGAATAATGGTGAAATGCTCTGTGAGTGGCAGAATGAAATCCAGTCCCACAGACAGTCAGGAAGGCAGCACCAGTGGGTGGTTATCAAGACAGTTTCATCAGACAGTCGAAGGCCATGCAAAGCTTTATAAATCCGCATGAAGAGTTTACAGCTGACACACCACTGAGCACAGAACACTAAAGACTTCTCCTGTTCTGAAAAGCTGATTTTTGGCAGCAGCCTTCCTGCAGCTTTTAGATTTTGCTTACAAGAGTTAAAGGGTGGAGGCAAATAGAATCAAATAACCCAGTCTCAAAGTCAAGAAAGCATGAATTGAAATATGTTGCCATGACTGAGAGAAATTATCTGTCACTGATAATATTCCTCAGATAATAAAAGTCAGGATGTGAAACAGCCCAAGTACTTAAAGAGAACCAAAACAATCAATCAGGGTGCTAGACAAGTGTGACATCCTCCGCTACCTGATAGACAATTCTGCCCACCTGAGGTTGGACTACCCTGACAGGGTCCTACACCCTGGTGAGAAACCAAGCAGGGAGATCTGGCCCTAGGGTTCTGACACCCACAGCAGTAGCATGGAAGATGAAAGTAGTGCCCCTCAAATCAACTTTACATGGAGCAAAATGACACCCACAAATGACAGTCAAAAGATTTAAGTCTCACAAGGAGATGAGCATGGTGTCTTCCTGCAAGCCCAAAAAGTGATTCTAGTGACAACTGCAACAATTCAATTGTTAGCCTTTTAAGTTTGGAAAGGAAAGAACTGACTAGGGCACCCAAATGGCATTTACAATTACATATTTTACTAGTCTAAAATTACTGAGTAGTAATTGAAACTGTAAAAATCTAAAGCAACTGATCAGTGGGAAAGCATGCAGGAACAGTCATATTCTACACTACAAAAATTGAACTGAACGTTAATCACCCCACCACCGAACAGTATCATAGTCACTGAAGAGGAAAACTTCCTCTCTGCCATTTACTATCAAGTGGAGGTAACACAAAGGCACAAACAAGAAATCCACACAGAGTAGGGATACAGGAACTAGAGATGGAACTAAGCACCTTGTGTATATATCACTAGCTGAAAACTATCCCAAGTATCAAGGGGGCTGGATTCCACTTTCCAACAGAAATATAATGAAGGAAGAGGAACGACTATCCACATAACACTCATATATTCATTTCAGCGATACAGGCACAACCTTCCATTAATAAATCCCCAAAGAAAAATTCACCAACTATTTTTTCACCTAAAATTCAAACACTATTTCTCTTCAAACAATAAAGCAGGTTTTGCACACCCTCTGAAATATTTTCTTATGGGGAAAAAAGAAGAGAGAGAGATATTTAAGAGAGAGATGAGAGAGACAGTCAGTTCTCATTGTAATAAACTGATTCTTGGAAAGTCTCACCCACCAGAGAAGATAATTAGCAGCCAGGCCAGTAATTCTCTTCAGCCACACAAGTACAGCTGTTAACCCCTTCTTTAAAACAGGGATAAAACACTGAGCTAAAGATACCTGCAGTGTGGATCTTGTAAATGATGTTCCAACAGCTCAACATTTTCTTCTCAAGTTTGACATGTCCTTCTGCAACCAGCTGGTGATGTAATGTAAAATCTAAGATGTCATCTACATGCAAGGAAATCCAAATGAAGAATACAATAATTATGGGGGAAAGTCCATAAGGTAGAAGATGTGCAAAATGTTTGAAAGCATGAATATAAAAAGTTCCCCTGTATAGCAAATCCTTAGTACAGTTTGGAAGTGAAACATGACAGATATTCACCTTAATGTGCTAATCACATGACACCAAGGAACAGAGACATCACAGTAGCAGATCTAGGATAAAACCATGAGAAATCCAAAAGAAAATCTGAAATGGGACTGAGACGACAATAAATGGCCAAAATTAAGAGAATGATAGTGAACTGAGCACCAAATGGAGTAATTTAAAGAACAGAGAGATAGAACAGGAACATCATACCTAAGCAGCAGAGATTTATGAGCATACATCAGTGCGGGTATGTTTTGGGTCTTATAAACCACCTCTTCACCATTTAAAAAGCATTGTGGATTTCATAGGGACCTGAAACATTCTCAGGGCCAGAGTGAGCTACGCTGATTTACATCTCTGAGGATAATGGTGTACAATGCTGGTGAAGCCAGAGCAGTTTCTGCCAGCAAAGGCCATGCTCCAGTGACTTTGGAGGAGCTCTGTTAAATCTAGGCCACTGGAGGGGCTTCCTCCCCTCTCCATTCTCCCCACTTTTGGACCCTGGGACTTCGCTGGACTACACAGCTCATTGTCCAACAGGAGGCCATAAAGACACATTAACCACTGGAAGAAGAAAAGTAAGCAGACTCCTCCTTTCACACTCAAAGTCATCTCCACCCACCTTGCCTGGGTGTGTCCATATCAGGGTCCAAATTTTGTCCAGTGAAATTAACAGAGTCTTTTGGCAAGAAAAATAATTAACTACCATTAGACTTGAAAGAAACAACTTGTAAAACACCAACAAAAGCAGTAGTAACACAATGACATTAATGACTGGATGATGGAACCATTTATTTAGTGGCTACCTTAGACCTTGGCACATAGTTAAACTTCAGTGACAATAATCTAAATATATTCCACACAATGATTTTGTGGTTCACTAGCAAACCTTTTTATTTTAACTCCTTTGAGAGCTACATGTCCTCTCTAGTGCTGTTTTGCTAGCTAAGAGCATCTTGTCTGAATTACTGGATCAAATCTAGAAAAAATGCATAACAACCCAAAGCCATCACCATCTGGTGACTGTCCAACATCCTGTATGGACGCTAGCCTGTGTCCAGCACTGGGTGAACAGGTGTCCACATAATAGCAGCCATCACAGTTGTCACTGGTTTGTAATCCTATTTCCAGACTTGACACTCAGGCAGAATACTGAAAGCCCTTCAGCTGATCCCTCCCGGCATGCTTGGGAGGAACCCTCTCCCCCCTGCTCCTCTGCCTCACACTGTTGAGTGGCTGGTAGTGAATTCTGTGCTGGATTTCATTCGCTAATACCTCCATTCTTGATCATTTGAAAAAAGCAAGAGAACAGCATTAACAAAACGAAACGCCCTTGGAAATCCAGTGTTGTGCAAATACATAGGGACCGCTCTCTTTGCCACTCAAGCTCCAGAAATACCAGTACTCCCCACAAAATGTGACTCTTTTACTTAACCAGTAGTGAAACCAGCTGTTATTCATGCCCAGTAGAAAAAGTGTTTGCTACCTCTAACTTTAGGGAAAACAAAAATAATAAGACTCCTCCTCTGGGCTCAGTGAGCATCTAAGAAAAAGAATAGTTTTCATTGAAAATGGCTGACCCAGCCCTAAAATCTTACTAACCTAAAAACCATATACATTTGATTAGCAACAGATGTCAAATCAGGCAAAATAAAAATTTTTTTTAAAAATTAAAAAAAGAAGAAGAAGATACACAGAATAAGGCAGGCCGTGGATTTCACTAGTGTCTGTGAGTTCACACACAAGCAGCCAAGTTTACAAGCACAACAAATTAGCAGGACTCAGATGAGCCACAGTAATTGTGCTTTGCTAGATCATAGCAAGTATGAGCTAACGGCTCATTAACTTACAACTTTCCCACGGAACTACAAACTAACACTTCATACCTGGTATTTCCTAAGCGCTCACACATAGTGATTTAACTCTTCAGCTGAGGCCAGGAAGCTTTCAAAGCCACGGATTTCCCTCAGGCCCGGGACCCCTAAGCTGAGTGCTAATAACTAACCCTGTGTTCACAGGCAAAAGCATCCTCCATGTGGAAAATCTGTTCTCAGTAGCCACCACTGTGCAGTGTGGCAGGGGAGCAAAGGCTGCCTGCACAGTTCCATGCCAGCCAACTTCATTACAGTCATTTGAATCCCTCCATTCGACCTGACAGAGACCTCTGAATCTTTGACAGCCAGGCTGGTTGAAGCAGTTTTGAACAAAGACTGGGTGGGGGGATATTTCTCCAACAATTTCTCAGGGGTGACTGTCCAGTTTCTAGCTGGTTTAGTTTGCTTCCTTAATAGCCTGCAGAGAACAAGAGCAATGAAGAAACTACACTGCAAAACCTCTGTGTTGAGATCTTTATAGCCAGCAAAATGAACTACAAGGTACTATGGTCTCCTATGGGCTTACACCATTAACCTGCTTCTCAATTAGGAAATTAGGCACATCCCTGGCAAGTTGCCAAAGAGCCTCCTCTAAAGAAAGGATGGGCATCCCAAACTCATGCTCTTTTTGGCAAGCGATCCATATTATCTAAGCATTTTCCAGTGCTTTTCCAGTGCATTTACCATGCCAATAACTTTCCTTGTTCTATATAAACTTGACCAACATTTCCATGTCCCCAAAAGCACAGCCATTCTAAGCAATGATCAAAACAAAGCTTTCTACTTAATTAAAAAAAACCACTATGAAGCTTGCTGGGAGGATAAAATATGGTTACCTTCCAAAAATCAAGAGGAAACCAGCATCAGGAATCCTTTGGCAAGGTCTAGAAAATGGGATTCTTAAAGTGAACCTGAAACGACCAAACTTAGCAATTACACATTTTGCCACGTAACACACACATTTAAATTTTAGTCTTTGTGTGCAAACAGACAGGGTTTTGACTATTTGGCCTGTTGCCTTATAACAGAATTATTCCCTTTGTACCATGAAAGTTAATTATACCAACTACAGAAATAGAGTAGAGAATCTGGACTGGTTTTTTTGTCCTATTCATGTCTACATATGTTAATATCTGTCTGTATGCACACATAGCCATGAACATGCATGCTACACTGAGATAAACCACGAACAGAACAATGAGGCTTTTGTCATCTTTAATACAGTTCTGTTATATATAACCTTTCAGCTTAAATATAAGCTTAAACCTGAATCTCTCACATACATACAGTTATATACTTATTTATAGCTACAGCAATAGGGAGGTTGCTTAGAAAAGTAGAACATCTTTGGAAAAAGTGGGTAGTGATAATGCAAAACAGAATCTGCTTTTCAACTTTACTAGCATCTCTGGTCTATGAAAATGGAACTTGAATCCCCTTTTTCTGCCCAGTGGAATTCTTTGAATCATGTGTCATAATCCTGTCTGTAGGAATTTTTATCTGCCCTGTCACCTCAATCATCCTTCAAGAGTTTGGCTGCATTCTGGCCATCAGAAAACTGCAAAAGAAGGAATGGAAATGGGATTCTTCATGCTTTGCATTCTCATATAAGCAAAAGACCAACAAAAAACAGGCAGTCCTAGGCATGAAGATAAGTTCTGAATCACCTTGCCCCACACTGAGTGAAGATCTTTGAACTCTATGACTGCTGGAAATAGTGGGACATCATCTCAGAGCAGAGGGTGCCTTACAAAACACAGAACTGCCCAGTCTCCCATACCTTTCAATATTTGTAGATTAAATTTTTCTTTTGTTTCATAATCCAGGGGAAGGGAACAAGTTCATTATTGGGAAAGTCCGTCACTTGAAAAACTAGTCACTCAAATTCATTAATCGCCAAAAGGAAAGCAAATGCTTGAGAACAGGTCATATGATGCTGGGCTGACTCCAGGAATACTGTGTCATGTGGACAAGCACAGCCGTGTCAGACAAAGAATAGGACATGGTCTGTTTGCAGTACAGGTACACTTGACTAGAACTGTGTAAAGCTTGATGGCAAACACACTGTAGCTTGGGGCTTATTCAGCTACATCTTCACGCCTGTTTTCCTCTAGCCTTCCATCTGTAAGGGTCTTTGGAGAGAATTTGTGTGTTTTGCATTATAAGCTTTAAGCAAAGAGTAATTTGAGATGTTTATAACTGTTGCACACAGTTACACAGTTTCTAATAGCTAGTAACACATCACAAGTTGTGATTTTAATGTGTAAATCATGCCATGGGTATTTTGCATATTATATTCCTAAATGTAACTGCACAGACTACTTAGAGGCTATTTTCATGTACCCTCAGCCCTCTCTTGTTCCTCTCAGCTCACAGTAACTGCAAGACAAATAAAGCTGCATCTGTCTTCTCACAAGGAAGGTGACAGGAAATGGGAAACAATGACAAGCTCAGGCCTGACTCTCAACTTGCTAGCCACTGCAAACTGTAAAATTGCCTTTCACTGCAGTCAGCACAAGGCCTGCCACTTTCTTCAGTAGCACCAGAACTTCACCTCTGCACAGTATTTTCTTGGCTTTATTGAGCCATTTACATCATACCAGCCATGCTAGTTTTTTAACAACAACTTTAAAATACTGCAGGCTAATTTCAATATTTAACCCTACGTTAGAAAGGTTCAGCAAACTTTATGAACATGGAACAGGCCTCCTGTGCCTGCCTTGTGTAGGCAGAGACTTTATAAAGGCAGCTTATACTTGGACAGGCTGTGCAAAAAAATTTTGCTGACCTCTTCTTTAAGTTAGCTGCAGACTTACAGGGAGATTTATAAAACATCTCTGCCTCTAATATGCTCGGTTTATAATCAAGTAACTCGTTCATGGCGCACCCAGGTCAGTCAGGCATGAAATGCTTTCTATAGATAAGGCAGACAAAAGTGCTGTATTCACTCCTTAGTGGGGCTGTTGGGATTTTGCATGTTAAGAGAGGCAGAGAGCACTTGAAGAATGGGGTTAAGACTAAGTCAGCCTTTCTGTTCTCTCTCAATGATTTTCGATCGATTCCAACCTCTGCTATTGTCAGCTCAGCACAGAGCAGATCCACTGTGAAGTTTGCTTTTCTCTGCCTCTTGCATTACAGCCACTACCAAAGACTTAGCAGTGCTAGAACCACCTGGCTGTTGTGCTCAGAAAAAAGCAGTGCTGCTTCACTGACATAGCAATGCTAATAGGAGTAAAACCTTGATTGTGTCACTGAAATGAATAATTATAACTTGCTGGATGTGCAATGAAAACATCTTGAAAACAGAGGGTCTCAATTGTGGTTTCACCTTGGGAGCAGCTGCACTGCAGTCTGGGAGCCTTGCATGTTGTACTGATGCTCTGATATGCTCATCTGTGGGGCCTTGCACACACACAGAAGGAAGAGATCCTTAAACATAGAGATGGCAAAACAAAAGCTGGGTTTCAACAGAGCTGTGAGGGTCGTGAAGCACTGGAAGAGGTTGCCCACAGAAGCTGTAGAAGACCCATCCCTGGAAGTGTTCAGGCTGGATAGGGCTTCCAGCAACCTGGTCTAGTGAGAGGTGTCCCTGCCCATGGCAGGGAAGTTGGGACTCGATGAACTTTAAAGGTTCCTGTCAACCCAAACCATTCCATGATCCTCTGGAAAAAGTGGGAGGCTACACAGAAGCACACTGTGGCACAACACACAGACCACCAACTGAAATGTTTCATCTACAGTGGCAGAGTGGCAGCATGACATATGTTATCATGGCTGTGGTGATAAAAATACACCTGGGGGATATACAAGTCATGTCATGCTGTTTGAAATCTCTGCAGGCCCAGTAACTAAACAACTTCTAAACTTTTGCATTCCTCATTAGGGTAGTGCAAACTTTGCTTGGACCAGTAAGGGTCAGAATTTAACCCATTATTTCTGAGCTGGCTGCTTTTTTTCCCAGTACTGATAGAAGTCACAAATTATTATCCCTCACAGGGTATCAACAGCCAAGTAAACACCTAGAAGAACCCAATATTAATGACTCAGCTCTTCTTTCTTCCCAACCATATGGGAACTAAAATAGTTAGATCTTTGTTTTGTATGTTAAAAAAAGAAGTTGATTTTCATTCATACCTCTGCCATTCCTCTGTAGAACAACTCTGGGTATATCACCTACATCACCCTTTTGCTTCCTCTCCCCGCCCTGTGCCACTGGGGCTATGTCTGCATGACTCGCTCCAATCTACTAAACAAAAATGGAATCAAAACAAAGCAAAACTGAAATGCAAGCAGCAAAATGCTTTCCAGGCATCCCCAAGTTTTTCATTAACAAAATACACACCTTGCCTTCAGTTTTTCTATTTCAGCCCCATTCAACTAAGCATCCTTATTAGGATACAATCCAAAGAAGGACTTAAATGCCTATTTAAATACAGATGGTTTAAATACTTTTCTGAATGAAGCCCTTTAACTGTCAGCTCTTCAGAACAGAAAGAATGCTTTAATTTTGGCTTACATAGAATGGAAAAATCAGATAGAAGAATGCTCTTCATGGCTGCATTGGTGGCTTGCTGACAGCAAACACAAAACCAGAAATATCTTCTCACTTCCTCTTAACTTAGTGCTTTGGATCTTAAAGAAGAAGCAGACAACAGAAAACACTTACAAATCTCATCAGACAGACCATTAGGCATATGCTCAGAGAAAATCCATGGAGCTGCCATTTCTGGGAGAGAATTACAATCATTCAATGTCAGAGTTTTCACTTGTACAACAGGAAAAGTGCTGCTCAATCCATCCGAAGAGACATTAATATGATTTGTTGCTTATCCAGTGCTTTGAGATAAAGGGTCCTCTTTATTCCAATATTAAAATTACCAGGACCTCTTTTTTTCCACCAAGTCTCCAAGTGTCATTCCTGGTCTCTTACTGTAGGTGGACCACCTTATCCTGACAACAGCAGAATGCAGCTTCCACCAGTGTCTGTGACCAGCACTCCAGCAGAAGGAAAAGGAGCCACCACTAAACAACCACACATGATCCAGAAGGGCTTCATGGACCCTGCAGTGCTCCCAAGCCTCCCTGCTCCTAAAAGGCAGTGTGCCCAGCTCAGCATTTTTTGAGTCAGGAGTTGCATTTTCCCTCCCTTTCCTTTCAATAATTTAATTAAAATCTTTGGTGAAACAATAACAAACAACAACACCCCTCCCACACTTCCATGTTTCATTTCCATGACAGAAAGCACAGCACGTTTTGCTCAGGCAGCCTCCTCCCTCCCAGCTGTGTGCCAAGTGAACTGAAATCCATGGATATGGCAAGGCCACAAGGAATATGTGCATATTGTACAGTCTTGAACACACACAGGACTCTGATTGTGGCAGCATATTTTGTGTCATTTTAATGACGCACAGCCCTGCTAGCTTCCCCCCCCCCCCAAAGCTTTACGTAGGAGGCACAGTTATATAATAAAATTCCTGTTTCTGCAGCATTTGCCCCATACCAACACAGAAATGCAGGTTTTATTATTCTTCCCAGCTGGCAGACACTGAATTACAAGTGTTTTAACCCTCTTCGCACTAAACCCTCAGATTGATTTCTGACTCA
The DNA here is from genome assembly GCA_013399875.1 of Gymnorhina tibicen. NCBI lineage: Eukaryota > Metazoa > Chordata > Aves > Passeriformes > Artamidae > Gymnorhina > Gymnorhina tibicen. Next base: position 95,943 of record VXAZ01007860.1, read on the forward strand.
CAGCGGGAGAAACAGCCACCGATGATTTCTGCTCTCTCCACTTGTGAGGCTGATTCTTGGCCTTTGAGATCATTTTTATCAGCTCATAAAACACCTGCTTATTAAGGATCCAATTTATTTCCTGGGGAAACTTTTACTCACTGTGCTTGAGTTGCATCCAGGACTAATGTGCCTCAGCCTCAGGACAGAACTACTTGACCTGGATTTACATTGTGGCTGCATTGAGAAGGATGGAGCTCATGCTGCAAAAGGGCAGAGGTACAACTGAGGAGTGCATTGGGCTGCTCTGCCAACCACAGGGTCTCTGTAAAGCCAAGAATGCAGCTATGTGATGGATAAGGGTAACCACCTTTGACATCTTGACCACGTGCTGGCAGGACACATCTCCCCTTGCAGCAAGGAGCTGAGTTTCTAGTCACTGTTTCTGAATACAAGGGCACCAGTTTGCTTTTCAGGACCCTGCTTTCTGTTACTCAGGGGTGCAGGCATTTTGGAAAAGCTGTTAAGCCAAATGTGGACTGAAATCTCACTGAAAGACAAGTGAGTGGCCAACACAATTTATTGGTGTCTTTTCCACCAAACCAAGGAGGGACCTGTCTGTTGTGGAAGGGTCATCCACACCCAGACAGCAAGATGATGATCACCCAGAAAGAGAAGGCCTCTTATATTCCCAGATTTACACTCTTTCAGCCAAAGCTTTAAAGACACTAAGAGGAAGGTTCCTGAAGCAGATGCTGTTAAGCTTATGTGAGAGTGTTCTGAATAGGAAAGCATTTACAGTTAATTAACAAATAACCCCTCTTGGGGTACCAGAGCTCCCACAGATGATTTGGAAAGGGATCAGGTACTTGGGAACATGCACACTACTGGCACAGTCCCAAGCAAGATCATGTCTTGACATGTCCCTCTAGTGCCTGGCACCAGTGACCAAACCACAGCCCAGAACAGCTGGGCAAGGAGGCACATGGGTGCTCAACACACCTTCCCTCCCCGTGCTACAGAGCAGAGCCTTTTGCAGCCTCCGTAATGATATCCTAGAACCCCAATTCTTCCATGCCAGGAGAGTAAATGGCCTAGGAGAGTAAATGTAGCTGAGATACATCACATCTGACCCCCCTACTTTCAACTCTGCTCCCTACAGGATGGAGACTCCCAAAGTCTCCCTTCCCTCCAACTTTCCTTGTTGTGGCAATTCCGCCAGGTCAGTAAGCAAGGGGAACAGGGTTTGGCCCCTCAGTGAGGTACTTCTGCAGAGAAAGTGAGCCACCAGAAGGAGCATGCCCAGGAGCAGAACTTGAACTCTGAAGGCTTCAGAGCAGCATTAAGCCCTAGCACTGAGCATCTGTGTATCATTTCCACAATTACAATTCTCAGCAGCTTTCTTACCAGAGAACACAGCTGTCACCACTTTACCTGTACTGGTTCATCAACACTGACTGACCTTCATACACAATCTCCCTGAGCAAGTATTTCCAGCTACCTGTCTGTGGTTGCCTTGAACCACTCAGCAGCCCTAATTTTGGGATACAGATACCTCTCAAGCCATTTATTTGCATGGAGCTGTGAACACGATACAAAATCTTTCCAATAATCTGCACTGAGTAAGGCCTGCTGAGTCACTATCTTTATTTTTCTGTAGGCATAAATTTTCACAGCCCACCATAAGTGCAGTATAAGCAGTTCCACAGCAGTGCAGACCAAAAGAATAATCTTAACACGAAGGAACGAGGGGTGCTTTATCATCATGACCTGACTGCCTAAAAACAAGGAGGAATTGAGGATAAAACCATCTCCCCCCAGCCCTGACTGATCTGGTCAGCGTTGCTGCCTCCACCAGCTGTCCTTCAGGAGGGCTACTGGGGAGCATGATCCCTTGTTGGTTAGTCATGTCCCAGGCCATTTGCGCTGCTAGTTAATGGAGCTGTCATCTGCTTATCCTGGATCGTGTGCTATAAATACAGTTTTGCTTTTGTCAGCAACCTAAGCTAACAAAGTTCTCCACAGCATGGAACTCCAAAGAAATTCTGCAGTCTTAAATAAAGTTATAGATGGAGTTGTAAAATCTGCTCATCTCTTATTTTGACTATTTGGTTTGGTTATCTAAAAATGCTTAATTAGGGAAAGGAAACATTTTTAAAAAAATAGGAAGATTAATTCTGCCCTTTCTCATCCCACAGCTTCCCTTATAAACACACATTTAAATGAAAGGTGTTGGGTTTTTCCCCCCCCTGAGTCATGCCACAAGAGACAGTGTGAAACTGGGGAACAGACAGCAGAAGAAATGATGATCCAACCTTTGCCTATAAAACAGCTTGGGAGGCATGGGGGGGAGCTCAAGAAGGTTTTTCCTCCTGTGAAACTTCAGACAGCCACAGGAATGTATCTCTAGGAACAGGCTGGCTACATAAACTGGATAGAACAAGTTCAGAGCAGTGCTGCAGCTTGCTCTGACACCACGTCAAGGGGGAGAGGGAGAGGAAGGGAGAGTTTCAGGTACAGAGGCAAGCAGGTGCTGTGGGGCTGCTGCACTGCACCCTTCACATCAGCAAGACAGTGATGCGGCTTGCAGAGGAAGGGGCACAGCTGCAGAAAGCAGAGTGTCACAATTTGTTTTGGTAGCTGCTGCATCTCAAATCTGTGTGCTGGAATGGTGTTTTTTTGCTGCCAAGGCTTGTCTGTGGTCATGAAGGAGCTTGGGCAGGGCTGGGATCAGGCTGAGACACGAAGCTGTGTTCCTCAAACAAGCAGGGCTGGGATAGCAACGTTTCCACTTTCTAATGATAAGTCTTATGAACTCTGGGTAACAGCAAGATCACTGTGTGGGTGGATTTATGTTGAAATTAACTTAACGTTTAATCACATACAGCACAGAGTTGGTTTTCTGTCTGCTTTAACAGGGTCTGTTTCCTCCAAGGAAAGTACTTGCCTGGACTTGAACACTAATTCAGACTAAGGTAGGATGTGAAACTAAAGCACAGCTGTTGGTCCTGAAGAACTGCAGCTGTGGGTATCTCCCTGTGGAACATCTTCACCTCTTTTGGTTTAGCTTAGCTAAAAGGATAACAGCGTAAGTCACACTTCTGAGTGGGCCCCGAAACCATCAACTGGCTAAGTTCTTATTAACAGATGTAATTTCTGTCATGTACTGTTAGTGAAGTCAGATCTTTTTTTCCTTTTGAAGCAGTATTTTAAAAAAGATTTTGCTACTCCTACATTTTACTGTAGCAGTTCAGATTTACTTTGTTTGGTTTGGTTTTTTAATGTGTGTGGGGGTTTTTTTGGCTGAAGAATTTGTGAGTGCAGTTTAACCTGCTAAGAGGATGCAGTTGCTGCTGAATTTGATCAGGGCTGGGACCATCGTGCAAGGACAGCAGCTGACATCCGCAACTCTCTCCTGGGATGTCAAACCTCAGCACTCACTGGCCAGGCCAAACTGAACACATGCACTGCCAGTAAGCAGTGTTTCATGGCATAGAGCTCATTCTAGAACACTAGTTTTATACTGTCATAACTTCCACAGAGGTAACATGGTTAGAAAATAGAGCAAGTGCAAGGTGAATCAAATCCAGCAGTTCTTAGATGGAGCCCAGTGGAATAGTTTTTCCTCTCAGTCATGCTGGAGAGACTCTGGAGCATCCCTGTAGAACAGGGATGCTCCAGATAGGGACTTACACTGGTACTAGTGATTTTCAACTTGATCCAGGGTTTAAAACACCCTCCAGGAAGACACATTTATATTCATTCTACAGATCCCACTGACGATATGACCTGACGCACCAAGAATCTAAATGACATGTCCAAACCTATAAAAGCCAGTAGAGAGAAGGTAAGGAATACTGAGTCTCTTACACAAGACAGGAGACATTATCTGAACTTTCTATACTGTTATGTTTTTTTATATGGGATATGCATAGAAGAGACAAACAAACACAGTATATTTTTATTATCTTCGTTCTTCCTAAGCTGAAAGCAAATCTAGTAGTTCAAATATTTTTTCTTTCAATTTGAAAATGTTTAAGATCTGATAAAATAGTAGTTGTAAGCAATACATAGATTTTTCTTTAAAAAGGATGACAAAGTTATCTATTGTAAATATATTTGTGTGCCAATACATCTCTCCTTCCATGGTTAATCTGCAGGAAAGAAGAAGAGAACATATGTAATTAGCACAACTGTAATCAGCATAAAATAAAGGGAAGACAAATAAAAGTGCTTTAGAAATGCTGTTGGTAAGTGTGCTCTTTCCGATTTTTCCATGCTTTCCTTGCAGGTTAGATTATAATTGCTCTCAGTATATTCAGAAAGCCTGGCCCAAACTCTTCCTCAATTCCACTTGGATTGATCAGGATGAATTTAGCCCAGTGCTTCAAAATCACAGTTGGTTTCTTTCTCAGATAAAACAGAATACATATTATGAAACTGAAGAATAAGAGCAGAACTAAGCAACTCAAAAAACAAAGCATCTCATCTTTCTGACTTTAATCAGGCAAAACTCCAACATAGTTGTACCTCAAGGTAGTGAATTTTTTTCCTTTTTAAGACCCATGTTGTGTGCTTTTTTTTCTGTTTCACACTTGCTATTCTTACAATTAACATTTATAAGCTCCATAAGGGAAACACATTAGAGAAGAAAAATTTCTGGCTGTTTGACACAGTGAAGTTGTTGATTCACAACTTCTGTAACTGCAGACACACTGCACAGAGACATCCAGCTACCAGGTAGTGACACTTGCTACAAAACACTAATTGGGAGGCAACTTTTGGGCAGGTGCTGTCTCCAAAACAACTTTTACTACTTATTATGACTATTTCTTTTTCAAATTACAGTTCACAAGTTTTCATGTCAACTCTGTCCTCTTTAAAGACCATGGTTGTCAGCTTGTTTATCTTCTCCTTTTGTCTTATTTATTTAACATGCTCTGGCTTCACTTTTTCTATAATCATGGAGTCATTTAGGTCAGAAAAGATCTTTAAGGTCATCTTACATACTTGGAGTTTACTAATTTACCAGAACTGCAAACATTTAAAAAGACTGTAAGTATTAGAACTATCTTCCCAGTTGTGTGAAGATAACCTACAGACAGGAATGTGTTTAAAAGAAAAAAAGAAAAAAAATTCAAAATAATCAAAAGCAAAACAACAAAATCCCCAAACCACTCATTAAATATTTTACAGACTTCAAAAGAACTGTTCAATTAAGAATAGAAAGGTGCCCCACACCCTTTATTTTTTTTTAAATTCTGCCTGATGTAAAACCAGATAATGAACAAACTTTAATTATGAAAGATAGCTATCAAGTTTTTAAGAAGTGATGGTGAAACAAACATCACTTCTGAAAACTTATTTTCCCCAAGTAATTTCTTTTCAGTGCAATGTAACATTTTCCCCTTCTGCTGTGAAAAGAAAATACACACGTTCAAACTCACACATAAAAAATTCTCACTGTAGGAATCACGATGAAAACTGAGACCCCAGGAGGTGAGCAGTGACACAGAGGGAACAACAGAGAAAAGGATTTGGGGTAATGAATGCTCTCTGCTACAATGTAAACAGGTGACTCCTTGCTCTGAGGCCAGCTTTGCTTGTTTGAGCTAAAGTGGATAAAGCCATATATCTACACCAGCTTCTGCTAGTGCTATGACAGACAGCGGGGGCAGAGAGGACCCAGCTCTACCTCAGCGCACATCCCCACCCTAGGAGGGCAAAGCCTCAGCAGAAAGGGCATTAACACCATAATGCTTCTGGCTTGGTAGAAGTACACAGCAAATTCTGGCAGATCAGATTTTATCACTGCTCTAGTAAACAAGGCATGTATTTGCCATTTCACCTACATAGAAGCCTAAAACAGAGCAACTAAATTCTGCAGTCCCAGAGGTGGGCAGCATGTGCCCTTCCTACCTTAATAAACGGGGCATATCATGAGCATCAAAGGCCCTTCTGGAATGGGGCTGAAGTTTGTTTAAACTATCACTCCTTCAATCAGATTTACATTTCCCACACTAACCTTCCCCTAGTTTACTGCCACGTGCCTTTCTGGAAAAAGGGAAGTTTGAAGGGCTGCTCTAAGAAATCTAAGAGGGTAGTAAAGTTATAGCAGAAGCCATGGCAACAAAGGGCTAAACTGAAGTGACTGCTCCTACAGGAAAAAAAATAGCCTGAGAGTAGCTGTCCAATGAGGTTTGCTGCATGAGCATAAGGAACAGGCTGGGAAGCTGCAGAACATAAAGAATTCCTGCTGTGTTTCCCCCAATATGTCTCCTTTATATTCAAGAGTGTGCATGAAAACAGTCTCTGAATGTATTAGCTTTTCACATCTGGAGACATGGGTTCAGTTGTGCATTAGCCCACACATCTCCATTTCTTCACTAAAGAAAAAAGTGTATCCAGAGGCATGCAGGTATCCAGGGGAACCCCACAATAAAAGGGAAAATAATGCATGTTCACTTCCAAACAGATAAAATATGACTACAGGTTTTCAGCATCTTGCATGTTTTCTTAAGAACTACTCACGAGCTGTAAAAATCTTCTAGTTTTTGGAACAACTCTTTTGAGCATAAGAATGTACAAACATAGAGAAGTATGGATGAGTATTTAGGAGATGTAAAGTCATGCTTAGGGCACAAAACCCCTTAAAAACTCACAGGTACCAAAAAAGAGGTGCTGCCATATTCTCTTTCCACCTCCTGTCTCTCACTACTCCCAGCCACAAAGATTACTCTGTGTTGCACTGATCCTTGTCATATCTGCCAATGAGCCATTTTAATTTGTTAAAAGGGTGCAAAGCATAGGGGGTGGGCAGCAGGAAAGCTACATGGATTTCCAGTGGTTTAGGGAGTTTTAATAAACAAAATAAACAAAAATAATCTCCTGAGACAGCCTAACAATTGACAAAACAGTGAGGAAGTAGAGACCAGAAACTGGAAATTGTGTGTAGTGAAAGTCACACACAGAAAAGTATTTCTTCTCTTTCCAGGTTTTGCAGCAAGCCATCTCTGAACCTTTTGGAAAAGGTTTGAAACTAACAGGAAAAAGCTGCTTGCTATGCAACTGCAGAAAACTGGGCAATTGTGGGTGCAGACCAAAACTAGGAATGGGCTCAACCAGGGATTAAAACAAGTTAATAAGACTGTAGATTCCCTTTGCTGTCCTTAGAATTGTTTCTAAACATGAAGGTCTTTGGCTGAGGAATTTCCTTGGCCACTGATTATCACAAATTGGAAGGCCTTTTTAAAGGCAAGATATAACAAGGATCGCTCTCTGCCCTCTTGGGATCTGCTAATGGCCGCTACCAAAAATCAGAAAAATAAATACAACTTGGCACAAAACCATCCCAGAAGACAGTGCTTTTAACTGGTTCTGTCCCAAACAATAAGGCCAGGCCTCCATTAGCCAACTTGTTCTGTTTCCAGAACAAGGCTATTTTCCAAGCATGGATCAGAGCTGGACATAACCTCTGCTGATCTCTTTATACAAAGTTGACTATTTCACCATTGAGCCTCTTGAAGAGGCTTTCACATGACTTTGCCACAAATACTTGTACGTATTGTCAAATATTTATTATATGCCCAGGCTTGTCTTATCTTTGGGCACCACCGAAGTCCTTAACACTCCAGGGGAGGTTTCCTCACAGTGAGGGTTCAGCTGGACTAAGCACTTTGAAAACTCCTGTTGGAAGGTTTCCCAGTTCATCTCTGTATGCTTGATTGACAGCACCAATGTTGTATCTCTTTTAAGGGTTGGTAATCAAGCTGCTTTGCCTCTCTCCCAGACCATTAGTACTGTCATCATTCCATACAGCAGCATGACCCCTGAGGTGCTCTGCTATTAACATTTTCCCACTATGACAGACCAGCCATTTCCCCTAGTACAAATTTGCAATTTATTTGCTTCCTATTTAAGATAGTTATTAAATCTGCAGTATAAGACTATAAGACTCACCCCTTGATTACCAGCATTCCCTAACAGCCTCCTCTGAGAAACTTCAACAAAAGCTTTTTAGGAGTGTAAATAAGTTACAATGTATCTAACATTTCTCCAATTGTGCACTATCTTAACTTTTTGAAAGAATTCTAATAGAATAAACTAGAGGAAGTTTACACTTAAGAGAAAGTTATGCTGGTTTGCACCTCAGGTACTTTATAACGACATCTATAATGACTTTCTCAACAATTTTCTTAGGCACTTAAATGAGGGTCATGAGTTTATAATTCCCTGGATCACCCTTATCATCTCTCCCACCTCAATAAGAAGAGCACTGGCAAACTTCCAGATTCTTATTACAGCTGTAATGATAAATTAAATCACATTTATTTTGGGGTTGTTTTTTCCTAGGAGGTAATTCAGCTAATACTAAAGAAATTTACTGCTGACTTAATAGATTAATTCAGTCCAAATATTAATAATATTAATACTCTCTACATTTACATATACATGTTGGTCAATCTCAAACTGCTTTAACAACAAAGCCACCATCTTACTCTTCATTTTGAAGACCAGGAAAATGAAGCACAGACAAGGGCATTATGGGGCAAAGTTACAAGCAGAGTCCAAGTCTCATACTTGTATCACTGCCTGCTAAATCATGAGATTCAATAAGGGCTTATTAACTATGAAAGTATCTCTACTCCTGCCAACTCTTTACCAAAAGGTAAGGTTAAGCTCACCAGGTATTCCTCTGTATAGAAGACCAGTGTAAAAAGTATTTTATATTCTAATCTTCTCTTCGTAATTGTCCCTTGAGCCTCCAGAGCTATTCAGGCTCATCAGCTCTCTAGTGGATTTCTAATATAATTCTGGAAGAAAATTACTCCTTTTTTTTTTTATATATATATTTGTCCTTTTAAATTCCTTTCATTCATCTTGGTCTCTAGTTTTCCTACAAAAGCATACATTTCACTACTTGCATGACTCATACTGAGCTTATTTTCCCCTCACCAACTATTGCTCTGCCCTCCATTAATATTTGTCTCTTCTCATTGAAGTTTTTTTTTTCTCTCCTTATACTCCTTTCTCTCCCACTACACTATAAAAATGTCATCATTCTGTGTGACTCTTTTATTCGTATAAACATCTAATCAAATTCAGTAGCACCAAGCTGACGGATTCAGATATACCCTGCAGTCATCAGCTCTATGCAGCAAACAACTAGGTTCTTAACTTTTTTTTTCAGGGCCAGATCCTCAAAATGGGCTAAAATTGAGCTGTTCAGTGCAGCCGAAGACTAGGAGAGAAATCAGTCTTCCTTGTATTAAGTCAAAGGAGTACTCCACCTTGTTTCAGGCTCTTCTTAATTCGTTTCCTCAGTCTTCTTTTCTGGTGATTACAACCTGATGATTCTTTCATTCCTCTTTCCTGAAAAAAAACCCTTCCTTGATGCTAGGCATCACATTAACATTAATAACTTCAGCGTACATAGTGTCTGTTATCAGAATCCCAAGGAGCTTTGGAAACCCTACACAGTCTCATTGACTGAAGCAACTCATCCATGAGCAGGAGGAGGATATGCAGCAGCTCTTTATCAACACACGGAAACACGGAGCACAATAGGATGAGTGTTGCACGTTGACAACGTAGCAAGAAGTTAGGTGAGCAAAATATAATTCTTGCACCTGGAATTGGGTTAGACATTACCATTAACACCCTTTTTCTAGGAAAAGTGTCATGGGATAACTACTAATAACATTTTTCAAATTCTTGAGTAAACACTTCATCCAAAATACACAAGGTGAAATTTCAGCTCTTGCTTTAGTACTGCGTACTGAAAGAGAAACAGGGAAGGGAAGCTCAACATGAAAGCTCCCATGGTGTGGCAAAAATGAGAGCTAGCTCTACAGCTAACTTCATGGTCTTCCTTGGAAAAATTTCCAAGCAGCAATATAGAATCATGGAATCATGAAGGTTGGAAAAAACCTTTTAGATCATCAAGTTCAACCATCAAACCAGCACCCTCACCACGTTCACCATTAAACCATGTCCTCAAGTGCCATATCTAAACATTTTTTGAAAACTTCCAGAGACAGTGATTCCACCACCTCCCTGGGAAGTCTGTTCCAGTGCTTTACAACCCTTTCTGTGAAGAAATTTTTCCTACATCCAACCTAAGCCTCTCCTGGCACAAGTTGGGGATATTTCCCCATATCCTTTCACTTGTTACGTGGGAGAAGAGGCCAACCCCCACCTGGCTACAACCTCCTTTCAGGGAGTTCTAGAGAGTGATAAGGTCCCCCCTGAGCCCCTTTTTCTCCAGACTAAACACCCCCAGCTCCCTCAGCCGCTCTTCACAGGACTTGTGTTCTAGACCTTTCCCCAGCTCTGTTGCCCTTCTCTGGACACACTCCAGCACCTCAATGCCTTTCTTGCAGTGAGGGGCCCAGAACTGAACACAGCACTCGAGGTGTGGCTTCACCAGTGCTGAGCACAGAGGGACAATCACGGCCCTGCTCCTGCTGGCCACACTATTGCTGATCTATCACCAGGGCACAGCTGGCTCATGTTCAGCCAGCAGCATGAAACAAGCATCCCCAGAACTACATTTCAGTGGGCCCCTATCAGACAGGACTGCAGACCTGCCATGGTCCTATGGCCAGTGCACAGGATCCCAGGGCACACACTCACTCATGAGTACATTTTGGCTTACCTGGGACAGCTGATCAAATTATTTGCCCCATGGACATCTGTATGTCTTATAGCCAATCCTGGCTTGTAACAACCACCCCCATTTTTAGGTCGGCTGACACCGGATTCAGTATCCCTAAGACATCAGGCTGCAAACCATAGATTCATAAGCTGCCATGAGCACCTCTGCCACCTATATAGCAGAAGTCAGCAGATAGTTCAGAGTGATATCTCAGCCAGTTACCCTAATGTAAGTCACCTCCACTTATGTGTCAGACTGCTAGGGTGTGTAAATAATGCTGAAGTTGCTTCAAGCTGCAGATCAGCCCTAGATCAGGAGCATGCAAGAGCAGTTCTATTCTGCTCCATCCTGTACCTTTCTTAAAAGAAGACATTTCATGTAAGCTATCTTTTCCCTTTATTCTTCATCATGCAGCTAACAATACCTGGGGCATGAAATCAAGGCATTTAAGCTGTAGGTACCTGAGTGTTAGGCTTTGCAGGAGTGTCACGTTTTTCAGTAAAATTATCACCTTTCCCTCTCCCTTTACAATTAGTCATGTTAGTGTCTCACACCAAACAGTGACCTGCCCAGTCTGGTAACTTAAAAGATGAGATGAGACAGCATTTCACAGTACAGTGCAACCACATTATTTTATGAGGATAACTACTGGAAGACATAAAACTAGCTGCTGAAAGGGGCCAGACATATTTACTCCTAGAAAGAAAACAGTCTTCTTCTTGAATATTTTAGAAGACTAAAACTAACCCCATTTCAAAACACTGTTTGTGGTCCTTACCCACTCCTACAAGCTGTGTCCTCTATCACTTACAACCTGTTCACATTAATGGGCAGATGGAGCCATTACTGCCCTTCTGGCTGATTTTCCCGGGTCTTTAAACTCTTCTTGAGCTGCTGCACTTGTTATCACTGCTTTGATCCAGAGACTGACAGCACACTACTTACTGCTGCAGCTTTACTATCTATCCTGCAATTTTTATCCCTGCCATTTCTCTACTTTATAGGCTTTCAAGCTGAAACACTCCTGCAAGGGAGCTCCTGGAATCTTTTATGTAATGCATTACCTTTCCATGGGTGAAAGCAACCTGTGTTTTCTCTGGAGTTTGTTATGTGTCAAGCATTACAATATTCATTGACCACACTGTGCCTCAGACATGCCAGGCCAGTCTGTTCTGTCATAGCATGAGCATCTGACTCTTGGACTCTCTTCTCCTCAGTCTTTAAAATCTAAAAGAAGGAAGTTTTGGTTGTCACTTACAAATGTTACTGCATTAACTACTTTCACCTGTTAATACTGCAAGTCAGGGTGGAAACGCACTGAGGAAGCCCAGTCATAGTCTTCCAAACTATGGCTAGTGTTGAATTGCAAGCTGTAAAAAATAATTTTCAAATTAAGGATAAATTATGTCTAGACTGAAAAATAACTATTTAATAAAATAAATTTATATATTGTCTATCCATTTAAGTTATTGCTACCAGTGTTTTTCTTCAGATGTGAAGGAAGTATGTCATCCCCTAAGGTGTCAGTGTGAAATGTACGTTTTTAATTTGTAATTATCAGGAATACTATTTCCAACTTGCAGCTAATACTACATCTAGCTTGTATTATTTCCCTCCTTGCAGCTTCTATCTTAAAAAAAGGCAGCTAGTCAATCTTAGGAGACGACATGACAAACGACGCACATTTCAATAGGATTTAACAATAAACAGCCACCTCAACAAAGAGAAGCCTTCCTCCACCTCCCCACTAAAGCAGCATCAGACAAGAAACTAAGTGAGACATGTTAACAGAGACGCACTCCAATTAACGTGTTACAGCTCCTCTAAAGCAGAGACCAAAGGCGACTGCTGCTGAGGATGCTGGGGGATGCAGAACAGTAATTGTCACTTTAGCACTTCACTCCCCGCCGCCCGGCTCCCTCCCAGCCGGGTTTATCTCTAGCCAATTACTGCTGTCATTTGCATTTCAACGTGTGCCATCAGGAGCCAGGGCACAGGCACCAGCCATGGTGACACACAGCAAAGTCAAGCCATTCCTCAAGCCGTTCTACGCCATGTCCTTGGGGTCCAGGACACCCCCCCCCCCCCCCCCCNCACGCTGTGCTCCAAGGGACACTCAGGGAACCGCCATGGCCAGGGATGGGAAAGACATCCCAAGCTCAGCTGAGAGCCTGCAAGAGGCCACAGAGGAGTTTTTCAGGAGATCACGCACGAAAGACACATGCTGGATACCAACGGTACACGTTTTGTTTCTGATGCATCTCCCGATAGCATAATCCCAGGTTGCATTTTCTACTCCAAATCTATTTGCACTGCAAAGCTGCACAGCAGGCAGAGTTGGTATACTTCAGTATGACTATTCTTTAGTACTTCACACAGAGTGGTAAGGTTAGAGAGGATCACTGGAGGTCTAGTCCAACTTCCCTGCTCAAGCAGGGTCCCCTAAAATTCATTAACTCGGGATTGTGTCCAAGTGAATTTCGAATATCTCCTGGGAAGAAGACTCTGGCAGAAGAAGAAGGCAGCCTGTTCCACTGCTTGGTCACATGCACAGTAAAGAAGTTCTTCCTCATGTTCAGGCAGAACTTCCAGTTTCAGCCTGTTGCCTCTCATCCTATTGCCCAGAACCACCAAGAAGAGCCTGGTCCATGCTCTTGACACACCCTCTTCAGATATTTATAGACATTGATAAGATTCCCTGGCCCAGTTCCCTCAGCCTTTCCTCCAGAAGAGGAATGCTCCAGCCCCATGATCACCTTCACAGCCCTTCAGGAGCTCCATTTCTCTGGTACTAAGGACCCAAAAACTGGATACAGTACTCCATGTGAGGTCTCACCAGGGTGTGAGTACAGGGCACCACTATTTGTACTCTTGTAGCACCTACACGTGGAAGCTTGCACATTAGAGCCCACAATGCTGGATGCTTATACTTGTGTACTTGAGCAGGTTGAAGACAGTGGACTGGCCAAGGAGGAACACGGATAAAACAAGGATTCTCAGCTTCTTAGCTAGGGAATGGTCACGATACGTATTGGTGGTGTGCTACTACCTGACTGCACAGAGCTGGGAGTGGATGCAAGAGGGTCTAGGATGAGTGTGGGGAGGTTGGAATTCCAGAGGACAACTGTTGACTGCATACTCTGTGTAGCTAAGATGAAAACACAGCACCTACAGCTGCTCACACCTACTGCTTCACTTCCTAAACAGTGCAGCTAAGACAATAACACGTAAAAGTTCATCAATACTTAATAGATTGCCTCTGTTGAAGGTTGAAGCCTGCCTATTTGCTAAGCATCACAACGAAAATTTACCACCAGTTTTAGAGGTGTATCGGCTCTTTAAACAATCCATTTACTTAATAGTATTTGGAGCTCAGGGATCACTCTTCCGTACTGACAGAAATGTCTGTGGTGCCTGCATTTGTCACCCTGCTCTGTGACATCTCATCACCACACAAGGTGCAGCAGAGACCTCCGAGAGGGAAGAACCACTTCAGCTAGATCTAATTCAACATGGCCTCTGTCACTGAAAATAGTATTTCTTCTGGTATCTGCAGCCAAAAAGAATCAGGTGTATAGAACCATCAGTTTTATTTACTGACAAGATGCATTTCCATGGGTTTTCCCATGAAAGAATTTTTTAAAATTCTGTGGGCGACTCAGACTGTCCACCCACTGCCCAAATGGAGTGGGATACAAATAGCCAGCAAGTGCAGATCAAATGCTACCTCCTACTTAGGAGTGTGCTAGGGAAAGGTTGTTTGTCACTGATGAGCTGCAATCAGAGGCTATGAACTATCCTTAGCATATCTGAGAAGCATTTTGCTCCATTCTAACCAAGGAAAATCAGAGATCAAGTCAAACCAAAGCAAAACACACTGCTTGCCTTTTTTTCTTAACTAGCCACCAGAAAAGTGATGGAAGATTAGGATTTGCTGTGACACCTAGATTGCCACTTCAAGTTTAAAAAAGCACCTACATGTAAAGCTCACACAGAGCTTATTTTCCCCTGCCATCATGACCTTTCTTGTTGGAAAAAAAATAAAGGATGCTTAAACAAATAAGCTAAAGCAGCTTCTAAACGTAGCCAGAGATTGGACTATTGGTGAAGGCCAACAGAAAAGTAATTTGCCCTTTCTTTTGTTTCTTTTTAATTGTTTTTAAATAGGTTTTTTTGGCTGACTGTATTTGAAATCCTCTGTATTAATAAGCTGATCAGTTACTGGCTCTCTATCTGCTAATGTGAGCCAAAAAACCTGCTCTTTTCTCTTTTGTCTCCAAGCCAAAAGAAATTTGTATGGGAAATAAGTCTTCTCCCTCTCCCTGCACTGAGTCACAACACAATGGTAATTGAAAACCTTCTATTTATCACCAGGAACAAAAATGCTAAGCCAGATAGCAAAGAAGGGTTTGAAACAGGGTCTCCAGAACAAAACCTCCCACGACTACAGTCCACACAACTCCTGACTCAGGCATTCTGCCTCTGAACACCACCATGGCACAGACAGGGCTATCTTTCTGTTTCAGTTCATACTGGCTTGACTGACCTCATGTTGTCCTGTAATTCTGTATTATTTATGGTTTTTTCCTGCTACAAAATATAACAGCCTTTTGTTACTTGGCTTACCAATCTGGTTCTGCCAAACTCAAAATCTGCATTTACAAAGTAGGCATTTGTTCTGCACTTTTAATAGTGGAACAGTGATCCAGGCATTGAATATGTTAGGTGGAAAATAAGTTCCACAGAGGGAATTTCTTAAGAGAAGCTGAATGACAGCTGTGGTGTACCCCTATTCCACATCCCTGCTTGCCCTTTCCAGGTGGTTTCCCCTTCCCCCATCTCTAGTCCAAACCACTCCCTCAGGTTCCCCTGTTGTCCTGGCGCCGCCCTTGTACCGCCCCTATGCCCTGCCATGTGGTCTCTCCACGCCCCCTCTGCCCGGCATAAGGGATTCGGAATCACGGGAACCGCTCTCTCTGCCTTGGGGTTCAGCCAGCCACCAGCTTCCCTCTCTCTGGGCACCATGCCATGTGCCAGCCCTCTGCCTATGGGGGCTGGCACGTGTGCTGGTCCCAGGCCTTGGGGAGTTAGCATGGAATAAAGACCTGCTGCAGTCTCCATGCAAGAGAGCCTTCTCGCCTCCTTTACCGCCACCGCGTTGTTGCTGCTGCCTGCCTTACCAATGCAGAAACTACGCACAGCAACAGACAGCTGGGGAAGAACTGCTGGAATCATCTGGGATGAATTCACTGACTGTTATTGCTTCTCACAGTGACACAGCAAGGACAGTAGCTAAAGACTGAGGGTGGCTCGTTAGTGTTGGGACTAAGGGGAGATGACTTCCCAAATGCCCCACCTCAAGTTTATCCTGTTAGTCCTGCCTTTAGCAACTGGTCCAACCAGCTCTCATCCAAAGGATCTTGGCCATGGAGGGCTCAGCTTCCCATCAGCAGAGTGGCTGAATTAGTGCACATTTGTGGAAGCCTTTATCACTTTTTATGGAGCTTTAACTAAAACCTGCTGCTGCTCCTAATTTTGCTGTCCCTGTCATACCAACTGAAGGATGTACACGCTCTCATCATACACAGAGATGCTGCTTCCCTGAGAACACACAGCATCTACACTCTATGTACCAGCAGGTGTGAAGCACTCTCCACATGTAATTTTCTAGAAGGATCTTAGATCTTCTCTTACTCATTGTTTTAGTGATCATCACCACCATCTTCACATGTCCGATACCCTTTCATACTGAATACTTAGAGGATTATGCTATCTGAACACCAGAGAGAATCAACAAGAGACAACAATAGCTTGACTGGTTAGGTTGAGACTGTACACTGGGTCCTCCTAAATGTGATAGACTAGGACCTTTGGCTGAATGGCAGTAATTATCTGAAATGTTAAAACTACAAAAAGCAAGACAAATTGCACTGAAAAAAACAGCTCTAAGATTAATAGTGCATACAGTGTTCCAGAGCTTCTCAATAAGGAAAGCACAGGCAGAACTGCAACAAATAGCTACATTTTTTTTAACCCACAGAGGACAAAAAACTTCTTTTTTGGGACTGAGATTTAGTGTTGCATCAGAGGCAGAGCTCTCTTGTACATGTACGTGCATATATATCATCCAAAACAGCTGAGAGGATATACATTTCAGATTCTCTCCTAATGGTCAGTCAGTTTAATTAACAGCAATCTTTAATTGCTACAGCAGGCAGAAGTAACCTGGCTATAATTTACATCGTGACAACAAGCCATCAGCCAGATTTCCAGAGGCAGACAGCACTCACTGATCTTGGAACTTAACTGAAGTTGGTGCTTGGCTTTGGAATCGGGACTGGTGATCTCTTTTGCCCTCTTTCTTCCTCTCCTTTTCTCTTCCTTTTCATCTTACCCCTTCATCCAAAACCCACTGTTGTGTAATTATATAGTAGGACAGGAACTAACCAATTTCCATGCCACAAGTGTAATTTACTAATAAAACTTTGTGAGTTTTTGTGGACCCTCCAGCTTTTGTTCCTCCTTTCAACCATGAGCATTTATGAATCTCGTGTGCTCCCTTCCCCTTAAGGGTGGGACATCACATTTTTGGTGTCATGGGCGGGATGCTGTGGTTGAAAGAGTCCGTTTGGGATACCATCACTACCCCTGAGTTCTGGGCAGGGCATGCTGGGAAGTGATCTATTGGTTGTTAAGAGCCAGAAGGGATCCAAGCAGCTGCAAGCCAAGACTGTCCAAGAAATGTCAGTGCTTGACTGCTCCCTGATTTTGGAAAAGTTGAGAGAATATAATGCCTTCCCAATTCCCCTGGGCACAGAATAAGCAAATGAAAATTGGTATAATCCTGAGGTGGTGGTTAAATGCATAAATATGGTGTTAAGAGAACAAAAGGTACAAAAGAGGAAAGGTAAAGCAATTTTATGTGCAATTTTGGGAAAGCTTTTACTGCTGCCCAAAAGGAAAGATATGCCAACAAATGAGTAGAGGGGAAAAAATGACTGGATGTTTGCAGGATTTGGTGAAAAGATTGCAGGACCAGTTAAATGAGAAGAGAGAAAGCAGGCTTTGGGAGAAAATGTTGTTTGTTGCTGAGCGTGAGCATACTATGAGGCTTCAGGTGGAGCTTTGGGATGCAGACAAGAGAGTATTATAAGAGGAATTGCAGGATTTAGAATTTCGACCGTTTTCAGAAACACCACTCATAACACTGACTTTTTGTATCCAATGAAGAAGTTGGAAGACAGTAGACAGGTCTGTTTTTCTTACAAAGCGAGATGTTATGTTTGCATTGTCATCTGACGATGAGGAAGTAACATTAGGACCTCTAATTAAAACTGAAACCACAGATAATGGTCAGGGTCAGCAAACTGCTACCAAAACAGTATTGTATACAGCAACTCAGATATCTGAGTTCCAGAAAAAGTATAGCAGACTTGCATAGAATGGAAATGTATGGGCTGATCCCGACAACACTGAAAAGGGGAAAGATGCTTCTTTATCTTCAAGTCCCCCTGAATCTACTAGACCCCAGGGTAGAGCGGAAAAATCACACAAAAAATTACCCACTCAGCCTCTCCCCCATTCTATTTTATTCAGGTGGCTCATTTGCCAAGAGCATTATGGCCACAAGCCAGATGAGATGGAAATCCAGCAAGTGAAATCCTATGGCATACATAGTGATGGCCCATCCATTCAGATTCCAGTAGGTTCTTGTCAACAAATAATAACATTTCTAATAGTAACTCAAATTCAGAGAGCATCCCATTTGTAGAGGCAACTTGAACCACAGGAGGCCCTCCCAAAAGGGTGGGGGAAGCAGCAACAGCAGTACAGCAAGCACTTCATGAAGCAGAAGTTGAGATTCCACCTGAGGAACGTCAAGACCAAACTGGCCCTGACAGACCAAAGAGATCTTTACTATTCAACTCAACTACATTTAAAGAGACAGATATTCTGAATGGAGAAGAAGAATTTTTGTCATCAGCCTGAGCTGTTAAACAACTTGAGCCACTAAGGGGTAACCTGTCCAGACAAACCCCACCAGGACTTGTATTATTTTCTCAGCCCAGAAACAATACTGGGAATGATGTCAGCATACCCCCACCGAAGATCAAGTTAACCATGGAAGGGCTGCTTATCCTTCTTGCAGGAGCAATGATTGCCAGCATGAACCAAATTTGAGTCACACATCAACAAGCTGAACCCACAGGGTGGAGACTCTCTGTTCTTTATTTACGGTAACAATACTACATTCTGCACCACACGTTTCCCAGCTGTGGGGGCAATTTACTATGGCAGCATTTATAAAGGAAGGAGATGAAAGTAATTTACCCACTGAAATTCAAAAGGTAGCCTGGGATAATGCAGCCAAATTTGAAAGGGAATTCCACTCTTGGTGGTAACTAATTAATTTCACTTATGACTCCACCAAGAGTAAAGCCAAAATTTGCAACAATATGCAATGCTTTGGTACATACTACATACCCAATCACTGTGTCAGGATTCAATTCCAACAGAGCTGTACTCTATTCCCTGGAGCATAGAGTAAGGGCCCAATGGAATGGATGTGTCTGCATAAGAACCTCTTGAGATTTCATTCTTGTAGACAACCTTGTTGTAGATACAAGTAATCACCCTTATATTTGTGTCTGTAACTGTGTTGAAATCATGGGATCTGATTTTAGTTACTGAGCTTCTGTTACATCTTATCAATTGTTATGATTTAACACTGATTTAAGACCTACACCCTACCCCTGTTGGAATGAATCTCAGCTTAATAAAGCTGCTACTGAAGCAAGCACAAGAAAATGGACAAATGACTGATTACTTCTCCTCAGGATGTGAAAGAAATCCAGGTGATGGAATGGGTGAAAAAAGATGAAGAACAACATTCGTAGGACATGTTATTGGATGGTTGCGAACAGCAACAGGAGTTTTTAACAAGGTATTGCATCCTGTGATTGTTCTTTTAATATTAACCTTTCTGCTTTTCATTTTGATAATCGCGTTGTACATCAAGTTGTGAAGGATTATTGAGAGATTACCCCCAAAGAGTAGGACAGAGGGAGAAAGAGTAAAATGCATTCTATAAGCTTTCTCATCTTTTCCCTTTTCAAAGAATGGTTCACCAAGTCCATATCGATGTTTGTGCCATGGGGTGGTGTATAAACCCAGAAGATAAGGGGCTAATGTGTATGTCTCAAATACCAACAGCTGGATGGCTGCAGAGCTGACCAAGGATTGTTGGTAATGACATACCATGAAAAAGAAGAAAATGTGGCTGGAGAAGGGGGCCATGCAGAGGTAGGGCAGTACTTTTCCAGGATAAACATCCTTGTTCTAGCTCCTGGAGATAAGAATGACACGGTACTGCACAAGTGCAGGAATGAGGTTGAGAAATGGACATTGAGTGTATGTCAGGGACTGAAATGGTTCATGCCTTAAACATTGTTATGAAGTTTTGCCCATTATAGCAAAAACTGTATAAAGAAGCTACAACCACAGAAGCCTCCTTGAAGAACTTTGGACTGCGAGTTAAGCAACCTAGATAAGATAAATGCGACACTATTTTTCAATCATCTCAGGTCTAGGGAGAAACAAGCAAGGCCAAAGGAGGAAAATGCATCCACAAGGTAGCCAAACACAGCAGAGATTCCTCCCTGGCTAAGTTTGGGTGGGGGAGACCACAGTCCACAGAAGCCAGGTTTACTCCCCCCAAAACGAGGTGGGGAGGAGGTTTCAGGTGTAACCTCTGGTCAGAGGCAGTGAACACCCGCCCTCCCTTACACAAACCGGCCCAGCTGTGGAAACCCCAACCCCACAGGCCACATCCACAGGATACTCATGTGAGAGGCAGCTAAGGTGGTGTCATAACCCATCAAAGACCCCTCAAAGCACCCCCCCGGGCCTTCCACCACAGGACTGCATTTGATGCAACAGATCCAGAGTCTGTTGTAAGAGACAATGGCAAATTCCCCCTCCCAGCGTGGTGCCTGAGTTTTCCTACCTAACCTGAGTGTATATTAACCCACTGGATTCTATGCTTTTTGGGGGGGCCTTCACCACCAAGAAGACCAGCTGGAGAGGATCAACAGAACATTGCTGGGATCCATGGATGGTAATACTTTCCTTATTCTGTGTCTGTCACTCTCCTTCTATCCCCCCCACCTCTTTCTCCTATTTCTTTCTCTTCCTTTTACTCACCTTTTTCTCTCTCTCCCTCTCATATTTACTATTAAATAAAATTCATACTATTGTCACTGGTATATGGTCTCGTTTGCATCTTAATTTGGGCAGAGGCATTTCTAAGAACTTTACTAACTGACAGTGTATTGGCGGGGGAGGGGGGGGAGGGCAGAGTCAAGACCACCTAAAACCAGACCCCAAAGCCCTCCAACCCATTTCCAGTAAGGACTAGAGGAAAGGACTGGACATGGTAACTAATTTGCATAGAAAGGTATCTCCACCAAGCCTGGGCAGGTTTTGGTCCCCCACTGCCAAGGTGTTCAGTTCAAGCAGTACTTATTACATAGAGTAGATGAAACATTTCTTCTATCTCAATAGTTAATGAATACTAATAAATGAATGAGAGATGCCTTAATAACTCTAAATCCCATAAGCAAAGAAGTACTCCACTGTACACTGTAAACTCTAATAAAAGAAAATTAGGGATGTAAAGTCAAACCATGGGAAAGGATGAAAAAGGCAATTTTTTTGCCAGCTCATACAATACTTGGCTACCAAATCTGTGAAGTAGTAATAGCACCAAGTACACCTTTTTAAAGCTTCTGTTTCTCCCAAATGTACAGTTCATCAGAGAATGCTCCTGGCTTCTCATCGTCTATTTCCCTTTCCAAAAGGTACTCAGGAAAATTGTTTTTTCCTAGCAAACAGAAGTCCATAAGAACTTACAAATCAACCATATATGCTACACCAACTTGCTTTTATTACAGAAGAACAATTCCAGCACTGATATACTACTATATTTCATTCAGTAATTTTCAAACCTGCATGCCTGAAGTTTTCCTTCTGAAAGTTCCCAGAAGTGTACTTCAGCACTTAAGCTGTTTGGATGGAAAAAGTATCCTCCACTTTAGAAGTGGGGAGAAGCAACAAAGTCCAGCATTCTTTTCTTCTCCCTCAACAAACAGGCATCACTACACCCATCCCAAATGCACTGCAAAGGGATTGTGTTAGGTCCTGGACTGATTATTTTACTCACATATTACATTCACTTCCCTTCTACTACTATTTTACTCACATATTACATTCACTTCTCTGTGAAGAGAAGGTACTTCTCTTCACATTCAAGGTTCTTCATAGCCTCTCTTTGTCTCTTCCAAACCACATTTAGAATTCCACCTCTGATCAGCCCATGGCAGACACTGACCCCTCTCCACTTGTTAAACTTGCAAACAAATCTCTTCATGCTCCCCATAAACTCTCATAATTGCCCAAATTCCTCTAATGTCGGGATGGAGAATGTACTGAGAGACCATTGCTATCACGTTGGTTAATATCCAGTCACAGCCACTTTGTTTTCTGCCTGTTGTCCATCTGGGATGTGTTCTTATACCTGGAACACAACTGTCTTTTAGTATAGCACCTGACACAAGAGAGCCATGGGCTTTGGCTAAGCTCTTGATACTCTGGTATACGAGAAAATTAAAAGCATCAGCAACATGGAAACTGCAGGAAGGTTTAATAGATTCAACCACTTACAACACTAACCCATAGGAGCACATACCAGTCCCTTTACATGTGCTGACCTCCATCAAAAATAGTTGCACTTTGTAATAAAAATAAACTCCAAATAAAAGCTTCGTAAATCACCACTATCATCATCACCTCCTCTGCTACTTGTGCAGTGGCTTTCTTTTCTTTAGTGACAGGATGAGAGGACACAGTCTTAAGCTGCACCAGGGGAGGTTTAGGTTGGATGTTAGGAAGAATTTATTCACAGAAAGGGTGAACATTGGAATGGACTGCCCAGGGAGGTGGTGGAATCACTGTCCCTGGAGGTGTTTAAAGAAGGACTGGATATAGCACTTAGCGCCATGGTCTGGTTGACAAGGTGGTGTTAGGTCATAGGTTGGACTCGATGATCTCGGAGGTCTTTTCCAATCTAACTGATTCTGTGATTCTTCCATTACTGCTAGAAGGAATCCAAAATCCCTCTGTTGCTGGAGTTCTTTACCCTGGCCCCTGAGGGCAGGCATGTTTTCTTCTTCAGCATATTTATTATTGCCTCTACTGTGCAAGGGCACTTCCAGGCAGACAGAAAAGAAGAGTTGCTCTCACAACATGGTACATGGTAATCTAAAGGCATGTGGAATACCCATCAAGCTGGCATCACAGTCATGGCCTGATACAGCCCAGGCTTAGGGATGTGCTTTCAAAGAGAGTTGAAACTCTGAGACACAGAATGTCTGTCAGTCCTGAGAATAGACTATGTAACTACTCCACCTTCACTGCAATTTTTACCCATCTTAAAGCCAGGATAAATCACCACAGCTACAGCTTCTTGATAACATGTGAAAAGTTTTGGCTTTCCTCTGCCTGGTCCAGGGCACATGTTGATCAGCCAAATGATGCCCATGTAAAAGCACAAACTCTGGTCCCCTTTGTTTTGCACCATAGCTGCACTTGAACTGACAGCATGTCAGTGCTGGCATCACTGGCAGAACAAAGGAGACAAAGGCTGACACAGGAGAGGGAAACTTTGTTAGGCTCCTAAAGAGCAGCAATATTAATAAAAAAATTAAATAAAAAGCAAACTCTAGGAAAAGGACACACCTGGACCAGGAGCAATTTTTAAAGGAGGAAGCTCTGCCCATCTGCCATGTGTGGAGGGCTCACCATCCATAAACCTGCCTTTTCTTACAGTTTTGTGCAAGAGAGCTTGGATTTGGTGAACAGAGACAGATCCAGAGGGCTATTTCCTATGCCACTACAGCCCTAGCAATGCCTGCACTGCCTTATCTCTTTGTAAACAAGCTAAACCAGGCCGGGCTAAGTGCACAGGAAAGTACACTAACCACGAGTGGATTTAAGGCTCTTGGCACTAGACACAGCCACTTGGTTTAAGTGGCACGTGTCTCAGTATTAAGGCTCATGCTAAGCAGTTGCAAATGGATGTGGCAGGCATGCTCTGCTCCGCGCTGAGTTTAATGCAGGAAATTGTGTGTGTTCCAATACTGTAACATAGGAAATCTGAGACCTAAAAATGTACCCTGGGGAATTAAATCTCTGCTCTTCTCCCCTGTCTCCAGCTCAGGAGTGCCCAGAGTGGCCTTTGTATAGCCTCACTTCCAAACATAGCCTGATCTGCACTTATTTCCAGTACTACCTAATATGCAAGGGACATTTCCAGGGAGACAAAAGGCTGTATCTCATCCCAAGCAGCTCACAAACTAAGGATATGCAGAGGGGACTGATGTGTCACTTCACTTCAGTCTCTCCCTTTGCACAGCTTCAGAGCCCAAACTTCCTTCTACTCCCCCAATTAAAAGAAGTACATTGCTGCATTTATTTGTTAGTGCAGCAAGAGATATCCTTGTCAGCAGCACTGAAGCTGTGCAAGTGACTCTTGCAGATGCCATTGTTCTTAGAGATAGGATTTCATTACATAAAGCCTGCCCACTGAGAGATATGTTGGGAAGGGGGGGGACAGGAAGGAGGGGGAGGGAGGAAAGGGGAGGGAGCCTTTTAACAGAGAGGGGAAAAGAAACCCTCAGAGATCCAAAATATATGATTCTTGATTCACAGGGAGGCAGGAAACACAGCTCACACCCAAACAGAGACACTCCTCTATGGCAGACAAGCATCCTGATGATTGTTGGCTTTGTTGTTACAACAGGAAACTCCCCCGCCCCGCTCTGCAGTGCTGGATTCTCGGAGGCACCTACCAGTACTTGCCTTTTGCTGCTCCCTTTTCTGCAGGAGCGGGAGGAGCTGCTGGAACACGCTGCACAGCAGCTGAAATGGGAAACATCTCGGGGATGCAGCATCTTTCAACTCACCCAACAAATAATCTGCTCTAATTTATATGGCTGACAGTGAACAAGACATTACAAAAACATATTTCCTGTGGGTTAGCACAGCAAACAGCAAACAGCATAGTACAAAACTCATGATACACCACCATATGGCTTCTGCCATATTTTTTTTGCTAATAATGTAAAACAACATGCACTGTGGTAGCTGCAATGACCACAACGCCACTACAGCCTGTTTATGCCAGGACTAAAGTGGTTTCTTATTAATTATTTAGGTATAGCATTGTATTTTAAAAACCTTGAGGATGGAATAATAGTATTCTTATTTAGTTATTTTTCAGCTAGACTATGATTAAACTGTTCAAAAGTCAGAAGTCCCAATTTTTCAGCAAAACTGGGATGGGAAAACATCGCTTACCGTCAAAACAGAAAGCATGATGTCAGCAACCTAGTAAAAATACCTACTAAAAGGCATGGGTTTACAGCAAGCAGTAGCTGCAGCCACTATTCTGAGCTGTAAAGGGGAGACAGAACTGGAGAGCTCTGTCCTGCTGTGATGAACTGCAAACTTAATCAGGATCCATACTGGCTTGAAATATGTAATC
The DNA here is from genome assembly GCA_013399875.1 of Gymnorhina tibicen. Classification (NCBI taxonomy): domain Eukaryota; kingdom Metazoa; phylum Chordata; class Aves; order Passeriformes; family Artamidae; genus Gymnorhina; species Gymnorhina tibicen. The sequence goes on from VXAZ01007860.1 coordinate 121,181, forward strand.
TGTATTGTCCATTTCCCTCCTCCTCTCTGTGTGTGTACAGATGGTCAAAACCTTACAGCTAACCCTGAGCAATGGATAATGAGGTAATAACACTTCCCAGCCTCCAGCCTCTGTGGTTACTTCCAAATTAACTACGTTATGCGATTCATAACACCAGAAACAAGAGTATAGTTCACCAGTCAGACCAACTTGTTAGTCAGGAAACGGTTACAGCAGCTACATTTCTGCCCCTATTTTTGCTCTTTAAAATTGTGTATGGCTACTGTAAACATACACATCAAACCATCTCTATGTTCCAGCTTCAAGAGAAAAAGAACAACAACAAAAAAAACCACTGAAAAAAAAATAACCCCCTCCTACCCAGACTTGTCCTGAATACTAATGCTAAAACTATTACAAAATGCTAATTTGGTACCAACAACCTATGATTAAAAAAACAATGAAGCACCTCAAGCACATGAATTAAGGCATCATCTTAAACATGGTCTTTTCTTCTTAAGCTAGAAAACCCTTATATATACACACATCTGGGCCTTTTTTTGCTCTCGATGATCTCAAAGCTATATTAAAGATGTAAATCATTCTGTAAGCTAGTCTAATGCATTTGGGGTCTGAATGAAAGCTAAAGACACCACTAAAGACAACCACAGATGAAGCCAAAATCTCAGCTAAGATTATTTTCTGTCAGTAAACACCCCCTGAAGGCAAGTCTCATGGATTACTGGGATGCCTATTGAGTTACTTGAGTACCATTACCTAACATCCAGTATTTGGCATAGAATATCACTACATGCTTTCATACTTAACATACTTAAGCAGTCAGTGGTAAAGATGCACTTTCACAACACTTCCGAGGCAAGAGTCTCAAAGTTTTAGTAACACTAATAATTCATCTTTACAGTTTTTGCTTCCTCTCCAGTTTAAGGCATAGGGAAGGCTGATTTCCTTCTCCATGCTGCACTGTTCACCAACAGCAAATCTTGAAATGGAAACCTCAGTGCTCAACTTCTTTTCATGTGTTCTAACCATCTGACGCTACTCCCTTACTACTATATCAATCTTTCTTGCTCTGATCTTGCATTTGTGCATAGCATCTAACTTACATAATGCCTTCCATCAATAGAGTGAAAAAGTAGGCAAACCCCCCAAAATTCTTGCAAACATACTGGCCATTTAAGAGAAGGAAGAACAGATTGCTTGGCCAGGACCAACTGTTAAACTGCAGGACCTTTCCCACCCCACCCTTCACTTTTTGTCTAAAATACTGAAATTCTTAGAACAGGGATAAAGACCTAACCTTGGTCAAAACTTGGGCAAAAAATGGCAAAAAACCACAGAGATGAAAAATAGAACAAATCCAGAAACTCCTCCACTCTCATCCAGATCAAAACTTCCCTTTATACAGTATATCTTTACATTGTATAAAGGTTTTAATTTTGCCAATTCATTATAAATATTAAATAACTCCCTACATCAATAGTATCCTTGACAGATCCATAAGTATTTGACTCTAGTTAAATGCTCTGTAGGGAACTTCGATGAAAATAAAAGTTCCTCCTACTAGCAATAAAAACATTTGTGTCATCAACAAACCCAGAAATACATCAAACCAAAACATGTAATGCTGGGTTCTGGAGTGCAGAGAAGCTGAATACCAGGTAAGAAAGAACTAAGCCAGGAAGTTAAAAAATAATTTTTTTTTCTATTTAAAATTGTAGCCACATCAGATTGATCATAACCTTCAACTGATGAAACATTTTACATTGTTTTTTACATTAAACAATTTACACTGTTTAGCTGATGTTCTTCAATTCACAAGTGCATGCAATTAACAATTACAAGGGTGCAATTAAAACTTGCAAGAGGTAAGCAAGTCTCCCATAGGCTCTCCCAGAAGTAGACAAAGTAGCATTTCCACTTCAGATCAAAGTAAATTACAAAACCCAACTAAATTTGCATGGACAAAGGACTGCAGGAAACAAATACTTCACATTTGACAAGAATAGAAGTTCATTTTTTCACCATCGCTTTCACTATTCTCTTTGCAAAGAGTTTGTCTCCATTAGAGAGGGAAGGTAGTTCAATAGCTAGTACAAGGCAAGAGAGACTTGCCAAAATGACACAGATTAATTTTAGTGTCAGGAACTACTGTAAATCTCAGCAGTTTGAAAGGTGCCGTCAGCTGGAAAGGGGAGGGGATGAGAGTCAGAATCTATTTGAAACTTCACAGAATATAGGCCTCAAAACCATGAGAGAGAACAGCTCTGGAAAATAAATTACTTTATAGCAAATCTAACAAACATTTTCTATAAGATGTCTCAACTTTGGGGTGCTATTTCACAATTTAAGTTTCTTTAACATCTCTAAATCTGGACAACTTTCTATTAGCAACTTTGAGGTACAGGAGTGAATCATCATCTTCTCCTCAGTTATTATTGGTATATATTATACCAATATATACCGGTATATATTGCTTCAGCTGTCAGCTAGAAGTATTTGCCATTCTTCCCATTTCTTTTCTATCTCAGCCTAACACCACCATCACTTTGACTTTTAGAAAGCAGCAAAGACATAATAATGATGTATATTTGTATATATTTTCCCCCTTTAAAACCGATTTTGCTCATATGAAGGCATAAACAATCTCAAGAAGCATCTCTAAAGAGCCATACACAGCTTTCACAAAAAGCTGCTTTTAAAGCTGTCTAGCTCTCTTCCACCTGATCCTATAAACACTGCTGGCAATTTTTCCCCCATGCCTCTAACATATTTTCACTTAGCACCAGTTTGATGTATAAGATCTGACAGCCAGGCAGTTATAGGCCACCTGCATCACTGTCGCCATGACAACAGTGAAAGACAATCCATGATCCCATGCCCTGGTCACACGTTTCAATACAGCTTATCTGTCCAAAGCCACTGAGTCTAATGGAAGAGAGTAATTACAATCTTCCACTCATTGTCAAAATTCTCACCATATAATGCTCTTCAAAATTATTTTATTCCTCTCACATGGCTGCTTTGCAAAAAAAAAAAAAAAAAAAAAAAAAAGAAAACAAACCCCAAAAGAAACCTTAAGTGAGTTTGGAAGGGAGAGAAAGAGTGAAAAGCAAGTCTGTGCCGGATAGAAAAATGCAGCAGTGTGAGCAAACTGGCTCTTCGCAGCGCTGAAGGACTAATCAGAAGCAGGGGAATGTACCAACCACTAAGAGGGATAAATGAAAATTTGTCTTCCATTCTTAAAGCATCACTTAAAATCCTTTTGGTTTTGCACTGAAGGTGAAGAGAGGATATTAGCTGCCCTCTTTTCCCCTCCCCTTTCTGGAAAACTTCTTCCTATCAAAATGAACAAGCACTATGCTGCACTATGCAGCAGCAGCAGCCTCAGCAAGCAGCATGGCTCTTCAGATGACCATGTCACTAAAGAGAGAGGGAACCCTGTGTCTGAGACAGCAGAGCAGCAGCTCCTCCTCTCCACCCTCTATAACAGACTATCCCTTCATTTTTTATTTTTAAAGCAGAACTGCAGGGCAAAGCTTCAGAATTTTACCCTTTCTGATCCCTGTCCCTAAAGGATCACTGCATTCCCTCCATCTCTGGCAGAAAATGCCAAAATGTTATTCCTTTGTCTATGGCCATAATTAGCATGGAGATCAGGGTAAAACGATATACAGTTTGCACCTGTAAAACAGGGACATGACTTTCCTGCCTTATAGGGAACTGAGAGGACAGAGGGAATCCAGCCATGACACAGACCAGCAGCACCTATTTTGAACTATGGCAAATGTTGGACAGTGAGTACCTGGACTCTCAGCCTGCAGTAGATACAAATGCAATACTTTCTGGCACAGAATTTGGTGCTGGAGGATCAGGTCACATCCATAATAAATGAGAAGCTTTGCTTTCCGCTTGATACTCCTTGTCCCAATCCTTCCTTCTCCAAGCATCTTCATGCAAATCAGTCAGCATGTTGAAGCTCCAATTTATTATGTAATAAATACCTCTTGAATGAGTAAAATGTGATGAGTAAAATGTGATAAATCAGGAACAGACAGACAAAAAGATACAGTAATTTATTAAAATGTTTCATCCACCCATGTCCAAACCACACTAGTAAATAAAATGTCAGATGACTGCCCATTTTAGAGACATATTTTTAGTTGGATGCTTTAGGCCACAGCACTGGCACCAGGAAATGAAAGCTTCATTCACAGCACATTTCTTGCATTTGCCATACAAGGTTACCCTGACTCAGCTGACACAGTAACCCCACTGTAGCTCAGGCCCCAGAGTCCTGACTCTCAACTCCCAAACCACAAGGTAAATAAAAAGTCAGTCTTTTTTGGTCTGTACTTACAGGAACACAAACAGGGCTGAGGACCCTCAGTCCTGATGTAGTTCAAGCATGCATTTGAAATAACCTTCAGCATTCATGGCAGAATTACTTTAAAGAGAAGCAATGCTGTGATTTAATGACCATCTTTTAACATGTTAGCCAAATAAAATGTTACAACCAACAAAGGTAATAGGATCTTTAAGTTTCTGTAGAGCTGCGACTCCCTCCCAAAGCCCTGTACAAACCTAGTGCCTGCACCACAGAAACACAGCCAGTGCTGTGGCTGTGCACCACAGACAGCCAAGGCTGCCCAAGGGGGCAGAGAGACGTGTTCAGAGGGGCAGCAGGCATGGCCTGGCATGGACTCTGCCTATACAGCAGATCCCATACAGCATCAGTCAGAAAATCCCTACTGATGACAAGTAGATGAAGCCCTGCTTTCACCTGATGTTTTTAAGGGAGAGGACAGATTTTTCAGCTGGGGTAAAGCAGGCATCTCAGCAGATGTGTGTGGCTTTATACCAGTTGAGCAACTAGTCCAGGGCTCCCCTACACAGAGTGCCCCCAACTCCTTCCTGCCTTCTGGCACTGGTTCAGCACCATCACAAAGGGAAGGGTGCCACCTACAGCACTGCGCACAGCGCTTCCTCCAGCACCATGGCTTGCCTTGGACGTCTCCCAGTGAAGAATTAGTCAGGGCCGGCCCCCTTAAATGGAGGCTTGGTGACTCTTCCATGATAGAGGTTGGCAACGTCCTCAAACTGGTTTCTTATTATAGGAATGCAGAAGTAGAGTGTCTCAAATAGATTCCTTGCCTTCATTTCTTTGATGTCTTACTGTTGCAGTGTGAGTATTTCCTCTTCTACTATACCTGCATGTCAGTACTATCAAAACTACTGCATTAACTTCTATCTTATTTTTTTAAAGATGTCTTAGAGTGTCAAACATTATTTACTTCAGAACTTCTTCAAAGAAGATTTGGTTCCTGCCCCCTCACATTTATGTGCTTAATTCCTTTCTCTCTCCTTTCCATGGGAAAGATCAATTCAAATAACATATTTTCAGTCTTGTACAAGCTACATCTTTTGGAGTTTCTCTGTGTGCAACACCCAGCCTCTAGAAAGGTGTTAGAGTTGAGGTGCCTCTTCCTGGTTTTAATCTTACTAAACCACTATTAATTCATACAGGGGATGCCTAACCAATAGGTAGAGTCTGCAAATCAGTTCTTGCTTTTATGGAAGAGTGCTGGCTCTATTCGTCAATGCTGAGATAAATGTCCCTGTGCAGAATACATGATACACACACACTGTCCAGAAGGAAGACAAAGAAGCTGAATTAGTCTGACAGCCCAGCTGCCACTGTAGATGGAACAGTCAGAAAATGAATACGTATCCATAGCCACTGCAAGAACTAAAAGTATAATCCTGTAAATCAGAATAACAGTTTAGCTAAATATGAGGATTAGGTTCTCCTCTTTTCTTCATGCTCTGGTTTTTATTATGCAAGAATCTTTCTAATTATTACAAATTTGCAATGAAAAGCAAAGCTCTGGTCAGAGTGCTGAGACTCTACCAAGTCAGGAAAGAGGAAAAATTAGAATTAATAACTCTTTAATAGACTGTTTCATTCATAACTGCCCAAGTGTTCTCCCTGCTTGGGGTAACTTCAGGAATGACCCCAGGGAGCCAAAGGCCACAACAGCATGCTTCACTGAACTTGATGTGGTCAGAAGGCATCTTGTCTAGCAAATTCTGGATAGCATGAGAGGAAATGTGCCAGTAACTGCCTCTCCATGCCCAGGTGCCTGTGCCTGGGGACAGGCACAAAGCAGCCACAGGGAATAGCCACAGACCACCACCACATAGGATCTTTGTCAACACTGCATACAACTAGTCTGGAGTGAAAAATTGTACTGGAAACAGGCCAGAGAAATGTCACAGGTCTACCTTTGCACTAATCCAGACAGTTTTGGTGTTGTGTGTCTCTGGTGCAGTTCAGCTACCAGAGGAATAGCAGCTGGGAAGCTCCTTCACCAGCACCCCTGTCTTCCACATACCCACAATCCAAACACTAGGCTTCTACATGGTGATGGCATCTTTTTCTCCCTAAACCTCCCTCACATCTACAGTTGCTGCAAGGACATCACTCCTTATCACGTGTGGCACAGGGTCATGGGGAACAGGACAGAAGGACACACTGCTTTCGCCAGGATCTTGTGCGTGCACAGGATCACAGAAGACTTTACACTGCAACTTCCTGGCAACAAGCCAGCTGGAAAGAGCCAGATGGAGAAGCGAGTCCGGTGGCCTGACAGCAGAAACCCAGTGCAAAAATATGAAGGTAAAAATCCAAATGCTCAATATCAGAACTCTGCTGGTCTGAGGCATTTGGTCTGGTAATACTCCTGTGGCTAAGAGCCATCAAAGACCTTCAACCTACTTGGAAACCACTACAACCCAAAGAGTCTTCAGCATTTAGAAGGGCAAAATCCTACCACTGACATGGGTCAGAAAATCTGAGATATAGTCTCATCTATCTGAATTTTTATATATATTTATATATAGTATTTATAGCTATTTATAGATAAATAAAGACTACTGGAAGCCAAAATGTAACGAGCACAACAGGCAGCAGAAAAAACCCCCCAAACAACTAAACAGAACCACAAACAGAAATGTGAACCGCACCTAAAAGTGAGAGGAAGCATCAAACACCAGAAACAGTGACCAGAGAGATGTGTACCCATGCATCATGTGCTTCCACATCTATCACATGTCTCCTCCAAAAGTAGGAGGTGCCTTTTGTAGGCCAGTGCTGCAGCTGGGAGCATGCTGAAGAGGAGAGGTATAATACTCAATACCTGCTCTGTCAGCTGAGGTGTTTTTAGACAGACACACCAGATACAGGTGTCCCTGCACATACAGTACTTCCATTCAGTGACTGCTTCTATGTTTATGAGCCACCACATTCACAAACAACAAGTCATATGTTCAACTGGACATGTCAGACACCTCCAGCTTCATTGTCGCTGCATGTGTTAGTATCTAACTGCATTTTTGTTCTGGTATTGATTTATTTATCCTTGCAGGCTTAATTTATTCACATTTAATTTTCACACAGATGCCGTAGACGCAGGATCCTGCACTCATAACACCACCTGTCTGCTAGGCTTTGCAACAACCCAAAGACATGCCTAACTTGTGTTGTCTAAGACCTATTGCTTAGCACTTTCTTCCCCCTATGTTTAAACTCTTGTCTTGCAGATTCTTTGAGTTTCAAAATCCCACCTGAAGTCTAAGGATGGTGCAGACTTGCCAGCTGGATGCAATATGAAGAATGTAACTAATCTCACCAATACCTTCCTAGTTTACTTCACAACAAGCAAATGCTTTTCACAGTACTGACTTCCTGCTGGAGCCAAGAAATTCAGCTACTTCAATGAGAACTGTTGTAATACAGCTTCACCTGTAGCTGACTGATAGATACAGACTCAAAGGAGTGAAATCCCCTTTCACTACTTTCTCAAATGTGTAAGGACGGTTTTGCTAATGGAAAAAATTGTATTCATTTAACTACTGTTTTGTAGAACTAGTACTTGTACAGAGTCTGGTAAGGATCCAACCCATGTAACTTTGAATCAGTCCTCAAGAATAAACATAAGAAATCCCCTACCAGATCTTCCCCTTCCTGAAAGGCAAACTCTGCCACAAACAAGCCACAGCATTCCTCCCTTAGTATTATTCCCCTATCTCCCTACAGCAGATACAGGCTAATCCTAAGGAATATGTGCAGCAGAGGAAGATTAATAAAAACACTTACTTTTCTATGATATAACAATTAAGAGATTTTCCAGATGAAAACAGAAAATATGTCATGAATGAAATTTCCCATATGTCAACAAGTAAACTAATATTAGTTGCAAAGAAAGCCACAAATCACAATCAACCACCTCTCTTAAGTGAAGCCTGACTAAAGGGAAACACCTACAACGTGAACCTGGATGCCTTTGCTAATGAGTAATGAGAGGTGTTAAATTACAGGCTGCCACAGGCACTTCCCCTGAAAAAACCCAGCATTTAGGGAAGGTGAGGATTTGCGCAACAAGCAACTAACTATTGAGAAAGCAAGAGAAACTCTTCGGTAACTCCAAACTCATCTTGAAATGTACACTGTAGTTTTAGTGAGCCACAACTGGTAAAACTATGACCATACTTAATGAACAGTTGGACACTATTGACATCACTGCCATTTCCACCACCTTCTCACCTCATCATGCCCTTTTAATGAGTTTTCATATTTCTCATTAACATTTATTATATTAAACCCTACACCCACCTACAGGTGTGCGTACTGAATCTAATCTCTGTCTGGAATGCATTGTACTTATCCATACACTCTGTTCCAGGCCCTTGCAGTCCTCAGACCAGATTATCTGAGAGTTACTCTGCCTGCCAGTATCTACAAAAAAATGTTACACTTAACTGCAGTGTCAAGCTGCAGGAAAAGTGTTTTCTAGAAAACAGTGCGATAATTTCTCACCAAAAGGAAAGGTGGGGGGAAGGGTAATGACTTCAGTACTGCTTCTCAGTTATAGCAATTAAGGAAGAATAATTAGTATTAGAGTATAGATTATTTACTCCAGCATAACTGAGGGCCTGGTCTGAATTTCAGAGAATGGTTCAAAGATTTTACCTATTGTGAACACCAGTCAGATTTGGGCAAAGCATTCCAGATATCGCTAAATAGAGAAATAAACTCTGCAGGTATTTATTGATTAACAACTGTGATGCATGGCAGATAATTTCTACTCTTGTGCCATTTCATTAGGTATCCATTTTTATTCCTACAACATAACCAGATGACTCATTTTTCAAGACTTCATTATATACAGAACTTTAGTGCCAAATGTGTCTGTAAAGAAGTGATATAGGTGTATCCGTCTACATTGTAACACAAATGTAACTGGGAAAAGCAGATCAAGCCACATAAATGTTTCTACATTATTTTTTTCCATGTAATTGTTTTCCTATTTTTCCCACAGTCCAATTTTTGAAAATCTATTTTTAGTCTATCAGAATTTGATCTTTTTCCATGGTCAGAAAGGAAAGGTTGGTCACAGTTGAGATTTGCTAATGTTTTCTTAATCACAGAATCTGTGGGGGAAGAAAAGTATGCAAATATATTTTATTACCCTGCACTCAATGTCTAACTTCAAAGAGCAAAGGAGAAGAGAGTTTTCCCTTACATGCATATCTCCAAATAAAGAAAAGATCATGATATCCGAACAACCTCCAGCTCAGCACTTTCCAATGTGGTTGACCAGGTTACAGCTGACAAACTACACTTAAATTGTTCCTGAGATACAAAGGATGTAATTTTCTACAACATTTACTAGATTTGCTAGATCTCTATGGACTGCTGAATTGGCAACAGTATCAATTATATTTTCAATAGGTAAACATAGACTTACATTAGCATTTTTGGCAAAACTACATGTATATATATATATACATGCTTACAGAGAGTCTTTAAACTAACTGCTCATTTCAGTCACTTGTAAAAATGACAACCTCAAAATTTGTTTCTTGACTTTACCCATCTCCATGATGAAGGAAACTTACTGACTGAAACCACAGTGAACCATGCTGCCTAGTCCCTCTGTTCAATGGTGCATCCCAGATGTGCCAGGTACCTCCCAAACAGTCACAGCCTTCTTGTTCCAAGGAATTACCAGGACAGGTTAAAACCATATACCTTCCCCTTCACTTTCTACTCTGGGAAGATCTGTACAATCAGAAAAGTAAAACATCTGCCAACCAAGTTCTCTCTTTTAATCCCCACATGGATCCATTTCCTCAAGGAATTTTACTATCCAGCACCCTCATATTTCCCACCCATATTCTTCTAAGGATAAAGAGCTATCAGGATCAGGTCTCCAGCAAATCCAACACAGACTTAAAACTCACTGGTGATGGAAACATGTCCCAGTCTGCACTGATTTTATTGCAATCTATACACTAAATAATGCTGAGGAGGAGAGTATATAAAAAGACTCATTCCAACCAGCCAGGCTAACAGAACAATACAGATTGGACACTTGAACTCATCTCTACTACTGCTTCAAACTTTCTGGATTACATTTGATTCCTTCCCCTTGAAGAACAGGAAAACAAGCCATTTAACAATCAACACTGAATCTGAGACTCTGGAGATGATATCAGCATTCCACAACCCTCAAGCCCATCTCCTAATTAAACGTCGTGGTGTGAAATGTGGTGTACTACTCTTCAGTTTAAACACAAATATATCTTTTGTCACAATGTCTGCTCACTAGTTTTTCAACAGGGAGAGGGGGTGGTGGTGTGCTCTTCAAAACCCTCCATCAAAGCAACTTTGCGCTTCTAACACCTACTAAATCAACAGACCCCTAGTTCACTATTAAATTTCTCTAAAACTTCTGTGTTTTACTTGAACACTTAGTCCTTCTTCATTGTTTTTGACACTCAAAATGACAAATGATTCCGAAATGCCAGTTGGCGAGTCAAAAAAACTTTCCCATTATGAACTTCCCATTAAGTAACTAACTTAAGTAAATAAAAGTAATCAATTTACCCTAGTGAGTAGAACAGTGCATTTACGAGATCTGCTTGCTCTGAAGACCACAAGACACCTTCACCACCTGGCAGCTGAGCACAGATAAAGCCCATCTGACCTAGAGACTGGGATGGAAAAAGCACCATTTTCTCCTGTGATTTCAAGTTAAAGGAAAAGAGACAGGGAGGGCCAGAGTCTGATGTCCTTAGTCAAGAAAGAGAAAAAAAACCTCATCAAGATCTCACTGAAATTTAGCCCAGTAAAAAACAAATAGAACTGAAAATACAAGAAAGAAATTAACTGTATATAAACAAGTTTCATTATGATACAAAATATTTACTGGTTATGAACATCTGTAGAAATTACACATTTGTGCTGCATTATCATCTAAATTACACTGTTAAACTACTCAAACCCTTATTCTGATATAAGTGTTAAAAAACACACACAAAGGAAGATGTTTGAACTGATGAGCACAGCAAAGGAAGTGCAGATAGTGTAAGTGACTTAAAACTGGAGGACGGAATAAGTGTAGTGCTAAATGGCAAAGGGCTTCAGTCCCAACACATTCCCACTTCATTTGAAGGCAGAATGGCTGATATAAATCAAAGTGATTTAAATTGCTGAATTTAAACAGGATTGAAAGTATCAAGCAGGAAATCCTGATATGAATAAATCAGTTAGGGAGCATGGTTGGATTTGTAGTAATTTTTCACAGGAAGGGTCAATTCTTACTGATTGGTAACTATTAAAGTGTGTTACTTTGGCAACTCCATATGGCCTTTGCATGAACACACAAACCATTCTGTATTAATATACCAAAATAATATTTTCTAATTAATTTTTAAAAATATCTTCAGCACACATGTTATGCAAGAATAAAAGTTTATCAAATTGGGTTTTTTCTGTATTTACAAATATTTAAACATTAATAGATAGATACTTGGCTTTCACTTTATGGGAAGCAGAAATCTCCTCCAGCTGTCTTCACACTCAACTTTCAGCCTTAAATAAATGAATTGAATCTAGTAAACTGATGAAGACACCATGTCAGTATCAGCACAGAAGGCTTCTATTGCCTTGTTAAGAATTTCAAGACCCCCTTGTTCCAGAATACTTCCTAAATGTCAACCTTTGCAGGTTCAATTTCCTTCAAAATTTCAGTATAAATATGGTGCTCAGTTGCTTTTTTTTTAATGGTTGGATTATTTTAACAGGTGACAGTAAGTTTAGGCATAAGCTATCATATTTTCACATCTGATGTGTGTTTTGAAAATTAATTTTAACTTTACTGATAAAACTCATAAATCTGAATTAAGAACTAGGTAGAATTCAGTGTTTCAGATGGGGAGAGTGTGTGTATGTGTGTGTGTATTAAAAAAAGAAAAAAAAATCAAATCACACTCCAAACAAGGGCCTGAGCAGAGAAACTGGAATAAACACCTATGACAAATAACTCATGAAAGAATATCTGCAGCTGACGTGTGAAAAAAAAAAATCACCCTCATCCATCAGCTTAACCTGGTCAATTTGGAATTATCTTTTTGGAACACAGACTGCAAGTAACTACGGGACAATAGGGCTTTGAGCAACCTGGTCTAGTGGAAAGTTTCCCTGTCAATGGCAAGGGGGCTGGAAGTAATCAATCTTTATGATCCCTTCCAACCCATTCTGTGGCTCTATAACCACCTCAAAACCTGGGAGAGGAAGAGTTCTTTACGGACCTGAGGAAAAGGAGCATTAGGATATGATAGTCTAAATACCTAGATCTTGTTTCAAAATTTCTTGTCTTACTATTCTAATGCCATCGAAATAGGTGAGTTACATTAAAATCCAGATGAAGTGCATGCAAGGGGTAGGACACTGCTATCAGTGTTTTTTCACTGTGTCAGGAACTATGCTATAGGAAATTTGAAAGAAACCCCTCAGACTGCTCTGTAGTGATCAACAGATAGGGCTTAACTTTAGGCACTCTCTATCCTCCTTCAGCTTGCAAAGAGCAGCATCACTCCTGTTTGCAGAAAAAGGCAGCAGATTTTTCCTTTCCCCAGACGAATCTGTTTTACTAAGTATGGTAGCAGTTCTTGAGAAAGACACCAAGAACTGCTACTTTCACCAGGATAATCCACCTTGGGGTTCTTTTTTCCGTCTTAGTGAATTCTTCCCTTGCTGCCTCTGTCAACTTTCTGGGGCAGAAGCTGAACAACCAGGGTAGTCAGGAATACATACATATAAAAGTGCTCAAAGCTACAGTGAACCTGTGAGCCTTTCTCATACATCACTCCATGCCAAAAATAGGAAAAACTAAGGCAGAAATACTATGTTCGTTTTAAAGCCCTTGTCAAATCTTTCTCCCACTGCACAAAGTGAACGAGAGAGACTGAACAAAGTGCATTGGAAGAAACCACTGCAGAAAAATATCAAACGAAAAAAATAAAATAAAAATCAGAATATGAGAGGTGGAATATAAAAGGGACACACATTTTGTACAGTATCTTTTTAGAGTATTTGCTCCTCTACCTCAAAACCATTCACCCAACATGGATGTTGGGTTTTAGCCCCAGAAGGACACTAGTGCTTTGGCCATTGCTGACCAGCACATCACACAATGAACAAGAGTGCACATCTCCTGCCTCCTAAGCCTCCTTGCAGCCCTGCACAGCCTGGACAGCTGGCTATTTTTATGTCCAGGATAGCGTGTGAGCTCAAAGCTTATCACCAAGGGTTTCCCCCTGCACACAGGAGTAATGGCAAGGATTTTTTTTATTTTTTAATTGTGGGAATGGGCTCTGGATACTGTCCAGCTTATAACACCTTACACTTTGTGAGAGATTTAAGTAACTTATATGCTTCCCTTAACTTGTATTCTAAGAATAGACATAATTTCAGCATTTATAATTGTTTTGCTTAATTCTTTAAAGTACCTAATGTAGTTGCTCATATGAATGTATTAAACTAGTAAGTGCTTTTAATATTAAATATGGAAGAAATCTTTTGATGCTCTTGTTTATCCTCCAAAAAAGCCTCAGAACCCTGAAATCACATAGGGATCAGTGAAGGGATCAACCTAGAGTTCAGCACATGCTGATCAGGGACCAGGGGATTCTGCCTCCCCACAACACCTTTCTCCAGCTTGACCAGCAAACCAAGACGTTTGAATGGATCCGACAGGACACCAGGGAACAACAAGTCAGCAGTATGGCCTTATTCCTTTTTACCTCGTGCTGCTGGTGGCATAAAGGGGCAGATTAATGCCCTTTTCCTAGTGCTTCCTCAATTCCTGGACTAACACAGACAGGTGTAACTAGTCCAAAAATACAGAGAATGGGCACTGAAATGAAAATGAGTTTTATTTTTGCCCATCAGGGTCTCCTGGCTGTGTGGAATTAGCCCTTCCAAGCAACTGGCTATTTGCTACTAAAATTCAAGATACATGTATTTTTTTGGCTGTGCTGAGGAAAACCTGCAGCCTTTGTTACTATATGGGTCAGAATACATTTCTCCTAACATCACACTAAATGAAAATAGTTTCACATACCACCACTGGGAAAGATATTGCCACTTCTCCATTCCCATGCATTCAGCTCAGTGAGATGCCCAGATTACAATCCAGTTTTCTTAAAAGCAGTGATCTACACCTGACAGAAGCTTCAGCCAGAAAGAATAAAGCCAACACTAAACAAATTTTAAATATGACCTGTTTCTGAAACTTCATCTCCTTTATGTGACTGAGCCATTATTGAGATAAGTCCATATGCAATAATAGGGGGTACTGAATTGAAGCAGCCAGTAAAACCCTATTTCAGAAACAGAGAGAGTTTTGTTGTGAGCTTTTACCGACATACACTTCCCTTGGAGGAATTAAACTAATTTAGCTGTGCCAGGATGAAAGGCCTTTGCAGAAAAATGATTTTGGAGGAAATGAAGCCTTTTTCCAATCACATAATTTTCTTGAAGTGTCAGAGCCCTCCAATTCTTCAAACTTCCACCTTACAAACGGAAATTAAAAGTATGGTCCCAGTTGTCAAAACACACATTTACCATAAATAAATCCATTACTCACTGCAAGGTTCTCTCTATATTAATTATACTGTCTTATGAGCAATTTCAGCATGAGGCCACTGAACTGCAAAGGCTTAGTTGTGTGGCTCTGCTGCGACACTTAAAAAACTCATGCAACATCCTCTACTACAAAGAGTGATAGAGTAACAGAACATATTTATTATTACAGCAAACTTGTGAAAGTATCTTTTCTTAATAAAAACTGAACCATCAGTGGGCATCACCTAAGCTGAACAAAACCAATCATACAGTGACTGCACTTATACATACATATATGAAATGTAGTACAGGGTTACTGTGAGTAATTAGAAATACAGTATTTGTGTGCTTTTACATCACTTATACCAAATAACAGTCATAAACACTAAAAATTCAGAAGATTTGTGTCTCTTCCCCTTGAAGGACTGACACAAGCTCCTACCACAGAAATAAAAAGGAAAAGGGGAAGGAAAAAGGGAAGGAAAAAGGGGAGGGGAAAAGGGGGAGGGAAAAAGGGGGACAGAAAAAGGGGGAGGGAAAAAGAGGGAGAGGAAAAAAGGAAAAAGGAAGGAAAGGAAGGAAAGGAAAAAAAGAAAAAAGGAGAAAAAGGAGAAAAGGGGGAAAAAAAGAGAAAAAAGGGGGAAAAAGGGAAAAAAGGAAAAAAGGAGAAAAAGGGGGAAAAAAGGAAAAAAGGAGAAAAAGGGAAAAAAGGGAAAAAAGGGGGGAAAGGGAAAAAAGGGGGGAAAGGGAAAAAAGGGGAAAAAGGGGAAAAAGGAAAAAAAAGGGAAAAAAAGGAAAGGCAAAAAAAAATCTGTTTTGCACTCATAAACCCTTTATCTTCTTCCTTTCAGTCATGAGCCCAGCCAACACACCTCAACAATCATTTGAATCTAACATCTCCTAAACTTGCAAAAATATCTTGCATTTGACGTGTGGTTCTTAAGGTCTCTATCAGTTTTTAATAGCTTACAGTTTGTGGATCCTTAGCTTTCAGGGAGGGAGGGCTTTTTTCTGGCAGAGATGCAGAGGACTTTCAGAAATTTCCTATACACAAATTGTTTTTCTTAACTATGAGAAATGACAGGTCTGTTTTTCTAAATTATAGAGGTTTAGAAATAAAACATATATAGGGAGTATTGGAAAACAGGGCCAGGAAGTGCTGACATGTGACAGGAAAAAAATTGTTAATAAAATCATCCATATAAATGGTTCAAATGTAAGCAATGATTTGGGGATTTCTGGAGTATCTTCTTTTCCACACAGTTTACCCAAACTCAGTTTCTTAAAGGAATTAGGATAATTGTTTAGCAAGTATTGGGTTCTGCCTGTCAGCAGTAACTTTCCAAGATATACCCCCAAATTTGTTCTAAATATTACCAGTAAGATTTCACTTCTGTCACCACGGACATATTTCACTTTGTCTCTTTTCTTACATGTTCTGTGTCTCAAAGATGAACTAAATTGAAGTTATGGAACACTTTTAATATCTCATTATAAAAACAATCTCTTCACAACATAACAAAGAATAAGAGATTGACTCATATTGATATTTACAGAACAAGAAAAGCAACAGAAGTACCACAAAAACACAACTGTCAATCATGAAAGAGGAAAATAAGCACACTATTACTTAATATTACCAAAATACATGAGACCTTCCATCCAGTTCTACAGTCCCCGGGGAAAGGAAAGGGTCTCTCTCATGGTGCAGCTTACATACTAGGTGTGAAACTGGTTGGATTTTCCCATGCTCTCCCAGCAATGTGTCCATATCATTCTTTGTCTTTACCTTAAAGCCAAAGTCAAATTATGCAAACTGAGCTCAGATACTTCTTGGACAGATAAAACATTGTGCTGAAAATACAGTCAGCTACATATGTCCTTCTGCCACCCTCCAGACCAAAGACGGCAACTCTGTGACACAAAGACCCGTACTGAAATGTCAGTATTATGAATGATTACTAATTGAGGAATGCTGACATCCCAGTATTATGACTGAAACATGAAATATGGCATATAGAACTGAGTTCTGTCAACTCCCAAACAATCTAAGTCTGAAAAAGGCAGACTTTTGGATCATACAAATCCTATTACAAAACACTGTGAAGAGCTCTTAAGACATTCTTGTGGGAAAACTCAACTCTTTTGCCTGAGACAGAAATGGCCCATATAGGTCTGATGAAAAATGCACTAATTTTTAAGCTTACCTGTTTAAGGATATGCAAATCACCCCAAATATCTGAAGCACCAACTTCACTCACTAAGGCATGGATTGGATTGCTTGGAAACAAGAGCACGTGACTATAACTGTGGCCTATTGAACTGTAAATCTTCCAAAAATCCTGGCTGTTTGGTGTTGCATTTTGACCTCAGGGACAGAAGCTTATTCCTTCCCTTCCCAAAATATGAGACAGTCCCACCCAAGGGAAAGGAAATCTCTCACAGCTGTTGAGTGTGCCTGCAGTACACTGCTCAGTATTTCTCTCTGTATCTATCAGAAAACAGGATCACAGCCAGACACCAAAACACTGTGCCTAAACCACCTAAAATACTTTCCACTTGTTCCACTGGTTTGAGAAATACAAATTGCCTTCTACCTGCCATAGCAATCACTTTTTAAAACTGATTTATATTAGCAGTGGACATACGCATGGGGGGCGGGGGGGAGAAAGCATTGAAATGCAGCTTGTTTTAGCAAAACAAAGCTAATCCATCAGGAGGAAAAAACCCCACACCACGTACTTGACCACCTTTAGAAATGTGTAAACAGGATTTGGACATAAAGGATTTAAAATACACATTAGTAATGGACACGTGTGTAAGAAGTTACCTAGGCTATGGTTTTCACATGAACTGCTGGTGACTTCCAAGGAATATGCAACAGGTAACTAAGAAAAGCAAATCTGCTGTCCAGAGGCTTACATTTGCTAAATTATTCCCATACATATTCATTAGCTGTGTCACTGGAAAGTGTTTAGAATTCCTGAAATCTGAACAAAAACAAAGGTCACCACCCAGTTAACAGCAGTGCAGAAAATCGGCTAGCATAACACACTGTAATGCTCTGATAGACATAAGACCTGGAAAAGCAAGAACACCAAAGCAACTCATTTGCCTGGTATTTGCAGCTGACCAGGACTATGACCCTGTTAAGTGCCCCAACACCAAACTCTGGCTACTTGAGGTGGCAAAAGCTGGGTTCGTTACAATTACCTGTGTTCTGACTTTGTGAAGCCCAAGTCCATGGGCAGCAGCAAAGTTCTACTCTTCAGCCTGGTTCAACAAGTCCAGTACCGTCCTATATATTTCTGTCCTTCCATTACAGCTGATGTCTGCTTAGCTCCACTCTGTCTACCCCAGTCTGGGTTCCATTCATCTTCTGTCCCACACTTTCTTCCTGTCCTCCCATCTGCTTCCTCAGGTCTCTGCATTTCTGATGCACCACCTTCTTGTTTCTCCTTCCAAACCACAAAACCAGCCAACTAAAAACCATCCAAGAATAGAAACCCCCCCCCCACCTCACAAAACCCCCAACCAATCAAACCAAGGGCAAAAGGCAAGGAAAATATCCTATAAAATGAATTATTGCAAAAAACATGTATTATAAAATTAAAAAACATGGATCTTGTCTAATTTTAAAAAATATGCCTGATATCACATTAATAGAAGTTTTATACAACTGTATGCATTTAGTTTCTTCCCTTTACAATAGGAAAGACATTTCATCCTCACCTTAAATACTGCATCTTGAAACATATAAGAACTGTGTATTTGTAAACAAAAAGCATCTCTGAATATTATGAAATATTTTATGAGTCTGTTTGTGCTACATTCCTTACAGAGCCCTATGTATATGAGTCAATCACTGTTTTTCACTTACTGCCCTCAGTTATCATTTATCTTTCTACATTTACAAATGTCTAAGTCTATAGATGAAGAGCTTAGGAAACCTCTTAAAAAAAAGTCATACTGTAAAAGTTGAGAAAAAACATAAGGTGAAGTACTTTGGTCAAAATTTTTTACATATTCTACTGTTGTTTGAGACAAGCAGTACAATTTGCTCCTGCCATTAAATTTAGGGACAAGCTAGCCAGTCCAAACGTGCTCCCATAAACCCTTTATCTGACTTTATGACATATCGTCACCATGCGTTCACTACCCGCAAGAGAGAAGTCACAGATTTGGGAAGTAAATAATTTTCAAACCAGAAAAAATGTCTTCTCCACTAGTAACCACTAGTGAAACTTGACATATGGAACACACTTCACTAGAAATACCAATATTGCTAATACTCTTATCTACCTGTTGTGCTAACAGGTTGGATTCTAGCAAGTGAGCTAATTCTGAAGTAAAACATCTAAGAAAGAAGGAAAAACAAATAAACAAAAAATCCCAAACAAAAAAACCCCACTGAACTTTTTCATCACTAACTTATACAATTATTATCATATTGCCCAGACTTGGATTCAGATAGAAGGAAAAGAAAACTACATCTGAGTGTCTGTCTTGGACACAGCCCCTTGCTTCAACGTTACCTCAAGTCCCATATGCAAGTCAAGACATCACAATGGCGATAACTTTTTATGTGGGCCTTTCATAATTATTTAACGTAGTTATTGTTCTACATGGAATTAAAATGAGCATAACACATTGAGCGGCCAAAAAAATGCAACCATCATACTGTAAAGATAAAGCAAAACAATGTTTTTCCTTCTTTTATCAAGAGACCAAGTTTATCAATTTTCAGAAGGAAATTAGCAAACAAAAAAAAATGAACACAAGTCCTTCCCCCCTTTTTTTTCCTCGAAGGAAGGACAGTTATCACCTACCTGATACAAGTCCATGCTGTGGCCAGCTGATGTCTTTTTTGAACTAGATTGGATTGAAAAGATATTCTCCTCATCATCATTTACACTTTGGATCATCACCTTGCCCTTAAGAGTACCTGCAGCACTATTCCCGAAGACACTTCCAATAATGTTCTGCCTGATGGTCCATAAACTGTGTAAGTATTTCACTCCCAAATTAACTCCAGCAATGCACCACAGCCGCCAGGCTTTCAACTGGCAGGTTGGAAAAGAGCCTTAAGGTCATCTAGTCCAACCATTAACCCACCATTGCCCAAGCCCATCACTAAACCATGTCCTTAAGCGCCACATCTACATTTCTTAAATATCTTAAGGGGTGTCAACTCCAACACTTCCCTGGGCACTCTTTCAGCAAAGAAGCTTTCCTAATATCTAGAACTGGTTTGTCCATGGAAATGCGTAGCTGTATCTCCATGCATGAATCCTGGGAGTAAAAATGCTGTCTTTGCAGAGCTGTAAAGGACAGCAGATGCAAAATTACAGGAGATATTTTGAATTGTTGATCAATTTGATTACAAGAGCTACTGAAGTTTAAAGCAAACTACATGGGACCTTCTGCCTCCCCTTTCCTCTAGTCCCTCCTCTCCAGTACAGCACCATGTACCTTCACCTCACACCTAAAAAACCCCACTGTTTTCCTCCTAGACAGCTAATTTTCCTCCTACATTAGTACTACAGGCAGACCGTAGGTGTAGGACTACAGCCCTGAGACCATCCTGTTTCATGGCAGCAAAACATTAATTTGTTTCAGCTCCTTCATCTAATTAACCCCAAGGCAGTACCATGTGAAGACCCCATTAAGTGGAAAAGAACATAATCCATGCCCAACTTCCCAGAACCCCTGTCTGGGTGTAAGTAAACAGACACTTTATCACAGTGATAGGTGAAATTTTCAATGCTACTAGTCAAAATTAATTTTGGTTTTTCTATTCTACATTCACAATTCTCCATCCCCTCTACCCACTGCTGAAATTTTCCACAGCAAAAGTGTTACTGAGAAGGGCAGTAAACTTTACTGTGACCATAAAGTGGTTTTGTTTTGTTGTAAATGAAATGGAGAAGAGAAAATAAATGAGGGTTTTTCTGTTGTTTTGCATGATGTAGAATACATATTAAAATGGGTTAGAAAAAATAAGCTCCAGTAAAATCCTATGGGATGAACAAAATGTAAAGCCAGATTCTCTCAGGTGAATTTTGAAAACTGCAGCAATCCAGCCTTTAAAGCTTTCAGTGTACAAACTACTTGGCACAAATCAGAAAAAAAAAAAAAATTAAAAAGAGATATAGCACTACAACCTCAGCATGGTATCTCCACTTTTACTGGAAGGCAAAGACTGCAAACTCAGCCCAGAAACGTGCAGTAATAGAAGGACCTACAGATGATTTTGAACCACTGCTTCATATCCAGCCATGGATTACATACCAGAACACTTCAGCCAATTTGGAGCTCAAACAATGTGACCCCCCATTCAGTTACAGAAATCTACAGTCTTCTGCATGAGCCCACTAAAGCCTTCAAAGCTACATTACCTGCTTTGATGACAACTAAAAATATGTATAATGAATAGCAACACTGCTTGACAAAAACATCATTAAAAATAGGTTATCTAATGTCAAGAGCAGTTTTCCCTCTGCTGCCTCAGTTTTGCACTGGAATGCAATCCAGAGAAATCAGAAAAACAGCCACCAGCTCTGAAGACAAAAAGGAACAGCAGCACAGTTCACAGCTGAAAATGAATAATCCCTTTAGCAGTCCAAAGGCAACTAGTACCAGCTAAGGCAGTCGGATTTAAAGTCATTTTTGCAGATACTAGAGAGTCTGAAATACAATATTCTGCAGAAACAGAAGGGGTAGGGAATGCAACAGTTTCTTTTTTGGCAAAGTGTTGGTCTATCCTCCTTAATGTAAGGAATTATCTTAAATGATTAAAAAACTCCCATACTTTCCAGAACTCTTCTATAATCTCATCTGCCATAGCCACCTCCCTTCCTCCTTTAGATGAAACACAATGCAGAAATGCCAAAACATCACAGAAGGCTAGATATGAGCTAAAGGAAAGAGGATGAAAATGTAGAAAATGGACACATATCAATGATTCTTAAACTTGCTGGACTATTACATCCCCTTTCACCATCAAAAGTGATCATAAGTTTTTTCACTTTGCCTTGGAGTAGTTTAAAAACCAGTGTGTAAGTACAGGTACTGGTTTATACAAACACACATACATGGATATATTGGCTTCTTGTTGTGATGCTGCCCAGGGTCTGAGTAAGGTTAAAAACCAATTCTCTGCTCTTTTCCAAGGTACACAATATCCAAGGACTTTCTGAATTGGCCCAAGATTTTCACAAGCATCATAAAGATGATGCAGAAAAGCTACACCTTCACTGCAGCACTGAATAATTGTTCCTCTGAATCTGAAGAGCAGAGAAAAATGAAGTTGAATCGTTCTATTAAAACTGAACTGCTCCTGTACAGCACATAGTAAAAGTAATGTAGGGAGGAGACAGAAAAGGGAAGAAGGGAGGAGGGGAAGAGGGGAAGAGGCACAGCCCTACCTTCCATCAGTGAAAGCACAACTCCACCAAGCTTCAGTTGATGAGAGCTGAGAACTTACAGGACACTACAGAGCCCTATATGAAAACCCCACAGAAAGTGATTTAAAAAAAAAAAAAGAAAAAAAATCCTTGACCTGTTGATCTTTCTGTTTATTCCCTTAGTTATTCTGAAAGTCATAAATTCAAACCTCTTTCCTACTCTGTGTGTGTGTGGTTGTGAAGAACTGACAGCAAGCAAACAGCAATAGGTCATCTGTGCTACCAACAGCACTGCAGCATTAGCTTTAGCACTTTCACAAACTTCTAGAAAATGCTAAGTTCCTATGCATGGACACAGTTCTCTCAGGTCAACTGAAGACTCAAGTATTCTTATCTCCTCACCAATTTTAATGGTGTGTGGTGGCAAACAAAATCAATCTGAAAGAGGGAAGTCTTGAAAGAAGGCAGCTCAACCCCCCTTCCTGTAAGGGCAGAATTTCAGCAGCTGCAATCTTATATATACTGCAAGTTTAAAAAGACATTTTCTCTTAAGCCCTATGAAACCAAGTTTCAAGCATTCAGAAAACAAACAAGAGCAATTCGTAGTGACTTTTGAGCTACAAACATTTGGAAACTAAAATAAGTAAGAGGGAAGCAGAGGAGCAATAAAAGTTACATGATTTTGTGATTCACCAGTTTAGACAAACTAGGAAAATATGTATTTCAAATTGTTAAGGCTCCCAAATTCCCTCTGAATGTACAAGCATGCTGCTTATCTGAACAGCCTGTGAGATCCCAGACTGGGAAACTGATTACAGGTTCGTAACTTCAGTCCAACATTGTACCTCACATTTTAATCCACAAAACAACACACTTGAAGGATTCCAGTCAGCAGTTACTGGCTGTCAGGCCTGTTCTTAAACCTCTGCCAATCCCAGCACATCTCTCACATGAATTATACATATTGGAGTAATATGCAACCAAATGTCATATACATGCAAGTGTTTAAATAAAAATAAAGCCTGACTCCTTTGCTACATACAGCCTCTCCTGTTTCACTGTCTGTGCTCAGTAACAGAATTGTGCACTGACACCAGGTGTAGCTTAACTGAGGTTCAATGTATGCTACCAGGTGAGCATGTTTGAACTAAGAGGTCCCAGATGTTTATCCTGGGATAAGGGTGAAGTTTCACAAGAGGCTTAAGATGTTGTAAGGCTGTGCTACCCATGGGAGGGACAGTCAAACAAATTATGGATCTGATCCAGCTAAAAACTAACCCGGAAGAAAAGGAAGAAGTGTGTCTGCCCTCCCTACCTGCTCAGTGAACCCGCTGGCCGTGGGGCTACACAAGCAAGAGCCGCCCTTGGCAAAGGCAGCAAACACAGTCCCTGACAAGAGCGGGAAAGAGGAGACTTCCTCAGTGGTAGCAGCTCAGGTTACACCAGCTGAAGCCATCTGTGAAGCCTTAAGCTTTAGGTCAAGTTACTGTAAATTGAGGTTAATTTAAATGCAACCAATTGTCCTAACACAATCATATGTTAATATTTTCGGCTCTGCATAAGCAGAATGACTTTTTGATGCGTTCTAGACAAAGCTGTTCTTCCTGAACTTAATGCCTAGAACTTCACTGCAGGACTTTCAACACATTCTGTTTGGTCAATCTGAAGCTGAGATTTCACTATGACTAGATATCCTATGTCAAAATACAACTTGCCCTGCTCCAGCTACGTCTTGTAATAACCCAACCCACTGTCTTTGAAAGGGACATACTTTCCATCAGAGCATTAAAGGTCATCAGAGGCTAGCAGTGCTTGAAGTGAAGAGTCTCTTCATTCTTTTTAGTTTGCTGAACTGAAACCTATCGTGCTGACTAGCTGCAAAAGGAGGTCAGCACAAAAACTCCTTGTCCTAAAGGACAGTAATCACACAGGAGCATCAAGCGTGAGTTGGTATGAAAAGGAGAAAACAAATGGGAGAGGTCTGTGGAGTAAGAAAGACACAGATCCACCCTTACAGGAAAAGGAAAATAAAAAGGGTTACAATGACTCCTTCTGTGATGCTTACGAAAGAGAAGGAGCATTGCTGGCCTGGGATTTAATTCTGGTATCATCCCTGTTGTGTATGTACTACTGACTTTACCCCTGTGTGAGCAAGATCAGACATAGCTTATTAACTGAAGAGATGCTTAATCCTACTTAGTCATCAGGCATGAGTAAGGGCTACAAGTATTTGACCTCTTGTGGAAAATAAAACAAAACATCTAAAAAATTATCTTCTTTTTTCATCTTTGCAATGCCAGAGAAATAGACTTTTCCTATAGCGTAAGTGATGAACTCCTAAGCACCTGTAAAGTAAGTTGAATAGCAATATTACATAAGAAAGAACACAAGAAATGTGCTCAGGTTTATGAAGGTACACACAAGTACATATTAAATACACAGGTGTAAGCTTTAACAAACTCCTCACAAGCCTGACAACAGTCTTCGGCACTCAATTTCATTACTGGCATTATCCATGAATCACTAAGACAAACAAACATGTTCCACTTTTCACTCTGGATACCTTTTTCAACAAAAAGAAGAGACTGAGGTGGAGGGAGGAACTACTTTTCTGTGGTGGAATATCTATCAACAAGGAAGACCTACACCAGATTTCTCTAATTCTGGACATGTCATTCTGTCCCTACACAGAGAAAGCTGAAAGGAGTGGCCTGCCCATCTTTCTTCCCTCAGGTAGAAGTGCAGTGTGGTCACTAACTCCTGGAAGGCAGTACATTAGCCCAGAATGGGTGAAGAGCAGGAGTGGAAAATACTGTATATTTCCAGCCATGTTTTCTCTGACTCAAAACTAATTCTGAATTGGCATAGTATGCTTTGGCATGGGAACAGAAAAGATGATCTAACAGGTCATTTGACTTCTGTCGCTGATTTCTCTGATCTAAATAACATTTTAGGTTTATGGTGTTTAAAGCACAATTTCCTAAGGAATGGGTTTAGGGTTATAAACGGTCAGTAAGACAGTGGCTATCAAACCCACAATAATGCCAAATTTAAAAAAAAAAGTCTTGAAGAGCCTTAAAATAGGAAAAAGTAGCTCCAGCCTCTTCATACTTCACAAGAGAGCTCAGATGCAAATAAATGTGCACTAGAAGGCCAATGTGATAATTACACATCACTGGACAAAAAATACACAGCAAGAACAACAGTCACAGGAATAAGAAACAGAGATTATATAATTTGCAGTATTTATTATGTATTTGGCTATTATCTACTAAATATACATTATTTATTATTTATTCTATATATAATGTATGTGTATACACACACGTACAACCTCTGAACCCCACACAATAACATGGATGCAGAGCCAAGAAGACTCTTGCACTGAAAAAAGGAAACAAGAAAGCAGATTAGCTCACAAAGAACCAAAGAACTGATATAATGTGTTGATATTTCCTGGAACCAATCCAAAGATAAGCAGAAGAGTTTTGGATGAAATTTTCCCAATACTTCCTCTGAAAACCAGGCTGGTACAGCATTTTAATAATCCAACTCAAAACCACAGAAAACAACTTTGGTTTTTGCCAGGTTGAACTGGAGTGAGGGGGAAAAGTCCCCACAGACATTTATAAACTATTTTAATTTCTGTGCACACCCCAATCTATGCCTGTGTGGGAGCAAACTAGTTCTGTAAGCCACTGTTTTCAATAGAAGAAGCTAAAGTAGTTATAAATCCAGGTATTTCAAAATTCAGCAAGTGAAAACTTTCTCTATAACAAGACACAAATTCAGGGTAGATCAGCAACTCATGAAACACAGCCAAGCCTATACTCCTACACCCAATTTTGACAAAAGGCTTCCATTGATAACTTCTTGTCAGTTGACATAGAGTCCTAAACAGAGGAAACTGCACAGTGCCTTCCATGAACTCCAGGACGGAGGGTGCAAATTGTGGGGGTGGCAGCAAGAATCATTGTACAAACTGCATTGCTTGTACTCCATCCAGTGAAGAAAATCAGAGTGCACGTCTTTAAATAAGCAGCTTCTAAAGATGTTTTTGGTTTTTTTACTCAGCTTGCTGGAGGGCACTCAGCATGTGTCAGTACCAGCTTCTGGGAGGGTTTGTTGGGTGACTGGCTGCCTGGATCAAGCACATCTCCCCTCCCTGCTCAGCATCTCTCAGTTTGGAGGACACATACACACACACGCACGCACCCACGCACGCACACACACACACACACACAGAGATACTACTTTCCTTTAATTTCCTTTGATTAAAAAAAAAAATTAGAAGAAGCATTTCTTGCTAACCTCATTGTATTTGTTGTCATTTAATGCCAACAGCTTCTTTTCCAAATCATGCGTTAATAATCTGAGGGAAAAATTTAATAATGATTTTTGTGTGAAGAGTAAAGCAGTAACAGATCTATGACTGTTCCACTGTAAAAGTCTCCACTGGAGTTTACCAGAGAATAAAGAAAGGAAGAAAACCCCTAAATGTAGTTAACTTTTTTCTCATGTGATAAAAAAAATCAAACCTTAAATTAAGTTGAATTGTTTTGCTAAATAAAAATTACGATGCACATAAACAGTTAAACTTACCACACTGTTACAATTGCTAGAAATTAGGAAGTTTGGGGGGTTGCATTTGGTTTTACTGCAAAAAGCATAAATGTCTCAGAGAAAATACTTTTCAACTTTTCTTTTTTACTTTAAAAAGAGTAATTTTTGGGTTTTACGTATTGCTTTCCTGTTCCCATGGATGTTCCCCAGTGTTCTTAGACATTAGTCAAAAATCGTAATTAACACTTTACAAGTGAAACAAATCAGATGATGTTTCTAAATCTTTTGGCAACATCTGTGTATTTGCTTTGAAAAAAATGGAAATGGGTCTTTTTTTGTAATAAGGCAGTAGAGTTTATCTTTTTAAGATTAAAAGCATAGGGCACATTGAGTATATTTAATAACATGAAAATCATAGCACAGGAATTGAGTTACAATGAATTTCATAGCAAACTACCCCTTAATTAGGCTACTCTTAGCTCTTCACATGTCCCAACCCAGAAGAATCTAGTAACAGTGAGAGCTGAAACTGCACTTCCTCCCTTTGTTATTTCGTTTCCACAACTTTCATATTATAGCTTTGGCTTTCTGTCTCACATCTTCAAGGGAAGATGTGCTTCAGCACCGGGTTTGGGAATAAGGGGAAAGGACAACCCACCACTAGCCTGGGCCCAAAAGCACTGGAACTGCTCTGGAGCTGGATGGGGACACAGCGCACCACAACGCTGCTCTGGAGAGAGATCATTCTGAGAATGTCTCCTAAGCCTCCAGCCCCTTTCCTGTACCTTGTGGAAACGAGATGCGATGTGAAAAAGGATTTGAGGACAGTTGGGCTGACGAAAAGATAATGCCTGCTCGTGGGGTTTAGGGAATGACTCTATTGCTGCCCCGGGAATAGGTGTAAGCCGAGGCCAAGCACTGTGGTGTAGTGTGTATTTAAAAGCCTCGGTCCTGAGGAAAGGCGCCAGAAGAGAAACATGGTTATGCCTCTCTGGTAACATCAGGAAAGCAACAAGATGTCAGTGAGGTCGTTCTACTTCCTGTTTGCGAAGCGCACACTCACACATTCCGCCACCGCCGCCGCTTTGTGCGGCTGCTGCCCGCGCTCCTCCCGGCCCCGCTCCCTCCGCATCCCGCTGCCTGCCTCCCGGCTGGCCTCGCCGGGAGATGCGCCGGGCTGCCGGGGGTTGCTCTCCCGAGGAGGCCGGGAGGCGGGGGCAGCGCTCGGCACTGAGCTTTTGTTTGCCGCTGGCGAAGCGATCCCCACCTCCAGCCACCCCACCGTGAGGAAGCGGAGCTGGGGGCAGGCAAAGCGCCCAGCAGGGCACCGGGAAGGGTGCTGCCCGCCGGGCTGCGCGGCGTCTCACAGGGGAGGAGCTGCCCGGCACCGAACCGGCACTGCGGCCCGGGCTGGGCAGGCTCGGCGCGGCCCCGGAGAAACACAAGGCTCCCTCCTCTCACGTACGGGGGGAGGGGGGAGACGAAAGGAAGGACCACCACCGGGATGGCCGCCACCCCGCCGCTTTGTCACAGAGACCTCCCCCGGCGTGGCCAGCAGCAGCTGCCGCCCTGCCGGACCCTCCTGCACGGCCGCACCTCCCCGCGCAGCGGGGGAAGGCGAGAGGGAGGGACGTGCGAGGCTTGTAAACCAGACGCTGCCATCGCACCTCCCCTCCTCCCCGCCCGTCTCCACCGCCCATTGTACGCCCGGCAGACGGCAAGGACCCAGCTGCCCCGTGCCCGCCCCCGAGCTCTGGGCACCCCCGCCCCGGCGCGGGGACACGTCAGGACACACACGCGTGTCCCCCGCGGCAGAGCCGCCCGCCTGCCCCCGCCGGCCGGGACGAACACCACCAGCCTCCCCACCAGAACCACTGGCGGCCGCGACCTGCTATAAATAAGGCTCTGCCGGAGCGCAGGGCCCGGCTCTCCCCGCACCTCCTCTTATTATTCATCATCGGTGCAGCCTGGGAGTGGGAAACTCCGCTTCCTACTTGCCGCTACGCTCCTACCGGCTCAGCCCCCGCCCCCTTCCCCTCCTCCGCTCCTCGCAAAACTCCTTAAATCCCAAGGAAACTTTGGGAAGAGATTCAGCTCGCGTGGGGAGCTGGGCTGCTGCACGCCGGGGCAGCCCAGGCGAGAAACCTGCCCAACTTTTCCTCCTGCCACCAGCCCAGCCGGCGGAGTCACCTTCCACCTTCCTCCGCGGCGGGATTTAAAGACGGCCAGCCCCCCGCACGGAGAAGCCGTGGCGAAACACGCACGCACGCACACACAAAACCCTCCCCCGGTTCTCGGCAGCCCGCGGCGCACGCCCGGCACCGCTCCTTCCCCCCCTTACCCCAGAGCAGTTCTACCCTGCCGAAAGGGACGGGAGGAAAAAAAAAGTTTGTCCGCTCCCTCCACCCTAGCCCGTGAGAAGCTGCGAAGCGTCCCGGCAGCTCCCGCCTGCCAGAGACCCTGCCACCGCCTAAATTGAGTCGAGCCCCGTTCCCCCTTGACAAGCTACGGGGCCGACCTCCAGCTCATCCCGCGGAGTGGGATGCGACCGGAGTGGACAGCGACCCCTCCGCCCCCCGGCCCGCATCCCCTTACCATGATCAGCGTGTGGTTCCTTTGCTCTGCCGTGGCGGGCTCAGCATCTTGCTGCTGTTTGCTCTGGTGCTGCTGCTTGCTGCCGCCGCCGGTGCCCGTTTTCTTGGCCCGCTGCTCCAGGGTCCGCTGGTAGAGGCTCACCGTGTCCCTGCGCTCCAGCTCCAGCTGCTCCGCCTGGGCTTGCTGGTACCTGCTCTCGCAGTTGACATGGTGCCGCCGGCAGCCCTCGATGCGCTGCCTCAGCCGCTCCACCACCGTGCTGTGCTTGGGAATGCCGCCGCTATTAGCGTTATTGTTACCGGGAGCGGCGGCAGGAGGGCCATGGGGAGTGCTGTTAACCCCGATACCGGCCCCGCCGGCCCCGCTGAGGCTGCTGTTCAGGTTATTGTTGATGCAAATACTGCTGCCATTCGCGGCGGCAGCGGGGGCTGCAAAATCCCCCATCCTCGTCCCCGTGCACGCTATTTTGGAAGAACTTTTTATCCTACACTTCACACACACGCAGTCTCCTCTAGGGTCCTGATGGGATACTTTTTAGAGAACGGGGGAGGGGGGGAAAGGGGGCACCATCATGTATCAGGGAAACAGCGATCCCAAGCAAATGTTTCTCCTTTCCCTCAGCCAATCCCTCTCGAGAAGCTCCAAAACATTAAAAAGAGAGAAGGAAGGGGGGAGGGAAATAAAGAGAGAAGGTGCTAAAAGGTTATCGCCAGCAACACAACGAACAAACATACACACACGAAAAGCACAACAAACTAAGCAGCAGCAATTCGGGTTAGCAAACTCCAGGAGATATCAGACCAGTTCCTTTCCTCCTCTTTCTTTTTTATAATCCATTATTTCAAAACAGATTCCACGAGATTTCCGGAGATTTTGCCAAAAGCCTTCTCTCCCCATGGATAAGGAGAAACACGCGCCCCTCCACATGCACACACACACACACCCGTTCACCCGTACGTTCGCACACACACATCCAAGCACAGGCACACGCTGGGCACACACGGCACACTCACTCGCACTCCCCGGCATCAAAAGACAGGCAAAGCCGCTTGCTTATTGTATTTTCCTTCTAGAAAAAAGTTTTGGTGTTTATGCCGCACCGTGTTCGCAAAGTACTTTGGCTGCTCAGTTGCATTTCAACAGGAACCTAAATAGCAAATCCTCGGGCTGGGGGAAGTAAACACATGAACAATCCGGACCGAGCTGGAGAGGAAAAAAGAAAAAGAAAAAAAAAAAAGTAGGGCTCTGAAGTCTCTGCCAAACGCCGAGCTGATACAGCCTAGCGCTTTGCTCTGTCGTGCTGGCTGCTGCTCCTCCTGCCACCATCACAATGATCAAATGCTCTCCTCCTCCACCTCCTCCTCCTCCATGCCAGCGGAGTGATATCAGGACAGGAGCGCTCAGTAAACACCGCAGCAGCAGCAGCGGCGGCGGCGGCGGCAGCAGAGGCGGCAGCAGCTCCTCTGGGCCGTGAGGCANTGCCAGCGGAGTGATATCAGGACAGGAGCGCTCAGTAAACACCGCAGCAGCAGCGGCGGCGGCGGCGGCAGCAGAGGCGGCAGCAGCTCCTCTGGGCCGTGAGGCAGACCCGGGGACAAGGTGCAAAACCCGGCACGGACGTCGCCCAGCAGGAGCGGACATGGCGCTTCCCCCGTGGCGCTCACGCCCGCCGGCGGCGGCGTGGGGCGGGCGGCAGNCGGCCGCAGCCCGCGCCCGAGCGGCGTGTGCCGCCTTCCCCTTCTCTGTCAACTGTTGCATAATGAATGGGAGCGGAGCGCGGAGCCCTGCGCCTCCCCGGCACGGGGCTGAACTTTCTATTTTAAACAACAGAAGAAACATGACACGTTGGGCAGGAACATTTTTCCAAGCGAACGGTGACTGCCTCCATAGAGAGCGCGGGTGATTAATGGATCAAGAATAACATCCCGGGAATCTAGTTTTAAACTATTTTGTAGACAAAGCTATTGCACCCACAATTATCATTGATAGTTATTTTCTTCCTAGCCCTATGAGAAATGCACTTCCAATTTTTTTTAATACACCTATATAGAACAGAATTATCACAGAGAGACACCCTTGTTCTCTAACATGCAGCTGATATAAAGAAAATTGGGAACTCATGCATTAGTCATGAGATCTGATTTAAACCATCGTCATTTTTGCCACTGCAGATTAGCATAGGATACTATTTCTAAGATACAGTGGCAAAGAGCAGTCTTTGTCTTCTTTAAGTGCCCAGCAGTATGAAATTTGGGGTTGATTTCATGCCTATGGCCACAATTCATGACTATGTTGAGATGAAACATAACAGTGGACAAATAAAAATAGCAATTAGTATCTTCCCTACACTGCGATTAACAAACACATCTTCCCCCAGAAAAAACCACTTTTCTGTAGTATCAGTTTGAGAACCACAGTGCAGATACTTAAAGTTCTTCATGATCATCGATTACTACTTTATCACAGAACAAGCAGGGGGAAATTACAACTCTGCTCCGAAGCACCGTAAGAACGCGGGGAAACTGCAGTCCTGAGTCAATTATAGTGATTTGTGCCTCTCTTAATTTGGAGATGGGGGCTGTGTTGTAATCTCTCCAGTAACTATTGGATTGAATAGTTAAGATTCAATGTAAGAACAGAAAGAGGAGGAAAAAAGAAGGGGGGGCGGGGGGAAGGACTTGAGGTTTTGTTACTTTTTTTTTTTTTTTAATTGAAATGGAAAATGTAATCAGGCCAGGGAAGGAGAGGGCTGTGAAGTATGTTTAACTTCGAGCAAGTACTTTTTTGATTCCTCCACAGTGCCCCCTGCAGTCCGCAGCTCGTGTGCTGCAGCCTGGCTCCACAGGCTAGGCAGTACTCGAGTCCAGAAAAAGAAGCATTTCTTATAGCCACACGGTCAGAAATACATATAATAGCAGTGGTTTTCTTACAGACTGCTTTTTTGGTGCATTTTACGGAAGTTGTCTTCTTTTCCTACAACTACAACTAATAGCATTTTTCAATCTCTATAAAGTCACACAAACACACCTTAACTTCCAGTATATCATTTTGGCAACTGTCAACGTGGTAATTTTTAAGTGTATGCTGTATTGCTATAGAATTTAATTCCAGCCTATTAAAAATTTTTCATCTCTCAGCTATGTACGTTGCTTCTGCCAGGCTGCACAGCCCAAGGGTGATGATTTGAGTAAAATAAGTTTTAGAGCAACCAGTGCTTAGTGTTAGAAGTTTTGCAAACAAATCAATCACCAGTTTTGTGGAATAAAATCCCAACCAACCAAAGAAAGGAAGAAAGAAACAAAACACCCCCCCCCCAAGAAAATCCCTCCATCTGAATACATTCAAAAACCATTTGATTCTTATTGAAAGATATTTTTTCATTGGTTGAGGTTAAAGCTGAGCAAATACATATCTATTTCCCCACTCATTTTAACAGCACAGTGGTGATTCTTGCATTATTCTACAGTACAACCTTTTATAAGATAAGGCACTCCCTCCTATATCTAAAAACAATCAACAGAATCAGCATTTCATAAAAAATGGCAGTTGTCCTCTGTTATTTTACAGGTGTCATCCAGCACCTAAGAGCTAACTAAAAATTTTTTTCTGACAGGAGGTTTTTTTTGAAGTCAAGTATTGAGTGGCAATTGTAAAATAGCATAACAGAGGTAAGATTTCACAGTTCATTTTTGCATCATTTATTTTAAGGACACTTACATAAACAATTACCAGCTTCTAAAAAGCTAAAGTAAAATGAGCTATTTAGTGAACTATTTAAATTCAATTTTTGTGAAGGACAACACTTCTGCTAAGCCTCTGAATCTGAATAAATAAAAACAGGAAACAAATCCCTTCTATTATAGCCTGGGCAATGCAAGAAATAGATCTCAATTTTGTTCTAGCTACTGATTATTGTCATTAAAGCAGATGTTCTTCACAACCTTGACCAAACAACTCTGTTCTGTAGTCAGACACAAGCAGACTCACTCATGATCATGTGTGCTCTTATTTTATAACCATGGACTTATAAACACCTCTTCTGTAGGAATTCACTTTGCATGCACAAATGTGTTTATGTGCTCTATAACCTTTATTTTCCTGTCTGCATATCAACTTTGGAATAATATCTTCACAACTGGAATTTGAAAATAATCAAATCTATCAGAATTCTACATGATGTAAGATGAACTTGCTGATGGCAGCAGATGAACACTAATGCCTACCGATATCAGCTGACAGGACACTAATTACCAGTTGCAGGAGATGATTGCTTGGTGAGGGATCTATTCAGTGAGTTACGATTTTGAAAAATTATAAAGCACAGGCCTGATCTGTGAAAAGATATGCAGTATGAAAATACAGCATACGTTCTCAAGATGATTATCATGACAGAGATCTGTCTAATTAGGAAGAAACTATTTTAATGCTAAGATATGAAAGAGCCCAGCTGGGAGAGGAATTTAGAGGAAGACACAGAAACATGACTGTTAAGCTGACAGCAAGTGCAGTCTAAGCATGTTCCAATGACAGCTTCTAAAAAAAAATTTCATCTCAGCATTTAATCAATAGTGGTTTCAGAACAAGCACAGCCTTACAGATAATCTAGCTAGTCATATTAGTGGGAGGGGCTCCACAAAAAATACAGAAAATAATGCCTTTGCAGAGC
Organism: Gymnorhina tibicen; assembly: GCA_013399875.1. Classification (NCBI taxonomy): domain Eukaryota; kingdom Metazoa; phylum Chordata; class Aves; order Passeriformes; family Artamidae; genus Gymnorhina; species Gymnorhina tibicen. The sequence goes on from VXAZ01007860.1 coordinate 155,382, forward strand.
AACATACCACTCTCCTTTGGGCAACTGAGCTAGAGGGTTATTCAGTCGATGGGCAACCTAAAAAATACCATTGTGAGGACAAATGGGAATCCCACTCCATTAGAAACCACACTTTAGTTCCTGGCACTGCCAGTCAGGTTGGAAACTTCAATCATCGTGACAGCACGTTTCAAACCATCCTGGGCAAGAGATTAACCTTCAGAGTGGCCACCTGGGCAGAAACCTTTCTGAAAGCTCCTACTATAATTAAATGGTTTATGTCTAAATCAGTGGATGACATGGTGAAACAGGCGTCTGCTGGAAGGCAAACCTAGAGGCAACCATACAATGTGTTCACTGAATAACTTTGAACTCTTGGGTCTCCAAGGAGCAGCTTTCTTACATATTGAAAAGGGTTTCAGAGGATTTCTGCTTAAGGTTCTCTTGGACACAGTACTACCTAACAGCAAATCAGATGTGCTTCCATTACTACCACAAGCTACTGAAGTGCATGTTGCCTAACACATCCGCAGTCAAAAAAAGAATAATAACAATAATAATAATAATGTCATTTGGAGAATAGTTAAAGCAAAGCGGTATATTGAGAGCTGACTGAAAACTAAAAACCCCACAACCTCCATGAATAAATGTATCTGTGAAATCCAACTACAGCATGGCTAAAATTCTTGTAACAGTTGGGGTGGCCCCAAGGTATGGCTGTCAGAACATACACAACTGTAGGAATTCTTAAAGGGATGAACTGAGTCTGGAGCAAAAAGAGTTGCTCTAAATAGTTAAGGAAAGAGTCATCAAAGCTTCAGAGGAACATAAGAACAAAACAATAAAGGGAGGAAGGGGAAGCAACAAAGAAAATCAGAAAGTAAGTTCAAATTGCAAAAGGCAGAGATTTAAGGCACTGCAGGAAGTGGACACATCAGTCTGTGTAAATACAAACAAAACCAAAACAGCCTCAAAACACATTTTCCAGCTTGTACATGTCAAGTTGTAGAACATGGGGAATCCAAATCAGAATCTTTACAAAATCTTTCCAGTTGTGACCAATACTGAAAGCCCCAATTCAGCAGTTATTATAACAAGACAGGCATATGGATTGAGATACACACATCATACCTAAGTACTCTGCTGAACCAGGGCTGGAAAAATATGGGGAAGGAATGCAAAATGGGCACTTGTTCTCTCCTGTTCTGATTACAGATATGCCACAATGTCCTGGGTTACAATGTATTCTATTACCATGAGCTGTTGAAAACCAGATGTGCTGATGTTCCTTGCCTCCTCCCTCTGGACTAGCTTCTGTTAATAGGCCCAACAATGCCTTGCCCCATGACTCACCATCCCATTGTGAGATGCTCCGCCCAGGGGGAAGGAGCCAAGCATTCCCACCGGGATAAAATCTGGAGTTTGGAACAGCATGGGCAGCCTTACCTGCTGGGATCCCAGAGGACAAGGACTACACCACCACTGGATTTTCAGAGGAGGACCAGACTTCTCCTTCTACAAGATCACCACTTCAACAGAACCATTTCAAGGAGAACTGCAGCTACCGCCGAATCAGACTGCTCAGACCCCTTTCTACAAGATCACTGCTTCAACAGGACCATTTCAAAGAGAACTGCAGCTACCACTGCATTGGACTGCTACCAACACCCTGCCCGGCAGGGTGCCAGGTTGTACCCCTGACTCTGTCAGGCTTTAAACCAGTTTCTCTGTATTATTGTTTTGTTATATATGTATATATATTAGTAAAAACTGTTATTCCCATTTCCTCATATCTTTGCCTGAAAGCCCCTTAATTTCAAATTTATAATAATTCGGAGGGAAGGGGGTTGTATTTTTCCATTCCAAGGGGGGCTTCTGCCTTCCTTAGCAGACACCTGTCTTTCAAACCAATACACACAATAAGAATATAAAAAAGAAAAGTAAATGCCATGAATGGGCATTGTTATCCATGCACTATCCTGTCAGATTAGTGTTATTGCCATTCATCTTAGTTTAGGAAGAATTCAGAGAATTAATCCTGATATGCCACAGTATGTCCTTCTGTTAATTTGAAGGTCTAGTTTTGATGCTAACAGCTGTAGGAGATATCCATGGAGACAGCTAGCAGAGAGCTTGAAGGGGGAAAGGAAAGTCATCACTCAGGCACAGGCCCCATCTCAGCCTTTGATCTGGCACACTGATCTCAAGAGAATAACTAGGGGAGGCAGGGGAAGTGGAGAGGATAGAATGAAAGGAAAGGACACTAGGAAAAATCCCAGAGAGATTATTCTGGAGATTCCTTGAAGCTTTCACTAGAAATATACAAGAAGGAACTTAAATTTCTTTAGTCATTGTTAAACTGAGTAGCCCACTGCTTCTCAGTAATGACTGCCCCATTTCAACTTAGCCTGAATTCACAGGGCAATAAACAAAAAATCCCCTATCACTGAAATCAAATGCCCAACTTTGGTAATGAGGAAGCAGTCGGGGGAATTTTTTTTTTCTCCTAGGCAATTCCTGTTTAGATATCAGCCATTTATAAGAATTCCAGTGTGAACATGATCACTTTGAATTTTTTGAGCTGGAAGAAAGACTGAAGCTACTGAAAACTATCATTCCTCCTCCTTCATATGGGAGGATTGTTCTGCAATCCTTGGCATAACCAATCAAGTTCCATATTCAAATAGGAACATTTTTATAAATTCTTAAATTACAGGGAACTAGAAATAAAGGGTAATTTTCCATAGTGGTAATTTTTTGTAAGTTCAGTCTTCAAGAAAGAGAAATACAGTATTTTCCTCCCTGGGCCAATGTGCTGACTGACTACAGCCATTGTTTCACTGAAACTGTTAGAGTTTACAACCCACAAATAAACCTTTGTATCACATACATTTACAAACCTGTTGTCTTGGTTTGAAAGACAGGAGTCTGCCAAGGAAGGTAGGAGCCTCCCTTGGAATGGACAATGTAAGCCCCTTCCCTCCAAATTACTATCATTTTGAAATTAAAGAGCTTTCAGGCAATTATATGAGAAATAGGAATAACAGTTCCTAATATATATATATTTGATGTGCAGAGAGACTCCACAACTAATCAAAGTTGTAAAGTAGGTATGCTTTTAATGGATCAATTATGACGCCAGATGCACGGGAGGTCATCCTCCAAAGACGTGTGTACCCCAGCAATGCTCAGCTTGGTATTTATTGGGTTACAAGTTACATATGCATTAAATTACACAATATGCCTATACATATTCATTATCTGTCCCCGGCTTCGTATTATAATTAGGTCAAAAGTCATTAGCATTTTAATGCACCTACGCACTGCCACCTGGTGGTCGTGGGCCAGGGTCTCTGGGATGAAGTAAAGGTCTTCCTCAGGCTTGAACCTTTTACCCCGCTTCCTTGTGCATGCTCTCTAAGTTCCTGGTCCAAGTTCAAACTCCAGGGCTGGTTCGAGCTGGTTCCAGGATCCGAAACCAGGACCTGTAGTCACGGTCTCTACCCCTTATCAGTGGCCCTACATCCTCCCCCTTCTGCTTGGCAAGCATAATAAGGATCGAGCAAGCAATATACATTGTCTAACAAGCAGCTGCAAAATTTAGCAATACCAGTAATGCCCACAATAAGCAATTAACCCTTAAATCCTAAATCCCTCTGTATTATATCTATAACAAAACAATACTGTTTTAACCTGACAGAGTCAGAATACAACCTGACACCCTGCCAGGCAGGGTGGTGGTAGCAGTCCGATCAAGTGGTGGCTGCAGTTCTCTTGAAAGTGGTTCTGTTGAAACAGTGATCCTGTAGAAAGGCCTGGTCCTCCTCAGAAGGTCCAGTGGTGGTTGTGTAGTAGCTCTTGTCCTCTGGGAACCAAGTAGGTAAGGCTCCTTGTGCCGTTTCAAACCCCAGATTATATCCAGGTGGGAATGCTTGGTTCTTCCCCCTGGGTGGAGCATCTCACAATGGGGTGAAGTAATTCTACAGGTCATGTGGTGGGTCCTTGATAGCCCATTAAACAGAGATGGCTCCCGGAGGTAGTTATCAAGGATGAGTCATGGTAGGGGATAATGAACACAGCCCTACCTGCTTTAACAGCTTGTGAATATGATAATAGAATACATGCTTTTGGTTACATCTTACATTGTAACCTAGGTCACCTGTATTGAAAGTACATCACTGAGGTTGCAGCCTTGCAATGAGTTTAGAACCACCAAAATCAAAGCACTTGTGCAATCTTTCGTTGGCTTCCTTGCCCAATCCACAGCATGATGGAGTCTTCAAATACATTGTTACACACTATTTTCCACAGGATGTTTGTTTCATTCTGTACACAGAATCATCAGTACTCACCAAGTGAGGAGCTATTTAACACATTTTTTTCCTTTTAGTTCCTCATATCACCTCATGGGTATTTACTAATTTAAACCCTGTTCATAGACATTCATTTCCCAAGAACGGCTACTGCTCTTCTCCAGAGTGTTTCACTTGTACCAGTGAACTGATTTTCACAATTCATGGCAAGTGAGAAGACAGTGCTCTTACACTGGAGAGTAGAGACTGAGAACAAGGAAATTAAGCTTAAGAGGTTTTGCTAAAATGCCCCGATTTAGCTTATTTTTTATAAAGGCCTACACAACTCAGAGTACACTATCTTTATAAGAGCAGCCCACATCAACTTCAGTTGAATCTGCAGGTGTTTAGCATTTCTGCCAGGCAGAACCCTCTTCTCAAGTCAGGTACCTGAAGAATGAGGAATGCAATTAATGATCATCTGCAAGAAGCAGAGTTTGCTTGAACTGAGTAGCATCACATAAGAAAGCTCAAACACTTAATCTCAAACACATACAGTTCAGTGAATTACAGGCAGAACCAGAAATTAGACCTTACAGGAAAGAAAATACTACATGCTGGTTTTCAGTAATATTTTAAGAGAAATCTTTTTGTTCCACTTTTTCTGTAAACACACCTTTCAAATAAGTTTTGCTGCAGCTAAGTCAAAACATGCTGTATTCAGAAAGTACTACTCAGGGAAAGTTTACCTGAAGCCAGAAAATGCTAAAGAGATAAGACATCAGAATAACAAAAAACCCCATAAAAAGATAGAGAAAAAATCACTGATCATGCTTGGTCATATTAACCAAAATACAAACCAACTAACTATTAGCTACGTTAAAAACTAAGCCTGTGTTCAGGCTATTTCCAGAGTCACGGAAGTTACTGGACAAAATTCTTCAGAAGTCTACGATGCCTCCAATCTTAGCTCAGGCTTGCAGCTAATGGTTTGCAGCAAACAACAGCTGATTAGATTCCAGTTAGACAAGGAAAAAATCCTTCTCATAGTATGAATAGTGAGACTTAAATTGATTACTATTGCGCGGCCTGGTTTTTGGTAGCAGAGGGGCCACTGAGATGGCTCCTGTGAGAAGCTCCTGGAAATTTCCACCATGTCCAGCAGAACTAATCTCTGATGGCTCTGAAAGATGGACACACTGCTGGCCAAAACTGGGCCAATGAGAGAGGTTGGTAACACCTCTGTGATGACATATTTAAGAAGAAAATCAAAACAAAGCCAGGGGTTTTTGCTTCTAGTCAGAGAAGAGGAGGAAGTGAGAACATGTGAGGGAAAACAACATGGTGACACCAAGGTCAGTGGAGAAGGAGGGGGAGGAGGTATTCCAGGTGCCAGAGCCAAGATTCCTCTGCAGGCTGTGGTGAAGAGACCATGGTGAAGCAGCTGTGCCCCTGCAGCCCCTGGGGATCCATGGGGGATGCAGAGATCCACCTGCAGCCCGTGGGGGAGGTGCCTGTGCCAGAGCAGGTGGATGCCTGGAGGAGGCTGTGATCCAGTGGCAGACCCGGTGGAGAGAGAGGGCCCTTGCTTCCAGGCTGGAGCAGCCTATCCTTGGAGGACTGCACCCCGTGGAGAGAGGGACCCACACCACAGCAGTTTTGGGAGGGCTGTGTGCCCGTGGGAGGGACTCGCACTGCAGCAGGTGTGGTTTGGCTGCTGCTCGTGAGAGTGGACCCACATCAGAGAGGTTCACAGAGAACTGTCTCCCATGGAGGGACTCCACGGCCTCACAGGGGAAGGACTCCTCTCCCGGAGCAGTGGAAGAGAATCTCGGTGACGAACTGACCACAAACCCCCATGCCCTGTCTCCCTGCATTGTATGTGGAAAGGAGGGAGGGGCTGGGGGGAAAAGGTGTTTTAAGGGTTTATTTTACTTCTCATTATCCTTCTCTGTTTCTGTTAGCAATAAATTCACTTTGTAACTTTCAGTTAAGCCTTTTTTGCCCTTGAAGTGTTTCCTCCTGGTCCTTATTTCAAGTCATGAAGCCTTTGTTAACTTTTTTTTCTTTTTCTCCTCTGCCCAGCTGTAGCAGGGGAGGGTGAGCGAGCGACTCTCATGGGTGCCTGGCGCTGGGCCAGTGTCAAAGCATGACAGTTACTTATGAAGCCATCAAGTCTCCATCACTGAAAGCTTTAGGAACTGGTTAGACAAATTTGCCACTAAGGACACAAATGTAATTGATTTTGCCATGGAACAAAATGGTGGATTAGGTTCTTAAAGTTCCTTCTGGTCCTAAATTCTCATAACATTACATTTACTTAGGGAGCTTGAAAGCCATAAATATATTTAAGCTGTTAATAACTTCATTTATTTAATTCTGACTTTGGTGTACAATGACAAGGTTATATATGAACTTACTGGTTCAGACCACAGGTCCATCTAGCACAGTGCTCCATCTCCCACAGTCGCCATGGGAGTGAACACTCAGGAAAAAACAGAACAGGGTAAGCACATACTGCCTCCCAGCCTTCAAACATTTTCAAGTCAGGTTATGTGATTTATCTAGTTAATGGACTCTATAGCATTTCTTCCAAAGTTTTTTCCAGTCTCTCCTTGCCTCTTTACAAATTCCTTGATCCAGAAAGTCATTTGAGGAGTACCACCACAGGTCCATATAGGCTGTTTGAAGAACTAGTTCCTCTGGTTTGTTCTGAATGAAGATCTTACTAACTTCCAATATCCTTCATGCTTGTATTAGAAGAGCCAGGGAAAAGTCAATCCCACTCTACTTTTCTCCAGACTTCTCAGTTCTGTAGACCTCTTCTTCCCTTCCCACTTATGTAATGTGTTTTTCCAAATAGGATTCTTGGATATTCAATGGATGGGGTTCCTTGCATGTTGTAATGGCAGTCACAGAGTATACCTCTGACCATCCTTGGTCATCTCTGAATAATTTCAGTTCTGGAGTATCCTGTCCAGATAAATGGACCAGAACCCTAGATTTTTACAGTGGCATATGGACTTGAACAGACTTGAACAAAACAAACCTTTCTGATCTGTTCTCTCTTTACTTCTGTGTCATTCCTAACCTTTTCTTTTTTGCTTGAATTACTACTATGAAGTGATATTTTCATGGAACTGTCTATCATAATGCAAAGGTATTGTTCCTGAATATCTTTGGGTCAGCTTAGAAATTATCCAAGACGTGAAGACAGGATTATTCTTCCGCAAATGTACCACTCTACAATTATCTACACTGAATTGCACCTTGTTTTTTCTACAGTCAATCTTTTCTGCAGGCTATGCAGTCTCCTTCATCCTTACTGCCTTGCATAACCTCCTATAGTCAGCAAAGCTTTGTCACCTTGCTGATAACCGTCCTTCTTCAGGACATTTAAGAATATATGGAATAGTATGGAATTACGCCTGTGTTCTCCCTCCTGTGCAAGAACTGACCATTTTCTTCCATCAAATGATGGTCTATCTTATGTTCCCATCTTTTAAATCATATTCTCATCCATTTCAGCATCTTCCTTCTTATGCCAGTGACAGTTTTGTGTTGCTTGGTTTTCCTAAAACACCTTAATTAAAAAGTTCTGTCAGATGTCTTTTAAAAATCTGAGTTGACTGTATCAGTCAGATGATCCTCATTTATATATCACTGACCCCTTCTGAAGAACTCTGAGAGCTTTATTAACTCTCACTGATAAGATAATATTTATTCAGGTAGATATTAATTCTCTCTCTTACAATATTTAGTCATTCACCTGGAGCAGATGTCAATTTCCAGTTGCTGGATACCCCTGAACCTTTCTTAATGATGGACATCACGTTTGACACATGATTTGCATGTACTGAGGAACAGTGAAGAGACGTTACATCCTGCTTTTAGTAGGTATTTCATCCCTGAGTTCTCTGGCTAAATCCTTCAGATCCTAGAGATTCATCTGCATTCATCTGCCTTTTGTACCATTACCCCTTCCAGGTATTTCAGTTTCAGAGACAGTCTCTGCCAAGTTCCCTGAATACCCCAAAAGGGCTCTGGAAGGATAATTTGCTTGATTTCTTCTGTGTTGGGTTTGTGTGGCCAGGTTTTGGTAGAAGGGGAGGGCTACAGGAGTAGCTTCTGTGACAAGTGCCAGAAGCTTTCCCTGTGTCTGATGGAGCCAATACCAGTCGGCTCCAAGATGGACCCACCACTGGCCAAGGCTGAGCTCATCAGTGATGGTGGCGGTGCCTATGGGGACATGTATTTAAGAAGGGGAAACAACAAACCCTGCACAACTGTAGCCACAGAGAGAAGTGAAAATATGTGAGAGAAACAACTCTGCAGACACCAAGATCAGTGCAGAAGGACGGGGAGGAGGTTTTGCCCATGATGGTTAAGGACAGTGATCTCTCGCTGTCTTTAACTCATGGGCCTTTCGTTGTATTTTCTCTCCCCTGTCCAGATGAGGAGGGCTGTGATAGAGTAGCTTTGGTGGGCACCTGGCATCCTGTCAGGGTCATCAAACCCCATCTTCCACAGTGAACGAAGGATATAAATGGTTCAGCTTCTCTCCAGCGACTTTGCCCTCCCTGAGAGTTCAGTTTATACCCTTGTCATATTCAGACTCACTGACAAATTTTTCCTTCCTGATGGATTGAAAAAAGAATATTGACTAATTTTTTATTCTCAGTAGTTAGGTCTCAGACTCATAATAGTTATAAGAGTATATCTGTCAGTGTTTATGATACTTTGGTTTGGGTTGGTTTTGGTTTTTTTTTTTCATTTGCATATGTCTTTAGCTTTTGGAAGAACACCTTCTTTATTTCTCTTTGCTGTTTGGCCATGACTGCTTCTTTGTACTTCAGGCGTGTTCAGTAAATGGTGTATATTGGCAGTCTGCTGCTTGTTGGGTGTCCTTCTGTAGTCTTCATCTTGCCTTTATGGATTTAATTGTGTGCAATTCTTTGTCTGTTCTTGTTACACTTTCTCATTTTCACATAGTTCCCCATGTTGAAATGAACACAACAGTAGTGGGCATTTTGACCTCTACTGTTCCCCAAAGATATGGAATCCAAGGGTGTTATGTCATTCTTAAAGAGCAATCTTAATGTTCAGCAAGATATATATGTATATATGCATATACATGCTTATGTATGTATATGCATTCATTATACATAATTGTGCAAATTATATCTATAGGGCAGATGTGGCTGGAAAACAGACAAACAACTGCAAAAGGCCTTCTGGTTTTCCTGGATGTAACCAGACATAACTGAGGGTTCATTTGTATCTGTTCTGATTCCTGAATTTGCCTGAAATATACACTGATAACAATTTGCATTTATTGCATGTGGTTCTCAGACGTTTCTGAGTGTCATTACTCCTCTTTGCAGAGCATTTATGAGCCACAGAACAGAGAAGCGGCAAAAGACAGTACCTGTGATTCTTCATTTGTCCTGGGTTACAGTGTATTCTATTACCATGAGCTGTTGAGACCGGGCGTAGCAATGTTCCTTGCCTCTTCCCTCTGGACTAGCTTCTGTTAATAGGCCCAACAATGCCTTGCCCCATGACTCATAGATAACCTTTGCCTGGACTATCTCCTGTTAATGGCCCCATCAGTGCCTTGCCCCATGACTCACCATCCCATTGTGAGATGTTCCGCCCAGGGGGAAGGAACCAAGCATTCCCACCTGGATAAAATCTGGGGCCTGGAACAGCACAGGCAGACTTACCTACTGGGATCCCAGAGGACAAGATCTACACAACCACCACTGGACTTTCCAAGGAAGACCAGACCCTTCTACACCACTGCTGGACCTTCAGAGGAAGACCAGACTCTTCAACAGAACCATCACTCCAGGAAGGACTGCCGTCTCCATTTGATTGGACTGTTACCAACCCCCCTGACTGTCAGGGGGTCAGGTTTGTGCTCTGACTTTGTCAGTGGGTTGTTCTTTTTTGTACTATTGCATTTATTTTATTTTTCCTATTAAATTGTATTTCTGACTTGGAGTCTCTCACTAGTTTGCTTTCAAACTAGTACATATTTCACTCTGCTACCTATACCGGCATCTCCTTTGTTTATTAGGACCCCAAACTTTGCAAACTACTGGGGGCACTGTTTTCAAATTGCTATTATAATTACAGTTCATTTTATGTAATAAACATGCCCAGATGAGGTGTTTACATCCTTATTTCCAGTCCCTCTTTCACCTGTATATAACAAATATTTGTGTTATATCAATGTAACATAGAGTGATTTTCATGCAACAGATATTTTAAGGTAACTTGTTAGCTTTTTAAGCATGTTTAGTATTCGATAGCTCATCAAGGCATTCTGATTGAATAAGGTGATACAGAGACAACATTCACGTTGTTGGGCCTTTGAGCTCATCAATGTTCCCATGACTCATGTGGGAGGTATTCTAGAGAAATCCAGCACTACCTACCAAAACCACTAAAGCATTATCTTTGCAGAAGCACATGGTCCATAAACAATACCCCATTAAACAAGACATAAATAATAGCACTTTTAAATTTTCCAGGGTATAGCACCGATACCTATATGTATAGATTTGTTTTTTGCTTAATTCCTGTCCTGTGAGATGTACAGTCATTCATTTGCTACTTCACCTGTCTGACTCCCATTTCTCCTATTAATCTATGTTACTCATCCCGTTTTTTAGCAATATTTTGATACCATGGCAAGTTCTGTGTCACATATCATCTCAAGCTGGAATATTCAGCAGCTACTCCCTTTAACCCCATTTTACCAGTTTTGTCCCAAGTACAGCTATGCACATTGCCAGCTGAAAAAAAATACATCTTTCTTTGGTGGGGTTTCCTTGGTGTTTAATGGCATACTATTTCAATTTCTATGTCAGTGTCACACCATTGGGTGGATGTACAGATTAGGGATCTTTATGTGCATAAAGGTACCTCATGATCCACCAAAAATAACCAAGTTGCATACTGTATTTATGAAAGCATCTAACTTTGCGCAGAGAGGAAAAAAAAAACAAGAAGAGACCTCAAGATTATAGAGTATCATTCCATAAATGATAAAATTCAGCAAAGAGACTGAATTGGCAGAGTTAATTACTAGTGAGCTGTCCATGTAATTTTGTTAATAAATGAAGAGTCCAGTAGAATGCATACTAGCTCTATAGGCCTATATTTTGCACATCATAATTTTATAGCAGTGACACTGACAAGCCAAAAACTGGATACAAGGTTTCTCCATTTTCCCTTCTTATGACTCAGAGAGCTGTCACCTCTCCCACATTGCCTGGTACAGTAATAACACTGGAATTTCACCTCCAAGACATAGTAACAGTAGCAGTTTGGTACTCTACCAGTATTTAAAATTCCCTCAGGGCCCTTGCTAATGTACTGATTCTTTGCTGTGCTGAATCAGCACAGCACTGAAAACAAATCTCTCCTCTTAATCACCAACAGAAAGCAGTGCCTTTGCAAGGGCAGAATCAACAAAAAACAGGATTAGGGTAGACTGACAGTAGCTGTATCAACTCCTATAGGATAGTTTTAAAATTATCTAAAATCACTAACCTTTCACTTCTGGAGCATGAGGTTCAATTCTGCATTTAGCCATGCATGAAAATGAGTTCAGCATTCTTGAGTTAGCCTCCACAGAATCATTCACGTAATTTCCCATGACTGGCAGATTTTACCGTAGGGAAAGAGTGAAAGTGAATTAAAAAATAAAAGTGAGTTTTTGTCAGGTTGAAAAATCAAACATCGATAAATCTAAATGTCAGAATCACAAAAAAGCAAACTCAGATCTGAAAGCTTGCACCTTCAAGCAATCCTTGAATGGAGTGAATGAAAAGTAGAATAGAAGGCAGGATCTACTGTAAGCACTGTGTAGCAGCCACCACAGCATCAATGGAGCAGTCATGGAAATGACTGAGTGGGAAGTTTGCACACCCATGGACTGCTGCTGAACTCTACTTCTTCTGCACCAGAAGAGCTCTCAGGACTGCCCACTGAGTACAGCAGGCAGTTCTGGATCTCAAACATGCCCTGCAGTTTGCTGAGGCCAGCAACCCTGCCCCACCTGTTGCCATGAATACCAGGGTGCTGCTTGGAATCAAAAAGCTACCAGTCTGTTCCCATGACAGTGAGGAAGATTGCAAGACCTTCTTTTCCATGAGGGAGCACAACCTGAAAAATAAAAAATACAAAGGAAAACCTAAAAATACATGTGAAAGAAAAAAAATTAGAAAAGGATGAAAATAAGAGTGAGAGAAAAGTGAAGAATGGTAACCCTTATCTGTCATAATCCTGTTCTCAGTTGCTTTGGGTGACTAGCAGGAACCTTCCATATGAAATGAACCCAGGTGACACTCACTGAACTACCTCAGTAAGGACAGTGGACAATCTTTTGACTCTGTACATAAAAATTCTTTATGATTAGCCTTCTCTCCTTATGTATAATTCTTCTTTTCTTTGACAAATACTAAACTTTGTATAGCTAGAATTCTTTGAAAGTAACCACACAATGATGCACTGTCATTTCAAGATTTAAATGGGATTGACAAAAGGTGGTATCTTTCATCTGGTGACACAAATCAAGACACATGCCTGATGCAGATGGTTCTCATACAGGCTTTCAAGAAGGAACTACATCCTTACATTTGTTTAAACAACATCTGCCTTAAAAGGATATGGATTCTAACTTGGAGCCCTGTGCATTACTGTGGTGAAAATACTGTAAAACTCACCCATACCTTTCAGTCACTGCTTTGTCTAAAAATTAAGAGCCAAAGTGAAAAAAAGATAGAGAAACACAAGAGATTGATTGGCTTAACATAAATATAAGCTGCAACTTTTTCTGTAAGATTTAACTGGTTTACTTTAATAAAAAGAGTAAAAGACACTAAGAAAGGGATACCCATCACCTCTGCAGCTCTTCAGATTGTATTTAACACTCCTCAGTCATCCTGTTACGTGGGGAATCCACCAAATAAGACTCTAGAAAATCTAGAGCAAGGAAACTGCTGCCATTTTCATCCAAATACTTGGATAGAACTGAAAAAATCCAAACATGAAAACCTGTCAGTTTCACAGCATCATTCTACCTGTTGTTTACCAAATTTATGGTACAACAACCTTCCTCCTTGCACAATCTCTAATAATTTTTCAGTTGTAGAATATTTTTACTTATTCTTTTCCTTCTTCTTGGGTGTGTCCAAGACTTTGAGGTTAGGCTGGTGTTAGTGTATTTCTTCCCCTCTGGATTCTTGGATAATATGGTCTTCTCTTGGGAAGAGACAGTGTCACTACCACCAGGAAGGAAATGCACTGTCACACTCCTATGTTGTAAAATAAAGACAATCTTTCAGTTCACCTTTCATTTTCTCAATACCACTTCAGGAAATATAATTTTACAAAAAAGAAAAAAGAAACAAAGAAGAATGGCAGCAAAACCTAATTTAACCATCCTTTGACTAAACATCAAGGCACATTAGAACCTAACCCACCATAGCCTTATTTAAAAATGGGTGGCTGAAAGGTGCTGTAGGATTTATAAAAAGAAAACAGATTGTTTTGGAGGCTGATGCCAAATAACTCATTGCCTGAGTTATCACTCTTCAATCAAAAAGTACACGAAGAAGCTACATTAAGTCATTTAGACAGCAGTCACCATGGAGTTAGGCCAGCCTCTCATGTCAGTGATGAAACAGCCAAATTCTCTGACAGTGGTGAGTTATTCCTTTTATCACTGGCAGAACTGCCTAAAGAATCATCAAGGCTACAGGCGTGGAAAACATGAGGCCTGTCCAAATTTAAGTGATAAAAATACAAAGTGTTTTATTACTTTACTTTAATCTTTATAATTTATGTTTTAAATTATGTATTTTAAGTTATGTATTTTTTTCCATGTTTTGGAAAAAAAGAACAACCCCACAATGTCACCTATGGTTAGGCAACAATGGGATTAATTTAAACTCAGTATTTAATTCCTGTAAGGAAGCTTTCTTCCAGACCATGATCTTTGCGATTCCATTCCCACCTTCATCTGCCCCCAGTCTCTCTCATAACTAAAGACATATCTTTCAGCCCTGACAAAGCCAGTATAAAGTATTTGGTGTTTTATTACAAGTTGTAACTCAGTCACTTGGGAGGTGATTTTCTTTCTCTAGTAATGACTTAGTGGAGGAAGCTGGTAATTTTTTGTTGCACTTTAACATTGCTAGAGAGGTCACACACTGTAAGTGAGAGAATAGCTGTTTAAAATATTTCTCTGCCTGGCCTGATTACCTTTAAAAATCCTAAAGAAGGTGAAAGTATATTCATTCTCTTGGGTAATTTTAAGTATTTGTGTTAAAAATCCAGCATGATCTGAAGAAAAGCAAGTTTTGTGGGCCTGATTTCAATTTGAGCAGAATTTCAGTTAATAATGTAGCACATATAAACCCTCTTTTAACAGTGCATATTACACTGAAGACAGAATTGCTAAAGAACTTTGTTAATTTTTCTCCCTATTAAATCAGTGTTACAGACTTCCAGCAGATGTCTTTAATAGAGATTGTTATTAAAAGAAGTATTGCATAAAATAAGTTCAGACCATTTCATCAGTATTACTTACTTCCACCATTAAGAGCAGAATTTCTCCTGTATCTTCAAATTATTTCATTAATGCCAAATGCAAAGAAACAGTAACTCATCTCCAAACTCTATAAACCTCTGTCAGCATCCATACTGTTCCTATATTTAAAAAACTGCCACTGCTTCCATTTATGGTAACTCCTTATTTGTACAGGTTTAAAAGCTTCTCTTAAGAATGTGTTCTACTAGAAATTTCAGTCTATGAGCATTTTAATTTTAAGCTGGGAAAAAAAATCCATCTGCTTTTTAAGCTCTTGGGTGCCAAAGAGGTTTTGTAGTGTCAGGTATTTTTCTGAGCAATGTATCAGCTAATAAATGTACCTTTGAATGTTTAACTGTCTGGGAAATGTTTTTAAATATAATAATTTTTTCAAGGCAAAAGCCCTACCAAAGGTGATGTCTCTGGGTCAAACTGTCTATAATACTACATGCTTGAGATAAGTACCTAAGCCACAATTATGGTCCTGCCATAAAATAAGCTGTGTTGCTCTGATGTAAAGGTGCAGTTCTTTGTCTCCAACAACAAGGCTATTTATTCACCTAAGTAAACACAGATTTATGACCTACAGATTCCTATTTCCCTCCCATCTGTGCAGGTAACCCAATGATATATAAAGTGCAAGACTTTTCCTAGGTCTTGACCAAATCTTGTCTTCATGTTGATATCAGCCTTTTCCCTCTACAACCAGATTCCCACAGAAAACTAATGCATGGTAAGACGGGAATAGCAACAAGTTCTTGGTTTGGGTAAGTAGAAGCCAGGATCTAGGAAAACCTTAAGAAACATCTGGAGACACAATGGGCTTTGGAGTTGGGATTCTCTGGAGTAATTCTACTGAAAGCTGTGAAGTTATGTTTTTAACATATGTAAAAATATGTATATTTAGACTGGGTAAATTAAAGTAGACTTTGGTCCATTAGAGGTACATAATACTCTGTCTTACATACTTGTTGTATGAGTGAGAGAAAAAAAGAAGCAATAGCATAATAGTTAGGCACTAGTTTGGTTAAACCCACTTCCCCATCACAGACCTCTAAATGCTCAACTCATGACTACATGTTTCTCAACAAGAGCCCTTTAAGGCTCAAACAGGAAAGTTCACCTGAGAAGCCTATCCAAAGCATCCCAGTTTTAATATCCTCTACTATACTCTGGTAGTAAAGTACCCATAACAACCTTGAGTTATCTCCCAGACTCAAGCTTCGCTGTACTTGCCTAGCAACATGTAGGATCCACATACAGCACAGACATTGCTTGAAAGAACTGCTGATGTGATTAGGTAACCCGTAATTAATCAACACTTTGTGATGTAAGATAACTCACCTGGATGGCCTCAAGAAGTTGTCCACATCTGAGAAACAGAGTAACAGAAAAAACCCCAAATATATGCAAGTCACAGTTCTGCTGCACCCCTAAATATAATCTTGCACAGCAGGTAGCCTTGCCCACCTTTTCTCTATGCACTTTGGCTGCTTCACCTGTTAAAAACATAAATCACTGTTGCCTGGAGGGGCCAAAATTTAGAAGGATGCCAACACAGACCAGGGAGTTGATGACTGACTAACATCTGAGAACAGCTCTTGAGTAAGCTGCTGCTTTTCTATCATAAATTTTTTCCCCCTCTAGGTACACACATTTCATAGCAATATATTCTGTTGCTATTTGGGATTCACTGGCCACTTCCATTACAAATGTTCTTTTCCTGAGACTTATAATCAGAGCTTTTGTTACAATGTCCACTGCCAGACAAAATTTGCCTCATTCTGGGTTTCATCACAAAACCAGCACTATAAGCCACCTTCACTGAAATTTTTGCAATTCTTTTAGCAATCTTGAGGTGATGTTAAAACAACAGATAGCTTAAGGTCAAGTGTCAGCAAAAACTCTCAACTACCAATTGATCTAGCTGTTTAAAAATAAAAAAAATAAGGAATCCTCTATATTCAAAGAAGAATCGCATTGAGTGGAGGGTTGAATCCAGTGATAGAAAGCAAAGCAAATGTTTGTGTGAACCCCAGTGAGAATCAAAATAGCAGCATTTTGCACTGCTCTATTTATAACTCCGTAATTTTAAATGGTAAGACCAAAAATAGTCATTGCAATATGTTAGCTCAATGTAATTTTTCTTTCCAAAAGAGATAAATTAGCCTAATTTTTCCTTTTTTTTGGTGGAGAGTAGTAAAATAAATAATAAATATTTTTCCAGATAGTTTTAGAGGGCTTTTTTTGTTTCTTAAGTTTTAATCCTTTGTGGCAAGAGTTCCTGGCATCTGAATATGGTCTTTCCTTCATCTGACTTCATTTAGGATCTACATCTATCAAGGGACTTTCAGAAATACGTAATGATTTAACAAGGCAGCTAGTTCAAGTGGGGGATAATTAGGCTTTCACCCTCCCCTTCACTCTGTGCCACCATTTTTTACTCTATCCATTTCCATTGTACCCTTAAAAGCAGAGGATCTGCAGCCAAGCATTGCACACTCCCCACAGCCAACTTCCTCTGAAGCTGCAGTGTGTAATTACAACCAGCTGCTGAGGGCTGCTGAGAGCAGGGCACTCAGCACCTTCCTGCCCAGAACTAAGCCCAGGCTTTGGGAGCCCCCAGGATTTGGGAACCTCCTGGCTTTGCTACATGGACACCCACAAGGAGGTTCCCATGCTACGGTAGTAGAAGTTAAGAGAGAGCAACATTCCAATTTAGCCTTCAGAGATACTAAAAGGACTAGGTATTTCAGCCTCCCTCCCCCTTTTCTCCTTCCCCTAAACCCATCTGTTTAAAGGGAAGAAAGCCTCCTTCTCTGGATCTGGCTGCTGCTCCAAGTGACCTGCTCCTGTGCTGTTCCCTCCCTGGCTGACAGCTGGCACCGCAATCCCACAGCGCTGTGCCGGGGAGGTGTGCATCCCCACAGGGACAGAAACTGGAGATTAAGGCCTTTTTTGAATGGTATGTGCTGGTTCCTGTGAACGTCACCGGGACTGCAGGATTTTTATTTTCTAAAAAGCAAACGCCTTGCTTTTGTCATCAAAGTTCAAGATAAACCCAAATAGTGTCCTGGTGTCCTGAGACATGTGAGACTCAGGGACAAAAGCAAAGTGGTGAAGTAGCAGAGGAGGATGTGTAGGCACAGATACACACCTGGACTGGCTACTTCTTTGTTCTGCCTTTTCAATTTCTGATAACCTCTGAAACTTAATTCCTTATTAGTATTCCTGAAGAAGAATGCAAATTTCCATTTGTCCACCTTCAAGGATGGACCTTAAAATTCTACCTTGACCTGTTGGAAGGAGCAAGCTCATCTGACTTCCACATTTTAAGCAATTTGTGATTCCCAGTGACTTAGCTATAGGATTTGCTAAAGGAAATTTCTTAGGCTTCTAACTATGAACAGACTTAACAGATGAACAGAAATGTTTAGGGGCTCACACACCTCATGTAACAAAGCACTAATAATTGAGTGAGCGAACTCAGAGGATGCTGTCATAGCACTGTTAGTGCCAGATCTGTCCTTTTCCAACTGAATCACAGAATAGTTGAGGTTAAGAGATACTTCTAGAGACTGCCAGCTCTAAGTGCTCTGCTCCAAGCCACAGGTACAGAGGTGTGTTGAGTTTGACTATCACCAAGGATGGAGACTCCACAACCTTTCTGGGCAGTCTGTACCACTGCTTGGTAATTAGAGACAATCCTTTATTTCTCTCTGTACATCTTTGAGAAATAATAACCACAATGACAGCATTTTTACAATTTTCCTTCAGAAAAAACCTGCAATTCAGGCATGTTAACCATGAAAAATGTCATTCTTATAAAAGTTACTTTCAAGAAAATGAACTTAAGTTGGAAGTGCAATAAATAGTGCAAAAATCCTTATTAGCCTACAGACCAAAGTAGAAGTGGTGTAAGACTGTAAAGACACAGGCTAGGCATGGATAGCTGTTCTGATTAAAGGACAAAGCATTAGGAAAGAACAAGAATGTTAGAGATGTCAATACCAAAGAGTGACTGGAATTACTTAGAATGCTTCAAGGTAATAAATCTTCAGCAAATGGAATGTACTTCATAAAGGAGAAATTTAGGTCAAATTGCAGGAGAATATTTCTAATGGTAAAGTACAGAAAGTTATGGAGTATTTGCCTGAAGGAAGAGGCATGGCATATCCCTGAAGACTTTTAAAACTGCACTAGAAAAAGCACTGAAGTGTTTGATACACAATAATCCTACACCAGGAAGGAGAAAGGCTAGACGGTATAACTGGGCTTTTCCATCTCTGCTTTCTGTGATTCAGTGCTAATTTCACTGGCCAGTTCCAGTTTCAAATACAAAAATCCAACATCAGCTGTAAGCACCCCTTGTTAAAAGCAAATCTTGTAGAAGAACTAATCCCTTCACCCCAGCACAGAACGCAAATGCTCTTCAGAAATCAAAATAGATTCCATGTTTTAACTTACTTTTATTTGAATATGCCTACATTATGATGAAAACATTAAAACTGTGAATACTCATTGTGTTTGTACTTACAGCAGGGTTCAGATGTGTTCAACCTGGGTACTTATACTGAAATTTCCAAATTTTGAATGGAAATTATACAGATACTGTTTAATTGAGGTGGATTCTGTAGGTACTGTTATAATGCCGCTCAGCATGAGGAAGAGGGATAGATCTGAGATTCTGTGAACTTTCAAAGGCAGGCTTGCACCTTTCTTATTTTCTGCCTTTTTTTTTTTTTCTTTTGAGCTGTTGCTGGAGGAATAAAGAAAAAAAGGTAGTATATTTTGCATAGAGTCCTCTAAAAATCTTACTCTTTTCACTTGAAATAACCACTATGTGGTCTTGATCTCAGGCTTGGAAAGAGATGCGGCTATCTTCATTCCAAAATCCACAAAGGCCCATGCTGTTCTTGGAAAGCCCTTGTTCTACCCCAGTTGATCACAGGTGATTAGCAAGGATTGGGCCAGCAGTCCCGCTAAATGTCATGGAATAGATGAATTTCATCCATGGTACTAAAAGTGAGTAACCATTGTAGGACTGGATGATAAAATACATGCACAGAGTGCCTTGGCACTACCATTTCAGTTTGTATGAGGAGTGTGCTTTTGAAGAGATTTGTCCTGACAGTTTCATCCTGGCTGGTTCAATCCATGGAGCAGTTTGAAGCCAGATTAGTTTCAAATGAAACTAAACTGGAAGATGTGTTCC
The DNA here is from genome assembly GCA_013399875.1 of Gymnorhina tibicen. Classification (NCBI taxonomy): domain Eukaryota; kingdom Metazoa; phylum Chordata; class Aves; order Passeriformes; family Artamidae; genus Gymnorhina; species Gymnorhina tibicen. The sequence goes on from VXAZ01007860.1 coordinate 175,474, forward strand.
AGCCATTACTGGACATTCAGTCCACTGCTCCAGACCAGAGCTAGCACAAAGTGAAGTATCCTGAAAAGCACATAGCATGGTCATCCAGTACCAGCTAGATTCACTGTACAGATCCACTCCCACTGCATCCCACTACTTCCTAACATAGATATAGCCTTACCGCCTCTGATAGCCCTCTTCCCAAAACCGATGGTCTGACTAACAAGACTGTTAGGAAATTAATGGAGAATCTGAAGCAACACCATGGACACTACAAGTCTGGCTCATCAGTGACTCCTTATTTCTGATCGCCTTCCTGGATCTAGCCTTTTTTATTATTTCAGCACTTGCACTAAGTGAAGTGTAAATCCTACGGCACGGGTGTGCCCCCCGCACACCATTCAAAGTACGGAGCAGGAGCACTGAGGCTCCAACCTTTCCACCCTCCGATCACCAGCAGGCCCCTTCCAGACCCGCTCCCGCTCCACCGCGCACTGTCACTCGCTCCGTTCCGCGCTGCCGCTGCAAAGACGCTGGCTGCGCCCGGAGGGAGCGCACGGCAGGGCGGGACGAGCCCCGCTGTTCGAGCTGCGGCGCTCCCCCTGGAAAGGCTGTCCCAGGCCGGCCGAGCACCGCTCCCGCCGGGTGGTGCCGGCAGCGGGCACGCCCGTCCCGCACCCGGCGCTGCCCAACCCGGGATGCCCTTTAACCAGCGGCACAGCGCCGAACCCCGGGCTCCAGGGAAACGAGACCTGGAGAACGCCCGCCGGGAGCCGCAGCTAAGCTGCGGAGTGGATCTTCCCGGAGCGGGGCGCGCTCCTCCGGCACCACACATCATGTGCCAGGCCGGGGCTGTCCCCGAGGAGCTGTCGGCGGAGAGCTGCCGCCTCCCCATACCGCTCCCGCTGCTCCCCGGGCGCTGCGCCCGGCGGGCCCCGCTGCAGGGGCGCCACCTGGGGGCCAGCGGCGGTACCGCGCCCGACCCGGCCCGGGGAAGTGGCTGAGGAGCAGCTTCTCAGAGGGAAATGACTGGCACAAGCGGGCAGGGAGAGGGCAGGTCCAGCATGAGCGGCTGGAGCAAGGTCCCTGAAACTGATGCAGCAAGGCGGGACATAACACACCACATATTACTGAGAGGATTAGCTTTCATTTGAATAAAACTTCATAGAAAGTGTTTTGGCGAGAAGAAGTGAAAACTATGAAGAGAAATGGAAAATAAAGTAAAATACAACACCTGTTTATCACCCACCAGATGCTGCAGATTATCCTTTTCTCTTTTTTTGCAGTCACCCCAGCCCAGGAAAAGAGCAGTCAAACATACAATGCTGCCAAAGGTGATCCTGTCACTGAGCACTCAACACACAGAAGGAGATCAAAATGCCTTGGCTTGTAGGGCCTTGTGAAAGTAAAAAGGGACAGGGCTGCTCTTTGCACAGGTATAAACACCATGGTGAATGTTCTGCTATGAAAACAAGTGAATATAGTTCAACTAGATGAAATATTTCACCACCCTCGGATGGTGACAAACATCCCGGAATGATCAACATGGTGTAGGCAAGAAAAAACTTATATTTGAAGAATTGATAGAAGTAGTTATTTCATGGTGATGATGGCTTGGGTGGGCTCTGTGTCTTATGTTCCTGTTACCTCTATCTATCCAGTCTAGAAAGGATGAAGACAGCCTCATTCTAAAACTGCAAACCAAATGTCTTGTGACAACTGCAAGGTAGGCACACAGAGGCCAGGCTGGAACTAGTGTGGTAGGAAAGCCTTTCCACAGAAAAACAGGTTTCCAACTCAGGACAAACAATGTGAATCAGCAGAGTCACTCTTGGAGGGGAAAAGGCAAACATATTCGGTGTGCAACAGGAAATTACTCTGTGAGACAAGTGAAGTAATCCTTCTGCTGTACTCATCACTAGTAAGGCATCAGGTTTGAGTGCAGCACCTTGGTCTGGGCATGTTTCAAGAATGTTGTTAACCGGAAAAAGCAGCAGGGAGCAAAGAGAGTGATCAGAGGGTTAGAAAACACAGCCTACAATGAAAGATCAAAAGAACTGCAACTGTTTTATTGCCAGATGGGAAGACTGAGGAGTAGGGCCACTGTTTTCAAAGGAAAGGAGTAATTTGTTCTGCCTGCCCATTGTGAACAAGAAGTAATAGATTTAAATTGCAGCAAACTTTTCTAGTGATAAGCACAGGGAGACATTGAAACATATTGCCTGGAGAGGTTGTGGTGTCTTTGTCACTAGAGACAAAGTCTCAAACATATTTTGAGACTGATATAAAAAAATCAGAACTCTTACTGGGGATTACCAAAAAAAGTTTACAGCTGCCAGAGATCCCTTCCATTTCTTTTACTATTATTTTATGAGAGGAAAAAGACCTTTTTTACTTGAAACACAAAAAAAAGGGGAACAATATTTCCATTTTTTAAGCTAGCTCACAGAATGAATTGCAAAACCACAAGTATTTCTGTATCTCAGCCCCCTGTCAATGAAACAGAGGTAGCGATACACAATTTATGATACCGTGAGTCTGTAATGCATTATTGCAACCTTGTGGATGTTGGGAAAGGAGGTGATATACAAATGTAAAATATCTCCAGACACCCTCAGTTTGTTCATACTCGCACTGCTTTAAATGCTGCAATTTGTTTTCCTTTCTTCTCTGAGAGTTCACAGTGTGATCTCTCCTAGTAACTGAAGTACACCTCTTCTCAAAGAGGAACAAACCAGAGCTCATGTGGTTTAATAGAACACAGCAGTTGAGAAATACCTCTAGATTAAAAACCCACAAACCCTAACCATTAAATTCCATACTACTACAAGTTTCTTTTATTGTGTAAATTGCATCAGAAGAAATTTCTAATTCAGGAACAGTGAGAGGATAATTTCCTCTCACTTAGGCATGTTAAAATGTCTACTGAACAAAATCTACTTCCCCAAAACAATTAGTGAACGTGTACAGCCAACACTAACAGTGACTGTTTAGAAGACCTATTAAACCAGAACAGAGCTGAAGCACCTCATTACTACTTCCCTTCCAAAATGCAACAATGGGACTAGATTCACTAGAACTTTAAAATATTCTTTGTTGTTAATAAAGTTTATATTTAAAGAAAAATAATTCAGGTGAATATGGCTTACTGTATAATCCAGACAGATAAATGCAGATCCACTAAAAACATTGATCCCAAGCTAAAACCATTTTTAGCAGCCTTGTTCAGAAAATTCTTTCTAATCATCTTATTACAAATACTTGCTTTTTGCAGATTTCTGCCATGATATCCCAAATAAACCCTGCCTCTTCTTGCCACACCAGTCTCCTGCTCTCCTGTCAGCTTGGCAGCCATTTCTCTAAGAAACCACTACAGACTTCCACAACCCAATTTCCCCGTGGTACCAGCACTGTGGCTATGACAGTGTACTGGCAGCGTTCAGGATGGAAACTCTGCATGAGGAAAGCAATAGTGACAGTGCTGGAGATGGAAATACGGCTGTGGCACACATCAATGCAAGGACTGTCAAAAAATATTGGGAAGTTCTCCTTGATCCTCAGCAGAAACTTAATCCTCACTCCTGTTGTTTGCTCCATAAACCAGCATTTTCATGTCCAGATCTGACATCCATTTTTCCTGAGCACATGTATAAATGTTCACTTACTAAAGTGACTGGGATTATTTACATACACCGTGTTCCTCATGTGTGCACCTATATTTAAATATTTAAGAACACAATCCTGGAAAAGTAATTTGAAAAGTAATTTCCTTTCGGCATACCAGCTGCTGAGATGATTAAGTCACTACTTATACAATACTTTTTAAGTTCTCCAGCTCTCTAGAGATCTCTTATATTTGGCATTATTTGTAGAAGAGCAAAATACCTCATTCCCTTCTAGCTTCAGTTAAAAGTTGCAATCAACTCACTCATCTTAAAAAAAATTATTATTCTTACAAAGACAATATATCAAAACTGCTGCTACATTCTGCTGCTGCTTTTTTTGTTGCACTGCTTTTAAACTGATTACTTGTCATTTATTAAAACTCTGGATGTGGCCCTTAGGGACATGGCTTAGCGGTGAACTTGGCAGTGATGGGTTAATGGCTGGACTCGATGATCTTAGAGGTCTTTTCTAACCGAAATGATTCTATGGAGACAAGTATAAAAAAGTACATTTAAAAGCATATTTATAATATTTTAATAACTACAGTTCAACATAGGAGTTGTTTTACTTTGCTTTATATTGATATATTTAAAGATGCAGGGAAAATTTGGCAAAGATGTGACCAGTAATCAAATGCTTTATAGCCCACAGGATGTCAAGGAAGGTCAGACAAGTTACCCTCACTTGTGCATACCAAAAACCTTCTCTGCAAGAGGTATCATATGGCTTTTGCTATTAAAAAAAAATCATAATGATAAGCAGAAATTGAGAGCGATGGTCAAACATATCATTAGTCGGGCTGCTCAATAGTTAGTACTACACATTATTTTCAATCTTCGCTTTCTGCAACTCTCTAAGATTTCAAGTGGAAGCAGTGTCACTGCCATCTCTCTTCTGTACCTGGGGAAATGTTTCAACCTTCTTCAAAACCTTTCAGTGGGAAAATTTGTGAGAATCAAGAGTCAGTTCTCAGTTAGGTAATACAGTTTATTGAATCAGCTACGGAGAGGTCAAAAGTAAGGCACGAACCACTGCAGTTCTGAAAAAAGACCTCATTTGGGGATAGAGTCAATCTAAAATCTGGAATAGGGAAGGAAACAGACACAAACTCTCCTGACAAGTAGTGTAGGAGTATGAATCAAGGAGGGAAGCTAAAGATGATGAAGAGGGAACTGATTCATTGAGGTACCACAGTAAATGAAGTCGACCAGGGGGCAGTTAAGTTTAGGTGTCATGAGATGCTTGAATACCTAGGAGAGCTAATCTGATGTACGAGGACCACGGAGTGATGGAAGGAAAGGGAAGAACCAAAATTTTACAAAATATCTAAATAAAGGAGATGGCATTATGAAGTGAGCAAAGCCTGAGTAACTGTCACTGTAACCCTTACATCATTGTCCCTGTAACCCTCACACCAATGTCACTGTAACCTCTACCTTCCAGGTTACGGACTTCTGTTTTGTTGCACAGACTTGTTTCCATTGAACACCATCCTTGCTAGACACTGGGACAGATCAATAGGGAAAAAAAAACCCCAAACAGACAGAATACAATGATATTCAAATTGTGTGTCACAAAGCAAAATACAAAAAGGAGAAAATTAAATAGGTTAAACATATGGTGTTATTTATGACAGCCCACAATTTTAAATACTTGACTTTGCAGTCACAATAGTGTTATTACAAATTAGTTGTGTGTGGACAGAGTATAAACAGATATATAAATTCTTCTCATAAAGAGTGTCTATAGAAACAGTACACGCAATATATTAGTTTTAAAAATACTTAATAAATTAATTAGTCTTAGATATTTATATTTTATTAGGAAAAATACTTTTATTTTGAACAATGGAATGTTGGATTTATTAATGCTAACTATTTACTACATATTCACCCTTCTCAAAGCTGAAAATTATTCCCAAGAAATGGACTCTTTTATTTGTCAGCTACACATATTAGAACAAGAAGAGCCTCATTGAAACAGGTTCTTAAGTTGCACTAAATTGAAGAGCTGTCAGTAAATATCATGCAAAAGACAGGACTACTGATATCAGAGTATGAATCAGAGGTGCAAATTCTATTGTCCCAAACTTGGTCACAAGAGAAGATATTTGGTCCAATTAGTGAAAGATGAACATGTCTAGAATCACAGGGATATAATGACACAAGCACACTTAAAAGCATTTTAAGTGAGACTGGGTTTTCAGCGAAGATACACACGTATCGACCCTGATTCAACTGAATTCCTCTTCTAAAAATGCTGTCTATGCTTATGATGCTACAAACATTCAGATCCAATGAAGTTAAAACAGATCTGATGGAAGCTGCAGGTCACCTAATGAACTGACAGAAGCCATTGTTCCAATAGACCAGTATATCATAATTCAAGATTAACACCATCTACTTGCTACAACTTCATTGGTGGTCTAAGAGATACTATTTATAGCACAGTATGAATAGCTTCTATTCAAATTTGAGTACAGTTTTTTTGATGGAATGTGCTTGAACATCTACAGAGGAGCTATCAAACAGTCCATCCAGTCTGAACTGTTTGTACATCAGGGACTTCCTTGAGCCAAAGGTAGAGATTAAATAGGTCTCAGTCTTTTGTGCTTTAAAATCTGTCCACTAACCTTGCTGTGAGACTTTCTGAAGAATACAGCATGATAATGCAAAATAAATTGTGTATAGTTTCATGCCAAGTTTCAGGATTAGCTGTGATACAGAACAGATGACTTTTTGAAGCAGGATTAGATAAATTACTTAATTAAGCAAGTTCAGATTCCTTAGGAAAGATAGTGGGGTTAAGACAGAGTAAAGAATTCTGCAATAGTAGAAATAGACATGCACAGAGTCAAGTCAGTGCTAAAATTAGTAGAAAAGGTAAAAAAAGCAGGCATTTTTTTGGGCAGGCTGGTGGGCCTGTTAACTGAAGGACCATCCTGGTCCCCTGGAGGCAAGAGCCCTAGGTGGCACCCTGCGGTTATGGTGACAGAAAGCCTCTCCCAGGATGCTTTGTTTCATTATGTTAATGTACCCCAGTTCTGCTTCCCTGGTTGGCCCATTGGCCTCCCTGCCCCTTTCAACCTGATCTAGAAGGTTCTCCTATTGCCCTGTTCCCCGCATTGGCCCTTGCTCCCTTGCCACTCCCTCAGAGTTTTCCCATTGGCTCCCATACCCTAGTCCTGCCTGGGTACCAACCCTGTGCCCCCAGATTATTGGTCCCCGATGCTCTCTCTCCGCCCCTACCCACCCCAGATATAAACCTGGACCCTTCCCCTGTCACTCTCTCTTCATCCTCTTCTTCATCTCCTTCTCTGGATCTGCTTCCCACCTGTTGCTGGAATAAACTTCTCCTGTGGACACTACACAAGTGACTCCTGACTCTTTGCCATCGACTTATTGAAGAAGCTGTCCGATTCGTGTGCGCGTGTGTGTAGTGGCCTGCCGCGTGGCCCCCAGCTGGAGACGCTTTCAGAAGGTTACGGCTTACCACCACCAGAACCCTGCTGTAGCATTTTTCTCTCTCAGAAAAATCCATCCAGATTTAGGAAATTATGGTTAATTTTAGCAAATGACAGAAATGTCAATAACTTTAAATAGAAAGCAGACTAAAAAAATTGCAAAATCTGCTCTTTCACTTCTGAGAAGCTAAAGGCATCCAATGTAAGTAAAACTGCTATAATCCCTGCCACCCACCCCATGGCACGTGAGACATTTTAGATAAGACAAGGAAGTTTTTAGGATGCACAATTCTATAATGTCTGTGCAAAACCAGATGAGAACTATCGTTCCTTTTCAATACATCATGGCATTAAGATTTGGCACTAAGAATGTGATGGCTACCTTGTATTTCAGAGCACTTTTACTTTGGAGTTGCTCTGTTGGGAGCCTTGCGAGTGGGGGTTATCACTGCATTCAGAATCTGCCCAACACAAATGTAAATGCACTCCTAATTTAAGATTAGCCAGGAGACTCTCTGTGTTTCATGCACAAGTACTGTGGACTAAGTTCAGAAGAAGAAATTGAAAATAGGATAGAGAATAGATGAATGAAAGAGAAAAGGGCCTAATTTTGGAAGGTCAAGATTAGGTTAGGTAGTTCATAAGAGAACACTGAAAGGAAGTAAGTGTGTGATAAATAAGAACTAGAAAGTAATTTTCTTGGAGACCACCAGTTCTGTATAAGAAATGTATTACAAAAACTGCAAGGTAAATTCTGTTTTAACTAACAGCAACATATATTTGTGCATATGTGCAGCTTCCCTGGAAGCCTATCTGCAGGTAGTTTTCTCCAGAGAAGCTAGCTCACAAAATTTCTGCTGCTTTTAGCTGCTGAAAATTTGAAGCATGTAATATTATTCTCTTAGTGATTAAATAATTCTATAGGAATCCCATTATTACTGAATCTATATTTCAGTTTGTATTTTAGCTCAAGTTGAAGACACTACATTATTCTAAGTTAAAGAACAGCACTGCTCCAGACATTTCAAGCCCTACTACTGCATGGTTTGGCTCCCTGAGGCAGAGGCCACTGGGTCCAAAGAATGGATGCTCTTGAACTGGGAGACATGTACTAGTTTTATTATTTAATTAACTGAGCTCAATGAATACACTTGGCTGTCTATAAACACCAATGTTTATAGCTCAGGACTATGTCACAGCTCAGGACTCCAAACTGTTGACATTAAAAAGAGGGGATATAATTTCTTTCATTCTCATAACCTGGAATGTAAGTAATTTAGAGAATGGACCATATAAGGAAGTTCAGCATCTGCCTATAGTTTTGTATTTTCCAAACAGGAATCACTTTTAATTATAGAGCCATTTCTAGTAAATCTCCAAAGTTATGTTCCTGGTGTGCCCAGAAGGACTTCCTCCTCAGAAAGGAAGTGTGGCCACAGGTAGCTCTGGGGGCAGGAAGGACAGGGAAGATGATACAAACAGTGGAATATTTCAGACCAAAGAAAAGTACCTTTCTGTGGAAAGAGCCATGTTAAACAGCTGTAACCCATCGTGTAAGACAAGGAAAGTGAAGGAAAAAAAGACCAATTCCTCCAACAAGATGAAACTTAGTTCAGGTAAATGAATTTATGGGCACGTAGTGAGGCAGAACAGTAACAAAAGCAACAGGCTGCACTAGGTTGTTAAGGTATTTTTGCAAAAAGACTTCTGTGATTTAATTTGATAAATAAGAGGGAAGAGAACAAATTGCACATGAAGGAAATTTAAAATGCCTGAAATATGGGAACAGGTATTGAGCTTGTTAATAAAATAGAAAAAAAACCTGCCAGTAAAACAACTTTCATCACTCATTCATAACCTGAATGTTTTCTTCCTTAATCTAAATATTCATAGTGTTGAAGAAATGGAAAAAAGCTCCAAATAGGAGAAAAGTTGAATAATCAACAATTAGAGTTGTTTTCACTTTCACAGCATCACTTTACTCACTGAAGAGTAATAAAATTGTAAAATAGAATTTTATTTTTTTAGCTCAAAAAACTCTGTAAAGATGATGTAAGCAGAATTTATGAATATGTTTTTGAAGAAAGATGTTCCATCTGGTTTTGAATTTCTGTGTTTATCAAGGAGTTAAATGGCTGGAAAATGGACAGTGCACAAGAAATTCTTCATTATAAAATAAATTGTTTACATGGGTTTCACTTACTTGTGAAGAGTGAAATGTCTGGGGAGACCTCTTTTTTACCCAAGAATTTTACAGATCATCTTTAAAATAAACTGATGTGTAGACAAGAAAGAATTTAAAAGAAATAGCCACACTTTATTGACTGAAGTCCTGGGATAAATCCTGACAATACTCACTCTCCAAACTTACACCGGGTTGCAGTTGTGAAGTGGTGGCATTAATAAAACAAATACAAGGTTACTGCAAATTCAGAAAAATAAACCAAAGGAAGCTGGTTAATTAAACACATTGTTGCCCCTTCACCCCGGGCCAAACCATGGTATGTTGACCTCTTCAAAGGGCCGCTGCAAAAACAACATGGTATTCTTTGAATATTTCTTTGGCAAGGTAAGATTTCTCTGCTAAAAATATATATAAACTTGTGGTTCTCTGAATGTACTAGGGACAAAGAGCTGTCGTTCAGAAATCTCAGCCTGCCTTTTAATCAGTCCTGTGCTTTAACGAGCTGTCTCTCTTGCCTCTCAAATAAAACCTTCACTGGTGTTCTCACTTAGAAATGCCTTAGACTCTAAATTAGGCAGCAGCAGGGAAATCTCTCATCTCCTGAGCTGGCTTTTCCACAGCTCTTCTCTGTGAAGACCATGCTACCACAGGCAATAGCTTTTAGTGTTTCACTTACTGCGAAAAGGACCTAATTCCATAAAGCCCAAAGAAAATCTGGTTATGAATGCCAAATAATTTCATCGTTAACTGACACACTTCCTATCTGGGTCCCAAATGTCAGCTCTGAGAGTAACACAGTCCAGCAAGAACTAAGCAACACAACAACTGACATAAGGAGTAATTGTTTTATCATTTTTATTTCAGCATTTTCATGACAAAAAGCCCAAATTGATTTCCATCTTGTCCATATCACTCTCGAGCTTTTTTCCCCTTCTCTCCCAAATTTCTTTTAGCAAATCAGGAAAGGGTATTTCTAGTTCATCCCTGATATGGAATGGCAGGAGTAGAATATGAACATTCTGTTCTATTTCATTAGTAGAAACTAAAATTGCAAGTCATACATTATTCTAGTATCATGGAAGCTTTTAACTGCAATAGAGGCTAATTCTAGTCTCTGTGTTCCTTCTTCCAGGGGACTGACATATTTCCACTTATGACAAGCAAGGAGGAAAAATGACAATTGTGCTTTGTCAGCAGTCACGTTTTTTACTGAAGAGTAACTTCCCTGCTCTCCAGCATGGAAAGACAACAAACCTGCAACTCTGTCTACAGACACCAGCAGCATAATTTTGTTTATGCCTGGACTTAAAAGCAGCAGCAACATCAAAATACTAATTTTTCTATTAACATGAAGAACCTCTGAATCCAAAGTCCCCATCAGAGTGAAGCACTTCATCTCCTGCCTATAACCTTTCTTTCTTACAGATATCAGAGGAAAAGTTGTGTATGTTTAATCACTGCTGTAAATTTCAGATAGTGCAACTCATTTCTCCGTGGAGAGTTTAGCTCTCTCCTGTAGCAAGCCAGCCAACATCATTTGTGTTCTATGTCAGACAGTAAGTTCTAATAGTGGAGTTCAGCATCAGAGGGACTCTGAGCCATAGCTGAGTTGAAAAGTGCACAAACTCCCTTTTCGGTGCTGAAAAATGTTAAATCATGCGGTTGACTCATGGAATGGTTTCCCTTTTTCATCCAGCCTATGCAGGGATTGTGAAATATGGGTACGCATACAGATAAACCTTCTGTAATGGGAATGGAACCCTTTAAAAATCTGCAGACCAGTGAGTTTTGGGGGGAGTTAGATAGTTCTGAAGAATTTCCATCCTCACTACTCCCTCTTCATCCAAGTAAATTCTTGTCTCACTGATTATGCCAGAAGTGGTTTCTCTCTTTCCAGAACAACTCTCATTTCTTTTGCTTTACTTAAGAGTGGTAGCCTTCAGGTAATTCTAAACAATTTGTGAGAGTATTGATTCCTCTTCAGAGGTGTGGTAAGCACTGAGACATCATCTAGGTGTGACAAGACTCCTTACAAGTCTCTGTGAAGCTCTGAAGCATGTCCCAAGCAAAAAAACCCAAACCCATTCATATCACCACAGGACATATCCTGCTGTGAAAGAATCTATTTCCTCATATTTTAAAATTACTTGATTTTTAAATGGTCCACAGAGAATCTAATGCTGGTAATTTTTTCCAGCTATTTGCAAAATCCAAGAAATGGCCAACGGTGCAGTTAGATTAGTCTGACAGATTTCCCCAGGGATCTGGGAAGCTTCTGCCCTCTTTGAAACTGCCTAATTAGCCAGCTCCTACCCCACACAAGCATTTTCTGCAGGACCAGTAAAATAGAACTTGTGTCTGTTATGTTGGGGAAAAACATTCAAAATCCTAAGCAGAAAGTCTCAGATCACTCTGCTCCACCTGATTTAAACATAAAGCACAGTGCTGAAATACTCTAAACAGAATCTGGACTATCCCCTGGTGAGCATTCTTCCGTCAGCTGTTTCTGGCTCTGCTGGCTCACACTTGGCGAAGTCAACCATCACGGTTATTTCGTGTAGAGCAGGAATATTCAGCAACTGATTGTGGTCACATTCTTCAGACGCACACAAACTTCAGCAGGTACAATCTCTTCAGGAATTTTCTTTTAAAATAACTCTTTCTCTGGCTATGAGATTAGTGTGACTTCTGAGCTTTAAGCTCAAGTTTTACCTGTCTTATCAGGTGGAAGCACCGCACCCTAACAATCAAAACATCTGCCATGGGCAACCCTGTGTGTCTAAGAATTCTCCTTCTCTGCATCTATTCTCTGCCCTCCCATTATCAACAGTTTTGTCTGCTTCACTTCATTCCAAGCATTTTCATACAGAAACACAATGCTGTACTCCTCAGCCCTTTCAGAGATTGCTCTCAATTGTGTTTTATTTCTTGTGTTTTAAATACAGTTTTCTTTAATTTCAGTATAAAGATTTTGAGAGTCCTTCTGATTTTACATACATTTTTTCAAGTTTTAAGAACTATACTGTTGAATAAATTTAGCTCTTCATATTCCAAAATGACAAGGATAAGTGAAGTTACATCATGTGAATTATGAAGTGATAATGTCTTTAGTTCTGCCCCAATCAGAAGTGTAACTGTTTAAAGCTTGTAATAATCATGTTCAAACATATTCAGATTATAATTACTTTTCTTCTGATAATGATACTCTGTCTGATTGGATTATTACCTATTTGACTTTGATAAGTCTCAAGGTCAAAGAAGATAATTACAGACATCTGCTTTCTAAGAAAAATAAACTCTTGAAAAATAATATTTAAAGTGACATCTGCAAATAAGCATTTTAGAAGCATACTGTTAATGTGAAAGTCTCAGGCAAGCAAATAGAACAACAAAAGCAAACTTTAAAGCTACCAAGTGATCACACTTCATTTGTATATGTGCAAATTTTATTTTGTTACTTACATAAGCATAAATAACTTCAGTCTGATCAGAACATTTTTGAGTAAATGTTCAGAATAAAAATAAATTGAAACTCAAGTAATGCATATTCCATACATTTGAAACCATTCCTGTAGGCAACATCTGTTTGGAAAAGAAAATTGTTTGTTTAATCACTAAGTGGGTAGTAGATTATGTACCCTACCTGTCACTATTTCCAAGGAAAGAGAAGGAATTTTATTCTGAGAAAATAAGCCAAAGTATTTCAGTTCCTAACATACAGTGATCAGCATGGACTCACTTCTTTCCTTTTAGCTGTCACGCTCTCCAGTATCCTGATCCACAGTTAGAACCAAGGCTGTGGAATACTGAAGCATTAATTACTGCCAAACAAACAAAAATGGATAAAAGGCATGTTCATTGGTTTCTGGAGAAGGAAGAGGCAGGAGAAGAGCTACAGGACTTAAATTTTCTATAAAACAAACATAGTTCACTTGGATGCTCTGCCTTTGCCTTGTACCCTCTACAGCAGTTTTCTCTTCAGGCAAGTGAGCACAAAAATGCTGTCAAACCAAGATACTCTGCTCAAATTAATGATAACTTCTCTAGCCCCAGTCTTAATCCATTTCTCCTACTTCTGCATCAACAAAATCCTGTAGTTTCAACAGCTCTTCTCCACAGCAGACACTCAAATAGAGACTTTAGAAGAAACTTCTGGACTCCCAGCTCATCTACAAGAATGTAGATTTAAATTTATATTTTTTAAAGGTCTACACTTATACTTGAGAACGTTCTGGATGATCCCCAGTGATGCAGATCTAATTTATGTAGTTCAACAAAAACCAGAAGTCATCATAACTTACTAAAGCAATCTTCTGACAAAAGAAACATTCTTCTCCTGTTCTTTGTAATACCAAGCCATAATAAGATCAGCTTCAATATAATTCCTTCAAATATTCTGTTAGATCAGTACACACAACCACCCACTTATGCTGATCTGTAACCTTTACAGTTTTGTGCAACTTCACCTTGTGGTAAATTCCTAAATTCGTATGCTTAGAATATGACTAGTGAAAAGAAATCAAGATACCATAACTTATCTTAGAAAAGTCATCGATAACATTAGATTCAGGATGCAGTCAGCTGGCCCATGTATTTGGAAAAGCAGCTAGATGGGTTTATATTTTGTGAACTGAAATATTAAATCAAAAAGATCAGGGGCCTGAAAACTTAGAATCTATTCCCCAAAAGAATAACCACACAGCTCAATTTAACTTTGAAGTACCAAAAAAAGGTCATAATCTAAAGTTATGCAAATGGAAAATATGGAGAGGTAGGTGGGTTTTTCTACATTCCTTGAAAATCTAAAAATCCTAACAGTCACATGGTAGTGGCTAGATCCTTTTCAGGTAAAGTCTGATTTACAGGATTGTGCTATAGCCCTTAATATTATAGTAGACACCTCTCTTTTGGAACTAAGTCTGCTTTCTTTTGCCAAGGAAATGAGATGCTGAAGACAATTGCATTCAAACTTTCCTAATCAAAAATTTAAATCTTCACTAGAAAACTGAAAGTTTTTTTTAAAAAGTGCGAGTATTTGACAAGTACTGGAACAGGAAGAGCAACTGAACATCAAATGAGAACAGAGGTGACTAATGGGGTAAATTAATCCCAACTAAAATTGGAATTGTTCAAATATAAAATAACAAACAGTTCTCCAGAGTAGGGCAAACAGTCTAAACAGGTAAGTCAGCGAGATCATAGGAGAAGAGATATTCCCAAATCAGAAAAAGGGAGAAGAGCACCAGACCTTGCCCAAACTTATCCTAGACATTTTTATCAAGTGATACAGTTTGAATTTCTGTCTTCTGATTTCCTAGTGTCTCAGTCTCTTTCTCTGCTTCCACAGTAGCACAGACTAAAAGAAAATGTCCCCCTGAATGCAGGACCACTTACAAACTTAGGGATCATTTCAACAAACAAGCACACTGATGGTTTTGTTTCTTATATGTACTAGCTCTTAAGGACTTGAACATGCAGTCTGTAGTACCTGTCATCTTTCCAGCCATGACACTCAAAGAAGAGGGGTAGAGCAAATGCAGAGATCCAGGTTGTGTGTATAATAATAATTGGGCTGTAACAATATACACCAAGTATTTTAACTGGTAATAAACCAACACATATTTACAAAATATAGATGGGAAAGGTTTGAACTTTAAGTAAAAAAATAACAAATCTCTAGCAATGAACAACAAATGGCAAATTCTTGTTCCTGATGTAGATGCCTGTTGCAGTAATTTCACAAAAGGGAAGCTGAAATTCAAGTACATTTAATTGTAATTGTTATTCCTATTGATATTTTTATTGAAATAGGAGACCCAAGTATAAAATGACCCCAAGATAACATAAGAGTTAAATGTTATTCAAGTCTCTCAAGTGGCATTGAAACTATGGGTGAAGTTAATGTGCCACTCAAAAAGCAAGGATTATATTAACCAAACACACATTACTTCACCTGATGAATGTTCGATTTTTTTTCTTCCATAAGCAACCTAAGCAAAGAATAGGTTCCTGAGATCCTCAAAGATAATTCAGGACAACACATTCTTCTGCTGCAACACAATTGACAGGAAAGGAATTTTCATTTCTCTAATTATTGCAGAAGACCTCGTCTGCCTCCTTGGATTGTGAAATCTTAACAAGATAGTGTTAGCAGAAAAGAGGTATCATGTAATCTACAACCTTGCATGACAGGTTACATGATTTTTGAGCTCTCTTTGTATTCCTTCCTCTTCTTACACCACCTACTGCTCTTCAGGAGCAGAAGGAGCCACACATTTATTCAGAAATGTAAATCTTACTTCCCATTATAATAAATGTGTTGCGCTTTGTGGGGTTTTTTTCCTTAAGTAGCAAAGTCACTCTACCGAAAAGGTTCCCAGGTCTCAGCACTGTTCTCTTGTATTTCTGAAATCTCACAACATGCAACTGCAGCTTTTATGAATTCAGGACTTATCTTCATCACTCAACCAAGTAAAAGGAGTAGCTATCAAAACATCTGCTTGTTTGGAGCAATCCTTCCCTCACATTCACAACAAGATTTCACAGGGAAATATTCCAAGGAAGTTCTCTGAGCTACAAGCTATCTTTGACATGAACTCATATTCATTACATAGAAAAGATTGTTTGGGGACCATATGAGAAAGATCCCTGGTAACAGAATATAGTAATGACTCAACTAGAACTCAATGCTTTTTATCTGTGAAGTGTAATACTGAGACAGAATTATGTATCTTTTTAATCATATAAATCAATTTACATTAAAGCTTTATTCCATGGATTGAATGTCAGAAGAAGAAAAGGCCCAATTACCAACCTTAGATATTCCAGAGAGCAGCAAATTCTGCGATCACTTGTTTGCCAGATTCTGTCTGTAGTCTTAACTCTAATAAATAAACTGGTTTACTTGTACATGAACTCGGAGAAAATTATGTACTTGTTGCTCCAGCCAATGGCATTTTCAGTAAATAACATTTAAAAGAACCCAAATGTTGCTATGAAGGAAGGAGAATCAAGTCAAACTTTATTAGGTAAGTGGTTACTGTCAGCACAACACAGGGCTGGTGAAAACCCGTAAGTCAGAGCTTGGTTAATAATTTAAGCCCAGTCAGTTGCTCTGCTGGAGTTTGAGGCAGAGGTGTAT
The DNA here is from genome assembly GCA_013399875.1 of Gymnorhina tibicen. Lineage (NCBI taxonomy): Eukaryota > Metazoa > Chordata > Aves > Passeriformes > Artamidae > Gymnorhina > Gymnorhina tibicen. The sequence goes on from VXAZ01007860.1 coordinate 191,908, forward strand.
CTATTGAGTTCTGCAGGCCCTGACAGTTTAGTTTAGCTCATGAGAATCATCATCTCTAAGGGTGGATGCACAACACTCCTTCAGTCTTATAGCACCAAGGCTGCTGATTTGAGAAGCACTGAAATAATGAAGAAGAAGACCAACTTTCACCTTCTGATCAGATATATGCCATCAGCTGTGGTATGGTGACATATGAAAGCAGTGCTTTGAAAAACCCTGTTACAGTTTATTCTTTACCTCTTTCACCTGTCTTTTCACCCTTCCTCCCACTTCCTCTGAAATGAACAGTTTGACAACTGTTTTAATAAACACCTGCTTGAAGCAGATGACTTGTACTTTCCATTAGAAGTTAATCTGTTCAGCACAAGCAGATGACCTGTGTGTCTTGTATGTTCTTACTGGATAACAAATCTAAGCCATAACTTTTCTTACCCATCCACAGAGTTGAAACTCTGATTCTCATCTTGATTACCACAACATCCTTCTCCTTGGCCTTGGCAGATGCAGTCTTGTCTGTCTTATTACATTCAAAATACCACTGCAAAGATAATTTCTCTTGGCTCTTTTTTTTTTTTTGACCAGGCCATCTCTCTCTCCTTGTAGTTTTCAAATAGCAGCTGCTTCTCTACTACAAACTCAACCCATTTTGATTGCTCAGAATTCTCAGTTCTCTTCCTCCCTCACCTTCTTGTGCCTTACTGAGATGCTCCACTCTGATCACACTGCCTTGCAAGCTTGCATGCCTAATTGTTATATTCCCAAAGGGGCGATTCCCTAAAGACAGTTGCAACATATTGACAATACTGCCCAATTACCTTTCTCCGCAGTTTCCCCTTGATGCTCTAAAGAAAACTTTGACAACAGTCAGATTGTGAGTGTGCTGAAAATACTGCCTGGCTACGGCCAGCATTATCCCACTGTCTCCTCACGTTTCCACCTCTTTTTAGTTTCTCTTAATTGCAGTCTCTTTGGAGCAGTGATCTTTTTGTTCTCTTTGTACAGCATCAAACACAGTGAACTCTCCATCTGTGGCTAAGTATCCGGTACACAGCATAAATATAAACAATAATGAAACTAAAGAGGTTCACAGTTTCTTTGAGAAAATACTGCAGGGCAGAGCCTGAGGAGCTGCCAGTAAAGCTCAAGTCATATTTGTTACGGAGCACTACACTTATGTAAATTTTCCTGGCAGACTTTTTCATTTCTATAGGAAATCGTAATATTTCTAGGTGGCATTTCTGGCAAAATGTTATTTAAAAATATATTTTGTCAGAAATCAAAAATATTTGATAGCTAAAAAAAATAAGAAAAAGCATTTTTGCAGGGCTGTTGGCACAGTTTTAAGCAAGAACTTCACAAATTACTGCACTCTACATTAAATCTTGAGGTAAGTTTTACTGTGAAGGCAATTATGGTACAGGGAAACTCAGCATTACAAATGTTGCTAAGCTCATTGAGCCACCAAAAGACCTTGAATTCCTAATATTTATTTATATATCCAAAGGCCAAATTTTTAAAATCTGTGTGCCCAGATGACAACTGCATCATTTACTTGAGCCTCATCACACAAAACCAACTTAAATTAGGGATATGTGCTGTGGATATTAGATTCACAGCATAGAAGTGCTAAAAATAGGGGTGAACAACAACAAAAAGCAGAACTAGAAATGCTGAGGTTTGATTTCCTTGCTCTGTGTGAATAAGAATTCGTTGCTGAGTTTTGTTACTCTGGCACTCCAAGAATCAAGCAAACATTCCCACCAAAACAGAAGCCTTTATAGATTTGTTTAGTTCCACTTTCTAGTCTGCTCAGAAATACATTCTGTAAAAAAACCGAAACAAACTAAAAAACCCCCAAAAATATTACAAGAATTGTACATAAATGTTAGGTATATTCAGCAGAATGAAATGCAAATGAACTACCCTTGGACTTCACAAGTTGGTCTGTAGTAACTGATGATAGATGCATTCCTAGTATGCCACAAGCACTATGTGTTAGTCTAGCTCACCTTGGTGAACTGCTTTGTGAGCATATGAGAATACTCATTGCCTCATCCATAATTTAAAATCAATGACACTATATCAAGGCAATGATTTAGTAAAATGTATTTCTCCATTAGCCACTGGTAATTGGAAGCTGACCATGCACTCTGCTGACCCAAGCAACAACTGTCACAGCAACTTCAATCAAAAAAAAGGTAGAAAAGTCTCTCCGCCAGACTTGTTTTTCAAACAAACTGAAAGAAATGCTTCCTTTCAAAAAAAAAAAAAGAAGAAGAAGAAAACACTGCCCTCCTTTAGATCAGATATCAATACTCTCCAGTTCAGAATACAGCAAGAAAATTCCTTCCAGAGGAGTCAAGTCTGGTATTGCATCCTTCAGCTGATTCCCAGGGGTCCATCTTTGGAATTTAGCCAAAAGAATCATGATTTAAAATCTGAGAGATACCACCCTGAAACCCCACACATATCATGCCATGCTTGCCATGGACCTGGAGAGGGGAATATTTATTAAATTTAACACTTTATGCAGCAGTCCTTCAAACCAGCCTCAGTCTAAATGACAAGGGGCCCACTTCCAGACACTTATTTAGGGACATTACAAAATGGCTTGGAAATGTCTTCCCTACTTTCATTAGAGAGGATAATTTGCATACAAAGCAATGGATTTTAGAAAACTCTCATATAATCAAATAAAATAGCTGTAGAGATCTGGGGTCCATACACATGCAAAGCATACAACACACAGAGCGTGAATAATTAGCATTAATGAATGTCAAACTCATCACTGAAGCCTGGCTGTTGATTCACAACACTGCTGGAGTGTGGAACTACTGCTCCACTGGGAACTAATACAAGGAAAAGGACTGAGGTCTACTGGGAAAGTCAAAGATGAAGGGGGCCTTCTGGGGAGAAGATTATCAGGAAAAAAGATTTCTCCTTTTCCCTTTGTAAGGCAAATACATCCTCTCACAGTTTGGTCTGATTAATGAGAAAAGTACTGTAAAGAGTCACATCCTGAGAGGTGGCTTAGATGGGTTTGTTTGTTTGCTTCCTAACCACAGCTTTCCTCAGAGTTTGTCAAAGGAAAAACCATGTGTGTATCTTAGGATCTGTCTCTTCATACGCTAGATGAGGAGAACTAATAAGCCCTTTTCTCTTTGCTTTTACAGAGAATCCACGGAGCTCAGGAAAGCTCTTCACCTGTTAATTTCTTATATGTGCAGACATGTTCACTTTCTGTCTGAAACTGTTCCAATGGAACACCTCTAAAGTTACTGCATTTCATTCCCAAAGGACAAAACCCATGATAATTATAAAGCAATCTTAACTTTGCACTATGAAGGTATCATTTCACATGAAGTTGTTCATTGTAGTTTTCCTAAAAATAAGGCCAGATTTCCCACCCATCCCTCTCCCCAGAGCAGGTACTAAGCTCTTGCCTTATATTTGTGATCAAAGCCTAGAAGATGTGAACCACAGCACAGAGGTGAGTGAAGGGCTTTCAGGTCCTCCCCATGTTTATGGAAATTTCAGCTGAGGCACAGACATGTGAAGGCTTCTTGCTGCTCCTTCCCCTGCTCCAGTTTTTGACCCATACCAGGTAATTCCATCATTAGACTTGCAACTTCTGAGAACAGCTTTTCTGTCTGTTGGCTTTTGGTGAGTTTTTTTTGGTAGCAGACATTCACACAGAATATGTACTGTTACTGTTGCATGGGCCTTGCAGCTGGTTTTCACTAGGTGAGGTATCATTACAACTCTTGCAATTTTATCCTGGACTGTGTCCAAATAATGGTGTATTTCCTTCTGTATCTTGAAATTATACACTTTCATAACGTCTTAGCTTTGATGTCCTATAAAAAAAAAGATTTGTTTGGGCCCAAAGAGGTGTTAGAAGAATTAATGCCCACGGCTAAAGAGCACAAAGTTTAAAACAATCCAAATATTATTTTTTCAGGTCAAACCATTTACAGAGTAGCATTTTTGAATCTTGGAGTTTGGCATATCTGTCATAACTTCATTCTTTCCTTCTTGAATAGTTTACTTGATTTGGAAATTGAGTTTCATTTCATTCTTACTGTTTTCTCTTTTCCCCATCTATTTTCAGCTTTCCCAAATCAAAACTGAAAACCTTTTCTTCAAGATGATGCAATTCCCACCCAGGAAATTTGGTAAGCAAAGCCACTCAAACACAAATATAAGAGATAACACCTTGGAACCACTTCCGCAGTCTCAAAAAAAAGAAGAAAAAATTAACTTCTAAAAAAAACCTCCTTGCCTTGATAAAACATTTTTAAAGTGAAACATGGGAACAAAGTGAGTGCTCCACCGTTTAAATGCTGTGACTCATGGACTTCGATTTAAAGTACCAGAATTTTTCCTTAATACATTCAGATACTTCACATTTGTGTTCAGCTTCTGCCAGGGTTCACAGGTATCCTTCTTTTAGCTTTCATTCCTTATCACAAGTCATGCATTTTAAAAATAAAACCCATGAAAATTCTCACATAATTTCAGGGGTTTTTTAAAGGAAACACCAACTATTTTAAGACTCATGATAAAACTAAGATCTACGCACAATTCTACTAAAGTCACTGGGAAATAGCCCATTTTATAGGGGAAAAAATATATCCAAAGACCCCTTCCTCCTCCAGAAATTGTTTTTATCATACATGAAAACATCTCTCTCTCTCAACTGAGATTTCCCTGCTATTGTATTGTTATAAGCACTATTGATCATCAAGTCCATTAAACACATTAGTCAGATTAAATAATTCATCTCTCCAGACCAGCTTTGCCCACAAATGCCAACAGCAATAACCCTCCAGGAGACTTGTACTAAAGAAAAGCCAGCATAGCTGCAGCTCAAATAGACAACATCCAAAATTAAGCAAGAAACAAATGACTGAGCAAATGTGTCACGTGATTGCGTTCCACTGCAGATTCCTTTAGAAACCAGATGTGTGAGAACAGGAAACTTGACATCTTCAAATGGGGCATCTGCATGCAAGCAACAATAATATTTATTAAAGCATGGGGCCTTGAAAAAATAGATATACGTGCATGGACTTTGTCGTTCTTTGACTGACACACACCTTATTCTGCAGAGTGCTCCAAGTGAGGAGCAGCCTGTTTATATGCTTTGGTCACTGTTTCAGCAGAGAAAATGACAAATGCCATATTTGTTTCATCTAAGTCATCAAGGGCTTGGAATTCTGCCTGGTACTCTGGACTTAGTCCTCTTCACCAGTTGCATATTACAGGGCTGTGAACAAGCCAAAATCCTCCCTCGGTACACACACAAAGTACCCAAGACCAGCATATGCCATTCCACATGACTCTCCTTCAAAGCCTGCAGCAACAGCAGGAAGACCGGTAAGAGTATCCAATGAAGTTCATCAAGCCCAGAGTAGGCAGGATTCAGGCCATGAAGACATCTCATCTGATTTTGTAAAAAGGGTTTGAAATGTATCTTTATGTATCTCCCCTATTTTTACCCCTGGTAAGTGGTAAGTTTCAGAGAGAAGATGCAGAAGAGCTGGTAGGCTGACACCCTGTTGGACTGTGCACCAATGTCTGCCTTGCTGCTGCAGCACAAGGCAACTTACTCTGCTCTAATTCTGAGGCCTGCTCTAATTCTGAGGCCAGCATTGAAATCTGTATTTAAATTACATTGCTTACGTACTCAAACTAGAGATCTCAGCACTTAAACTGTTGAACAGAAAGTTTTTGCGGCTGCATTGAGATCCACCCATTTCTGGAATCCCCTTACAAAGTAAAATCTGTTAGTATTATAAGCATTTAATTGTTGGTTAATCAACAAGCTTTCTTTGGATTAAGCCTCCCCCATCCATTTAACTATGACAATTTTAATGTCTCCACATTTAAAATCTGAAATGTTTTGCATTTATCTGCACTATGGAACAGAAGAAGCAAACAGGTCAGCTGCTTACAGACCTGGAGGGGTCTAAGGGTGGGCAAGAAGAAGGAAGAGTTCCTGTGTTCTGGATCACACTCACTTCACAAGGATGCTAGTGGTCAGATACATTGTCAAAAGCAGAAGGAAACACACACCCTGGGACAGGGTATGCACTGCCAAATGCTCTACATTTCTGTATTCCAAAGAGAGACATGGAGGAAATATTTGGTGTAACTATAGAGTGATGAACGAAAAAAGTGTCTCATCATTTTCTACACTGGTACCCTCTGGTGAGCTAACCAACAATTTCCTAGTGTCTTTAATGAACACTGTGAAATATTATCAGAGATGCAGAAATTACTTGAGGCTTGTTCCTGAATTACTGCCATCTCTAGAATCATAGATCAATGGACTGAAGCAAAAAGGGCTTTCATTCAAGGAGAGGAGCAGATTGATCATTCCAAAGTCCAGGGAAGAGTCCTGTTCTGCTGCACAGTGCACATATGCTGAGGCACCTAGGTAAGAATGATTATGTATCAGATAAAAGAAAAAGGAACGGGAAATGGAAAAGCACACACTAGTGAAATATAGATAGGCTCATCCATTGCCCAGTCACTGTCTGGTTTACACAGGAATCATAGCAGAATCAAACTTTAAGGGGTATGTGAAGCAGTCTGAAGCAGTTGATTTTTTAATTTTCCTTTTTTTTTTTTATTTAGAAGACAGATGTTCTCCAAGTCTAGAAAGACACATGACAGGAAATCTGAGGGTAGAATGTACAAGTGTGAAGGAAAGTGGGTCTATTTTAAGACATACCTACCAGATGTTATGAGCAAGTCACTCATTTTGAGAGAGCGGATCCAAATTTAAAAAAAATTATTCATGCAGAAAAGAACAATATGTATGCATTTATGAAAATCAAATGTAGTAAATCAGGCAATATGAGGACAAGTGGGCAGTTGTGGACGGTTCCTAGGTGGTGATTTTGGATGCAGCTTCAGAAGCAGCATTTGCAAATAACGATGGGCATCTGCATAACATGAGCATCTCGAAGTCTATCTCAAAATTTGGAAGACAATCTGAGCCACAACATGGCTTGTAAGTACCTTAAACTAGTATGGGGTAAGTGAGAAAAGAGGAAGTGAGAAGCAGAGGAAGAAAATAAACACCTAGGACACTTACTGACAAGTATAAATATACCTCAGCTTAACGATTAAATCTGTGAATAACACATTTAATACACTTCTGTCACCACCTTAGGAAACTGTTGTTCTGCAAGTAGGTTACTGTCCCACAGTGTCAGTCAGCCTAGCATTGAACATCCTGTGAATTCACTGGTATGATTAATGCTTTATTAGCATGCACTAAACATGCTACAGTTCCCTCTGTCAAAGTTCATTAAGAGAGAAATGGACTGGCAGCTGCCATTTCCTAACAAGGAATGTAGTTTTAAAATGCTGTGGTTTACATACAATGGGAAACTGATACATTGGATGCATTTTAGAATGTTTTGTGTAAGAAAAATAATTCCTAATACTACTCTTTGCACAGAGCTTATTGTCTTATTTGAAAAAAAATAAAAATCAAAAGGAGTATTTTTGGATTTGTTTTTAAATGTGTCGACTAAAAGCAGAAGAATACATTTCTAAGAATGCAAAACATAGTTTTCTTAGTTCAGAATCTTTTAGTGGCTTACTTACTACACTGCATTGCTTACATCATACACATCCACATTTGCAAAACTTGTGTTCAAGTTAGACTCTTGATCAAACAACTGTACAACAAAAGCAGAAGAACACATTAGGACTGCACAGTGCAACCTGATGGAAGATCAGCCATTACACCTGCATTGCAACAAGGATCTTACCTACCAACAGTGCTCTGACTCTGTCCCACTGTTCTCTGAAAGCAACAGTAACCTTCTTTTACTTGAGTGTTTTTCTGACTTAAAAAAAAATCCCAAAACTTTTCTATTATTGACACACAGAAAGTACCAGAGCAACAGAAGGCACATCTAGAGGATTACACCTTTGGGACAAGGAATCAGTGAGGTTTTGCCAAGTGGCACAGACAGCAAAAATGTCTCTCAACTGACTGAACTCTTCCTTCTTTGAAATAGAGCCACTGAAAATTGTTTCCAAAAAGCATTGCAGCTGTGGACTCACAGAGATAAGAAATTAGCACTGTAATAGGAAACGAAGCAGGTGAAGAGGGCTGTTGAATGTTTTGATGTTGTAGCTCAGTTTGTAAATGCAAGGTTGAACCCTCAAAAAAGGAGTGGTATTGAAGCCTGCCTCAACTATGCTGCTATAAGCACTGTTACACTGTTGGTATAAATAGGAGTCATAGCACATGCTGTGGTTCAGCTAAAATACTCCACAAATCCATACTTAACTCAGAACCAACTTCCTTTTCAGGTCACTATTAAATCACTTTAATTAGAAAACAGTTACACAGTACTTACAGTAATAAAAATTAAACCTACTACCAGGCAGGTTTAGCTACAGTGTTTTAAATCTAAGGATCTACACCTTTCTGCAATTGTGTCCTTGACACAGACCAACTACAAAATCCTGAGCTTCATTTCAGTACCAAGCCTGAAGACATTCTTGGGTGTTTATCTACTGCTTTCATGGCCATCACAACCAGACAGTGATCTTGTGCTTGTTATCAAAACCGGGCCAGCACATTGCTATGTGATCTGATATTATTGCTATAAAGTCAAACAAAAGGCTCAGGAGCAGCTGTAGAAGATGCTGTCCCCGTACTTCCCCTACCCTCAACTTCCTCTGACAGTTCCTGACACCTGTTTTTAAAAGGCAGCCAGACAGCTGCTCAGCATTCCACAACCTCTGCTCAACTTGGTAATGAAGCCCTCAGAAAGATGAACTATTTTATAACCAAATTAACTTTTACATTAATGTCTGTTACTCCAGTGAAAATAATTCACTCATGGAAATAACTAAACTCCTTGTTCTGTGACAGTTAATTCCATTACATAGCTTTCTTTTAAGCTTTTTTCTTCCTCTGTCTGCTGCTGTTCCTGTATGTTCCTCCTTTTAAAAGAAACATGGTCACAGCAGGAAATGGCTTGTACTTTAACATGGCATCTCTTGTTCAAAGATGTTCTTCACTAGTAAAATGTCAGCACGCCACCAAAGAAAATGTTTCTCATCATAGCACTCACAGAAACAAGCAAGCCACAGATAATTCTACAGTGCCTTTAAAATTATAGAACACAGGTGCATGTTTAAATATGAAGACTATTAGGGGAAGAAAGAAACAAGATCACACTGTAGACTCCTTTCAAACCCCATCTCTGTGTTGGTAAACGAGTCTCTCATGAGCAAGCTGTTTAAGTCTCCCACAAACCTGATTCCCAGGTCCTCATGGGAAGCAAAGGGTTTCTGTAAAACACTGCAGGTCCTGAGTCCCATGTTGTCTTTGTTTATACACACGTGCATACAGGCAGATACATGCACCCAAAGACACGTATCTATACCTTCTCTCTCCTTCAGAGGCAGAGGCACTGGTTGAGGAAATGAATCAAACAAGCCATCTGTCCAAAGGCCTTTCTTTCACAGGGAGCTTTAATGAGCTCTGAAACACTTGCAGAGAGCGTTACTTTTGAGCCTTGGAGTCCTGACTCTGCAGGGCAGGACAAAAAACTCCTCAGGTAACTTGCTCTTTGGCGCCATATGGAGTGGAATGCACTTAGCACAAATACAAGAGCTTGACTCCCTAAATTGGAGGGACTGGTGTATCTCAGGAGACAGACCAACTCCTCCCTGAATCATATGCTCCTTCACCCGGAGGTGACTCTTACTGACTTATTATCCTTTCTTACTGACTCTTATTAAAATACAGCTTTTGCTCTGCAACACTTCTGCTAATGGCTTTGATCTAGACATGAATAACAACTGCACAACATCCATATTCACTCGGCTGCTGTGATAGGCTGTCTAAAACCAGCTAATAATTAACATGGAAAGTGTATCTACCAGAGGGTACCTGTATGGCCAATATAATAGAACAATATTGATACAGGCTTGAGAAGTTAATTAAACCAGTCAGATGGGGGCTTCACAGTTCAGACAAGACACAGCCCTTAGGTTCCACAAACCTTTTAAAACTACACAATTTTTAAAAATTCAGAGGTAACAGATTAACAGATTATATAATTGCATATGTTTTTAGAAATTGACCTTCCAAACTAATTTGCTGAAATGCTTCTACCATATATAACGTCTGAGAACAATAAAAGATGTAATAAAGACAAAAGATCAAAATGTTTTCTAGCTTTATCTTCATCATGAGAGCTTTGAAGCATGCTGTTGCATCCCTGAAAGAAGAAAAAAAAACCCCAACTGATCCAGAACCCCCTTGTGATACTCAAAGATCTGGAATGAAACCAGTAAGTCTCTTTACAGAGTGTCAAGAATCACAGAATATGCTGAGTTGAAAGGGACCTATCAAGATCATCTAGTCCAACCCCTAGCCTTGGACAGGAGAACCCCAATACCAATAAGGTAAATTTTGACCTGGTTCTGATCAGTATGAAACAAAAAATGAGCAACTCAACACAGTTCTGAAAATGCAAGACATGCTTGGTTTTCAATAATGTCTGATAGCAGCTCTCAATAACTTCACTGACACCAACAGAAAAGCTTAAATAAAACAAAGCAATTAAAAGATCAGAAGAAAAAACCTAAAAAGCAGCATTACATTTATAATTTCTGTAAGCTGCACCAATTCCAATGCTCGGTGTCATTTGAGTGGTGAATGGTACCACATACACTTGGTGGCCATTCACTAGTGGTGTCCCTCAAGACTCACTATTGGGCCCAGTCCAGTTTAATATCTTAATATTGATCTGCATGAGGGGTTCGAGTGCACTCTCGGTAAGCTCATGGATGACACCAGGTTGGGTGGGAATGTTGATCTGCTCGAGGGCAGGAAGGCTCTGCAAAGGGATCTGGACATGCTGGATGAATGGGCAGAGGCCAGTTGTGTGAGGTTCAACAAGGCCAAGTGCCGGGTCCTGCTCTTGGGCTGCAACAACCCCAGGCAGCAACACAGGCTGGGGCAGAGTGGCTGGAAAGCTGCCCAATGGAAGAGGACCTGGGGGTGCTGGTCAACAGCAGCTGAACATGAGCCAGCTGTGCCCAGGTGGCCAAGAAGGCTGATGGCATCGTGGCCTGGATCAGCTGGATCAGCCAGCAGGACCAGGGCCGTGATTTTCCCTCTGTGCTCGGCACTGGTGAAGCCACACCTCGAGTGCTGTGTCCTGTTCTGAAGCCCCTCACTGCAAGAAAGATGTTGAGGTGCTGGAGTGTGTCCAGAGAAGGGCAATGGACCTGGGAAGGGTCTGAAGGAGCACAAGTCCAGTGAGTGGCAGCTGAGGGAAGTGGGGGTGTTTCTCCTGGAGAAAAGGGGGCTTGGAGGGGACCTTATCACTCTCCAGACCTCCCTGAAAGGATGTTGTAGCCAGGTGGGGGTCAGCCTCTTCTTCCAGTCAACAAGCAACAGGACAAGATGAAATGGCCTCAAGTTGCACCAGGGAAGGTTCAGGTCGGACATCAGGAAGAATTTCTTCACTGAAAGGGTTTTTAACAGTGAAATGGACTGCCCAGGGAGGTGATGGAGTCACCATCCCTGGCGGTGTTCAAGAAACAACTGGATGTGACACTCCGTGCCATGGTCTGGTTGACACGGTGATCAGTCAAAGGTTGGACTTGCTGATCTCAGAGGTCTTTTGCAGCCTAATTAATTCTGTGATTCTGTGTCTTATGCCCTTTGTCCTGCAAAGTTATATGCATTTTCTTTGTACATAGAAGCTGTTTCAGGAGAGAAAAAAGTGTGAAAGGCAAACTAAATGCAGAGAATTCTCATTCAGTGCTTCACAAAACTAGGATTTGATTTTTAGTAAGACTTTAGAGAGGCTCTGAATTACAATTAAGAAAAAAAGTATTTGTCAACACCCTTAATTTACAGTCTTTTTCTGAATACAAAATTAAAAAACTAAAGGACGGGTAGATTCTGAACATGCAACATCCTGAAAATAGTGATTCCACTATTCACTATTCTGTCTTCAATCAAGGCCAGGGCCATTTTATATTTTCAAATTAATTGCAAGAAAACATTGTGTTCCAGGAGTACAAACGAAAGATATTCTTAAAGATAGTCTTAAAGTAAGTAATTTGAGGTGGATTTTTAATTTTCTATGTTAAAACTACGTCCAGCATTCTTTAAGAAGCAAAACAAGATGACTAAAGCGGGGTTTTCTTTGGACTTGATTTCCCTTCCTTCCTCCTGTCTTCTACCACAGAATGTCAGACAATCACTTATATAACTTCACTTTTTCACATTACCTGATTTGTTTTGATGCAGCTGTTTTATGTAAATAAAATCACTCACATTCCCAAGTATTTGAAGATTGTATTTTAAAATTGCTGCTCCCACATCTGTCCATTGCATTTTCTTGGACTGCAAGCAACATTTCTTGAACAGTAAGTTACTTTTACTCTTTTCTCTATCAAAAACCCCTCCAAGAAAACTCCATGTGCAGCCCTAGAGAAAATAAAGAATAATGATAACAAAAAGCCAGCCAGGATGGATACAATTCTGTTATAGAAAGAAGCTGTAATAGCAGTGTTTGTTCAGCACTTGTCTGACGAAGTAGTGAGAAGTCAGAAACCTTCCAGCTGAACAATTTCCGCAAAAGAGCTCAAGGTTCAGAGGAGACGGCACACAGAGCAAGACGTGTGCAGCTGCCTATAACACCTGTGCTAGACTCATTAAAGATTTAACCAGAGAAGTCACGTGTGCGCTTAAAAATGGCTGACAACTGCCATGCTTAACACACATCTCAAAAACTTTGGGAAAGGGCAGCAAAATGGAGTTACCTTCAGACAAGGAGGATGGCACATTCACCAATATTTCTTTGGCAGATGATTCAGGTAAGAGACTGCAGTACTCTACTGATACAATGCAGTATCATTCCGCGGGCTGAATAACAGCACTGTAGGAGCAGGCAAGTTTGTCCTGATTACCAGGTACAACATATTTTTAGCAAATACCCTCTAGCAAACTTTTTTAGTTGCATGGTTTTAATAAGCCTCGTAATGAGCTAAAAATTGAGGGTTTGGGGGTATGGAGGCTACCACAGTTTTCATATATTAGCATATGGTAATATACACTTGTCTTCTGAGCACATAGAGCCTTTCACTGGTTAGAGAGACACTGTTACAGAAATATTAACTGAGTAGTTACTACTATCAAATAAAATACAGATAATGCTGTATACAGAATAATAAACCTCTGACATACTCTAGTGAGAACTCACAAGATGAGATGCAAGTTAATCGGTAATGCAAATAAGGTGGTATTTTAAATCCCCACTGTTAAGCATTTAATTGTTTTAAAAGAAACTACAACAGCAAAGACTGCCTACCCCTCCACCCCCCTCCTCCCCGCTTACAGAATAAAAATTACTTGTAAGGGGAAGTAGGAGAGTCCTACATAGTGGAAAAATGAAATGAGTTAATATGAATTGATAAATTATTTAGAAGGGTGCGGCCAGTGTATCAACTTGATCATGCCAGCATGGCTGCCAAAGAGCTGTGCTAATTCACACTACTAGGGATCTGGAGGGCTCATTTTTGAACAATACAAGCCACATTTCCTTCCCCTCCCTTTTTTTTTCTTGCATAAAGAATGTTATTGTGCATGCTGTATTTACCTCCTATATTAAAAAAACCACAAAACAACCAAAATCCACTAAGTTCATCTTATTTTTAGAACACAATTTTCTGTTAGCAATTCCATATTAGTGTGATGGGGCTGAGCTGAAGGTTTGAATGCACTTCGTTTGTACCTCATATAGGGCTACTGACACCAAGATGTGGTTGGCCCGAACTATTCACAAGAAGACAATTTGGCAGAGCTTGGTCCAAGGTGTACAAAAATCAAGGGTTATCCTGACAATGAATTTAACTTTTTTCCTGTAGCAGGGTGTAGAAGAGTAGAGAAAAGGTATCCTATAGGACACTGTTTTGTGACCTGCTGCACAGCTGGTAACGTATCAATAACAGACGGGGGGCAGCATTCAGTGGCATAATTGTCATGTCTTTGCAAAGCATCCAGAAGCAGCTGAATTAGGGATGACTCCGTAATACTGGATGCATTTCAATCTGCCCTGTCTCACAGAGGGGTGTTTTTGCCATATGGCTTTCTTAGTCTTTCAGGAGATGTCAAGTCTCTTTCTTCAGAAGGCAAACACCACCAGCCTCCTCTCCTGCTCTAACCTCAGCACCCTGCAGCTTGGAAAATGTTGATACCCATGAGAAAACAGAGGCACAAGGTTAAAAACTCTCTTATCCAAGCACCAACTGCCAGTGGGTTTCCAAGTCAATCTTGGCATTTGGGGCTTGATACTCAAAGCCAAGCCCTGACAGATGTCACTGCTATAAAAGAGATCTCCTCAGCAACACAACAAATAGGACTGTACTGCACCTCAGAAACTGAGCACTTCAAATTTGCTGGACTCTTGACTGAAGCAGAACACCCAGGGTCAGAGAAGGCTCATGTTCACAACACAGAGGCTTCTTTATTAAATATCTGCTACCAGTATTACAGCTTTTCCCCTGGTAGTGAAGAGGTGGGGACCGTCACTCAGAAAGTAGAAGTAAAATCAGAATAACTGAAACTAAGTGACATTTTCAGGCAAGCTTATAGCTTGAAGGCACAGAGGGTAAATATAGTAAGCTTCATAGTGGACATGATAGCCCTGGTCCATTTCTTCTGGCGGGGGCAACACCTGGAGGTTAGAAAGTGTGAGAAAATTCCTAACCTGTAACAGGAAGAGACTATGATATACTTTGTAGGAAACTGTCCTTCCTAACTCTCCCAGCTGAAGTTAAAACTCATTACAGTAACTCTGGGGCACTGAAGCTTACAAAGAGAGTGGGCCTTATGGCTCTAACAGTAAGACTGGAGAATAACATCAATTCCAGAAGAGCAGGGAAGCTGAAAGTCTACACAGTGAGAGAGAGAGAAAGATTCCTTAGGACGGACAAGAACAAGTTCGAGCAAGGAGTAAGGAAACTAAGCCTGCAATATGTAGATCCTAAGTGGACTTTGTCTGAGAATGACAGTGTTTTACATGCAAGTGTTCCTTAATTAAATATTAAAAAGGTTTGCAAAGGTGCACTGGTTTTAATGAACTTGAGCATGTTTGTTACTGCATAAAATTTTCCCCCCATTTCTAAAAACATACTGGAAAGATACTAAACAGGCAAGTAGAACAACATGCTATATATGTACAATCTGAAGGATAATCAGAATACAGCCTTCATATCAAAGTTTCTATGATACAGTGAAAAGTCATTGTGTCAAAGCAACAGGGGTTACTGAGCCTCATTAACCAAGCACAAGCCATGAATATTTAATAGCTATTGCTCTTTCAAAACAGCAGTGTCTTTCTATTTGTTAAGTATGCAGGTATTACAAATAAAACACTTCCATATAAATCAAGACAAACACAAAATGGTAGCTAGACAGAAACTTTCTGGTATTTTAATAGCAATATTAAAAGCACATGGAATCAAGGAAAACATTTGTGAAAATATTTCACTTTAATGAAACTTCACTTTCAATTTAGAAACTCATAGCACTAGATAAAGTTCGCTTAAAAATGACCTACCCAAACAAAAGCACAGAGGAAATTAAACCAAAAGTAAAACAAAACACTGAAATGCCGTCCAACATCTGTAAAAATTTCTTTATTATACTTCCGATCAATGCTGAATAAGAAGATCAAGGCCCTCTTTCCTCACTGTAGAGTACCTAGAAATTATCTTACTTTTTTTTCAAATATGCTTTACAGAAAGCCAACATTAGTGACTACATTTCTCATGTAAACCCATCCTTTTAGAAGGAGATACAAACTCTTATCTTATAGAAAGACAAAGCAGTTTTCTTCTCATTAAGCTACCAGTAAAGCTTTATAGAACCTTGCTAGATATCCTTCCACAAAATCTGGTGGCAAAGCTATAGCTGATGATTACAAGAGGATCAAACAGTTAAGAGGATAATGTTATGTAATGTATGTTGGTATTCACAGGCCAAAGCTGCAAAGAGCTCAGTTCCTCAGTCTATTTAAAAATGCATTTTTGTGGAGTCAGCAGAAACGAGAACTTTTGCACTCATACTCAGTCTCACAAGGGATAGGATGCAGCTATATGTTGACTATATAGCTATATGTAGCTGTATGAAGGCAGGCCTCTTCAGGGATAAAGAGAAATTATGACTTTCTGAGGCTTGCTTTTTGTAGACTTTCTAAAGAGACTGCATTTTTTCATTCCAACTGTATGCTCACAGGTTACATCATCTGATGAGGTCCCTTTCTCACTCAGGACCTAAGGCAAAACCAAGACATGCACAATAACTAAGGACACAGACGAGTTAGAACAATGTAAGCCAAAGTGTTTGCTCATTTTGTATAAATTGATTTAGTTGGAAAAAGCACAATCTTAAGAAACACTCAAATTCTGCATTTAACAGAAGACCCCAAGTGTAAATTTGCACAAGGATATACACTAGGCTACCGAAGCTTTTTGAGGTACTCTGAAAGAATAATAAGAATTGCAGAGAATTTGGTGTAAAGCAACATTATATGAAAAAAAAAAACCTGCTCAGAGTCTGTTATTTCTGCAGAGAAACAAAAGGATGAAGATCTGATGTAAAGGCTCTCGTGAGTTAGCACTGCAAGGAAAAAGACTTAAGCCACTTGTGTTCCTTTTTATCTTTTTCTTTGTGGCAATAATTAGTCAAGGGAGCAAACAGTACCGTTCAAATAGCAAAGTCATCTCAGAAATACATACAATGCCTTCCTCTGTTAGTGAAAAAAAGAATACATTTCTACTGTAGTGGTGAACAGTAGAGCCTCTGTCATCAGTCAGCTTATGCAAGCGCCTCTGCTGCCTGGAACATTGCCAAAAGGGAAGTCAGAGGCTTGTTGGTTTGCACTGTGTGCCATGGAAAAAACAGGATGTAAAACAGAGTTCTAGAAATAAAACATCTGAAAGTGTTTGCAATTAGCAGCAAGGAGTGAGAGTCTGAGTGCAGAGCAATAAAATCCTCTCCTCTCAGTTTGTAACTGTACCTGTATATGAATTCAGGTAAACTATTAATGATACTTTATATCCTAGGGAGATTGTTGTATTTTAAGCAAAAATTGCTCTTTCAGTGAAACTGAATAAATTCATTCCTTTTGCCAGTGACATCAGCTACTTTTAGAAAATCTAACTAGAACTTAGGATACAAGTAAGTATAGATAGTTGCATTTGTAAACTGAAACTTGTTCCTCTAGATTTAATATAATGACAATATTATGAACGCCTCCTCTGAATTAATCAAATGCCTTAGAAAATAGCCTGTAGCACTGCCTGGGGTTGTTGTGACCCAAGCGCAGGACCTGTCAGGTCAACACTCCCACCCAATTCAGTGTCATAATATGCATAGGTGCCTTCCCTAGGACACATTCTGTGTTATAAAAGGAATCTGATTGTTGGGGATATATCCTAAGTCCCTAAAGCTTTATATTTAAAGTGCACAAAAAATTTAATTGATAATATATTATGCAATGCAAGACAGGTGAGGTAAGGAATTTGAAAAGCCAGTAGGTAAATCATGTGATATGTTAAGCTTCTGGTTTCTTGGTATATTGGGTTTGGGCATTTTTGCATTTGTGTTTTGGGGTTCTTGAGTGTGTGCGTGTTTTTTGGTGTTTGTTTGTTTAAAAGTAGTGGTGCATTGGATATTTAGAATTGTGGAGTTGCCTTCTTTGCACTGGAAAATACAGGAAGGGTTAGGAATGCATGCCTTCTTAAGGGAACACAGAATGATCTAGGCATTCTCTCTGTGGAACTTACACCCAGCAGTATCAATCCAAACGTTTTCGTCCCTGGACCAAATGCCCTGGACTATGCTAACCTCATAACACACAGCACTCTGTAGACTAAAAATGCCATCTGCTCTCTGCTGATAACCCCTCTGCAATGCCAACAGGGGAAGCTCAGAACAACAGCTTTCTCTAAAGGAAAACCAAAAAAACCTCTCACAGAGGTTGACTTCTGAAAAGGAGTTCATCCTGGTGCTCATCCTCAAACATTAGAGTTCAGAATCAAAAGAAAGTACTACTGTGAGAAACCACAACCAGGCAAAGTAGAATGAACTCCCAACGGTACACATACCAAAAAGGAAACAGGAGGTAAACCAGCAGTTCCTGAAATTACTACTGTTTTGGCTACAACAGCACAGGAGCCAATATGTCTGGTTTCCATTCTGTCCCATAATTTAACATCAAGAATTTCCCCCATTTGCTCATTTTGGGACAGTTTTGACAATAATCTCCAACTGTAATGCAGCAAGAAAAGTGGAATTTCTGCAGTAGAGAGGTGCATTTCCTCAAGATCAGCCCACAATAATTTTTCCCCCTCTTACAGTATAAAAACACAGCACATTCTTCACCAGGTAAGCAAGGTCTCCATCCATCTGCATACACCTGGAGAATCTGGCCATAATTTTTTTCCCCTGTTAATCAAAGTGCTGGAGATTGTCTCATTAGAAAGAATTAGGAGAGCCTGTTGATTGCCAGGTTTGCCACATAGCCAGTGCAGTGAGCAAGATCAAAACAGTGCGAGCACCTGGCATTTTAAAAACAGCAGTCAAGGAAACTTTCTAACAAGCTCCTAAAGTCCAGCCACCACTTGAGAGGACTGCTTGCAAGAAATAAGGAGGATTGCTGTGTTAAAAATGCCCTTTGTAGAGACAGTGATAGGCTTTTAAGTAAACTAGCTAATGGAACTGGAAACAGACTCATTTTCCAGTACAGATGGACAGTGAGACTCTAATTGCAGTACATTTTCAGACCTTGGACAGCATTCAGTCTAACCTGAACTTACCTGATTGTAAGGTTAAAAAAGTAATTGACACGATAATAATACTGTGGAGGAGCCAGAAGGTGAAGATGTCAGAAATATACACTTTTTGAAGTGTATTTAAAAATACAGTAGAGGGCTCACTTCCCAAATGCCTTTATCTTCCTGAGTGTCTGCACAGCACTGAATTATTTATTTATAATTAGATATATTACTGCAATTTACAGATACAATATGAATGTATTTCACTGCAACACATGGTTCAAACTACATAGTACTTCAAGTTACGCAGTGCAGTCACCTCAGTGAAGCCACTAAAATTAGGCTCGGGTCATGAATGCTTTTCATTCCTTTGCTGTGGCTCATAGACTGGGCTATGAGGTCAAAGTGAGGACCCTGTGTAGCATGTTCTGCAAGGGTTATTCCCTCCAGGGAAAGAACAAAGACACAGGAGTGTTGTTTTGGAGCCACTGAGCCGTTAGATGAGAGCAACTCCGTGAAGTTACTGAGGTTCTTGTGTGATGTGATCTCAGCGCTGTGAGACCCAGAGGCACGGAGCTAAATCACAAGTTTCTTACTCTGGACACTGCTGTGAAAAAGGCTACTGACGTGCCAGACTGGAAACAGCTGGGCCAGGTGTACGCGGCACTGAACTGGGGCAAGGAAACCTTGCTGGACTCCGGCTGGGAGGCTCCTTTCTCCCAGAGCTCCACATACGAGCACCTGGGAGTCGACAGCAGCCACACATACGCTGTTTTCTCGGACCTTCCTTAGGCTTTGCCAACCTACCTAAATCTGAAGGGGTTACGCACCACGGAATAATACCCTTTCGTAATTTCTTCTGAACACTACTCAGAGAGACCAACCATTGAGGAGCGCTGCTTTGCACACTGGCAGCGTATGAGCACAGAACGAATTAATCAGAAACATTATCTTACTTGTCATTCAGCGGGATGTGACGGGAGGGGTACGACTGCAGGAGCCTGTGAGGAAGCACAGCTCTGACGCGCGCTCCCGCATCCTCCCGCACCGCCCTGTGACGGAGCGGAGACGAGGGACGATGGCGCTCCCCCCTCTCCGCGCGCCCGGCCCCGCCCCGCCCCGCGCGCGGCGCAGGCGCGTTGGGAGCGTGGAGCGGGCCGGGCCGGGCCGGGGCNGGGGACCCCCTTCTGCAGTGCTGCCACCCCCCGGCCGGCGCTCCCCGGCCCGCGGGCGCTGCTGTTACCGCACCTGCCCGGTTCCACACCTGCCGCGTTCCGCAGCGCGAGGCAGGGATAGAAACGGGCGGGGTGGGGGGATGCGAGGGGCCCGACCCCCGTCCCGCAGGCCCGTGCACTGGCCACGAGTGGGTGGGGGACGACGACGACAATGCAGGGCCCTACCGCTTCGGCATTCAGGAATCGCCAGTTCTAGAATAACCCATTCCAGAATGATCGAAGCTGAGAAGGCGGCGATTACATCATTGAAACAGCGACATTTCATGCTTTGCAGTAATCTAGATCAGTTATTTTTGTAAATAGAGGCATAGTTACTCAACGAATCATAGGTACGTACGGCATGAGGCCTAGGAAAAATAATTAAATGGTGAAAAAGGTTGCTCTGCCTTAGACTAAAGCACTGACCTTTCAGAATTAGAAAAATGCATCTAAAAACCAAATATAATGGAAGTTCCAATAATTGCTGCCTCTGTTTTTTTTTTTTTCCTTTAAGTAGAGTATCGGTCAAGAAAAGTCTCTTCAAAAGTGGAAAGAGCCCCTGCTACAATGATGAACGCCGACATGGATGGTATAAAATCTTAATGTTCTTGTTCTTCATTGTTATTTTATTTAGTATAATTTCTAACTGTTAACAGAGGTTGCACTAAAACTCTCCTGATTTATTGCAGCTGTTGAGGCTGAGAATCAGGTGGAATTAGAAGAGAAAACACGGCTTATTAATCAAGTTTTGGAACTGCAGCACACACTTGAAGGTTAGCAGCTTGACACATCAGATTTTTTACAAGTACACAGTAATAAGTAAAAGAAGAGAACCTGACTGCTCTGCCCTTAGTCACAGTGTCCAGAAGTATGTCACTTAAAGCAGTTGAAGGTACAAAACCAAGGTCTTGGAAATAGTTTTTTTCTTCCTCTTTATGCAACATTACATTTGCTCAACCTTGGTAATACACAGTGAGTAGAACGAGTGATACAGCTAATATGTCCAGGCTTATTAGAAGACACACATCTGAAGCTGCTCATCACTGAACTAGTTTCCAAGTAATTTAGTTTGCAATAGCTTAATTCAAAAATTCAAGAAAGTAAAAAATTTCAGACTAGTAGTAAGTTTAACAAGTTGGTCAAAATACTGTACTACAAAATAATATAGGCGAAAATGGCCTTTACGTAAAACTTGAGTAAGAGAATGTTTTATAACATAATACCCTATGGTAGTGTTTTCTGCATTAAAGGTGTGACTAGTCTGATGTAGGCCCATAGAACGTATTCATTGTTGTATGCAATAGTGTCTAATATTTTTCTTATAATATCGCCTTCGCAGATCTCTCAGCACGAGTAGATGCTGTTAAGGAAGAAAACTTGAAACTGAAATCAGAAAACCAAGTTCTTGGACAGTATATAGAAAATCTGATGTCAGCATCTAGTGTTTTCCAAACAACTGACACAAAAAGCAAAAGGAAGTAAGGGTTGACTCACAGATTATGTCATTGTATTGCTGCTGTCTTTTTTTTTGTTTTAACTGGCATAGGCTACATAAGCTAAAATAATTTAGTTTGTGGCTTACTGGATTCTCAAAGATTATAAACTTTGGTAATAAACAGAATTAAGAGCATTATCACAAACAGGAGACAGAAGTTTGTGTGTTAAGATTAAGCAATGTGCAAATGTAGTGTAGATAATTACAAAATTTTCATATGTTTTAAAAATGAGCATATCTTGTTAAAAAGCAGATTCAGTTTGTCAGATTAAACAAAGGTCTGTTGGCACTCTGACATCTTAGGGTAGAATTCTTGACTAGCCAAGTAATAAGTTACAATATTGTGTTGAAACCCCATTTGATATTTAGAGTTT
Source organism: Gymnorhina tibicen (assembly GCA_013399875.1). NCBI lineage: Eukaryota > Metazoa > Chordata > Aves > Passeriformes > Artamidae > Gymnorhina > Gymnorhina tibicen. Next base: position 213,837 of record VXAZ01007860.1, read on the forward strand.
AATTGCATCACTTTTTTCACCTGAGATGTGTTTACTGTGTAATACTGTTCATAGCTCTGCAAAACAAAACAAAAACCTATAAACCAGTTAAGCATTTCTGTGAAGTAGGAACAGTATGGCATTGTTTGCAGGGCTTGCATACAGAAAAAGACCTCGGATTTTTTGGGAAGGGGGAGGGTAAGAGAAGAGGAACAAGGATAAGCAACTTAATCAGGGAAATACCAAACTAATGCAGTATCAGAGTGTTGTACTATGTGCTCTAGAAGCCATTGCCACTTTCCCATTTCCCTGAAGAACAATTGGGCACATCACCATAATGTATGACCTTCTTGAAGTTCTTCTGTTGTGTGATGAAAAGTTAAGTAAAAACCTGAGTGATAAACTTTCCAGAACGAGGTCAGAAATGCTCCTCAAGCTTGTGAACAATCTGCAGTGAGGAACCGAGAACAAGTCTTTCCTTCCCACCTTTTACTTTCTTCCGGAAGTGCCAAACTTGTCTTTGCTTCGGGCCTCAGAGCAGCTGTTTTCCTGCCCCACAGCCTAAGCTTGTGAAGTGCTTCTTGAGGCACTGCATAAAAACACCTAAGGCAGAAGGATGCAGTGGAACAAAGGTGGATTTTGCCTCTCAAAACTGTGCTGCTCTGAGCACTGCCTGGTGTCAGGGTGCTGTTTTTTACTGGCTTGCCTGTTAGCAGGTTTTTTAGGGGAACTCAGCTCAGGTTAGGGGTCTGAGCACTTCCCACAGAGGCAGTGTGTCCAGCTTAATCAGTATTAAAGGAGAGCAGAAGTTGAAATACAAACAAGTATGTAAATTTTAGCAGTACGTAGTTGCATCTGTTTCATCTTGCCCTACAGCAGCACTGCAGACTTATTTATGGACGTTAGCTAGGACTGAATTCTCGCTTCAGTAATGGAGTCATTTTACTTGACCTTTTAAAAGGAAACCACTAGTTCAAGGATCTCTCTCAAGCATGGTGTGAATGAGTAAGTGTAATAGAAGAATAAATCCCTCTCAAATCCCAAGTTTCTTAGCAGTTAGGCACTGCTGTGTCTCAAGTGTAAGTTGACATTGTGAGGTTCCCCCCTCCCAAAGGTGAGGTTTCCCATTTCTCGCCACTTAAAATGGTTGTACAGTGCTCACTGGAGTCAAAAGTCTCTAAACAAAGTCAAAAGACTGCAAACAAAGCACTAATAGTGCAGTCTTGAGGGCTGTTTACAAGTCTGGGTCAAGAAACCCAATGATGAAAAACGGATTATGATACCATTTGTGTCATGGGATCCTTGTCAACGTCTAAAATTAATTTTAATCTTCTATGGACTACTTTCTCACATTACTGGAACTCTAAATTAATCCAAGAATTGCTAGCAGGTAGAGTAGATCACATGGCTAGTCCAGAGTATGAGTATTAAAGGAAGAACAATCACAGCAAGCACTTGACTTCTAAAGATTGCATTGCTTTACAGCCATCATAGCTTTAAAGCCACATCACTGCCGTCTCCATCTGCATTCTAGGAGATCACCTGGTAACACAGCATGCACTTGTTAGACTTCAGCAATTCCCAGGATAAAGTAATCTTAAAATCATGGTTTTGTATTGTAGATTGGATAGTGGTATTTTATCCATCAGTGTGTATATAGCAGTTATTTCATCTCCATGCCATTTTACATCCCACTATTGTGGCCTTCATTTAACTTATGAACATTTTAAAGATGTTGTATTTCTGACTTTACACCAAATAAAAACTTTTCATTTGTCTCAATTAGTTTGGTTTAACATTTGTAAGCCCTAAAACTTCTCATAACTATCTGTAGTCAAAAGGTGAAAAAACAGTAGGGTAAGTGATCATCTTAATGGTTACTACACAGCTGAACTGTCTGAAAAACTAGATGTAATTGAGATTAGACCTGGCTTAATGAATCTAGTTTTAGCAAAGCTTCAGTTCCTGACTCACTTGCTATTTTCAGCCATGAATCTTACATTTCTGTCTACTTTTCTGTTCTTGCTAAAGTAAAAAGGAAAAGGATCAGTAGACTGCATCCAGTGTTGTCAAAAAGCTAAAACTTACACTTCTCCATGTGGGAGACTGTCAAGCCAAGTTAGAAATGTTACTTTTTCCTACACTGTTAGTGGGCTTTACATTAGAGAGAAACCAGAATTATTACTTCATTGTGCCTTCGTGAATGTGGATGCCAACTGAAGCTGTAACTGAATAAAAGGGCCTCAGTACTACTTGGCCTTCCCTGCATATAAAAAGTGTTCAGTCTGGGATCTGGCATCCTCAGTAAGAGCGCTTTTACCAAGCTACAAAGTAGCCAGTGGGAGTGCAGGCTGTGGAGGGCTTGCTACTCGTGCAGTTCCAGATGACTTGACAGTTTTAATAGCAAGACGTGCTGGAACTGAAAATCATTATTTTGTTAATTTTAAAGCTCTTTCAAGCAGCCATGTATCAAGATCAAGTATTTTTCTGAAATACCTGTTCAGATAAAAATGGACAGTGCACAGGAAGTGTGGGTGAAATCTTGCTGTTACATTGTGTGAATGAACAGGGGTTGCCCTTTTGCCTGGCTTTCTACCTCTAGAGTTTCAAATCCCCAACATCTCTGGTATTTCTCCTCTAATTACCAGCATAAATCTAGATCCAAGTAAGGTGATGTGCAGAAGGATGTATACTATCTCTAGGTTCTAGGTGATGGGGTGCCAATCAATACTTTATGGGAACTTAAAGTTCAAAACCCTAAGGGAAGATGAGCATCCCCCAAGGGGTGACCAATCCCTGGAGTAACTAAATCACATCAAAGAAACTATAGCAACTAGAGTAAAGATATCATATCAGAGAAGAAAAAACCCTCCAAAACCCCTAAGCAAACAAACAAACCAGACCCCCAGAACGACACCCAAATGTTCTAACAATTCCAAAGGACTTCTATTAGGCTCAGACATAATTCATTTCAAAGGTGAGCTGAAATGCTCCCTGACAGCTCACAGTAACTGTTACTAGCAGGAAACCACACTGGTAACAGCTTCTATCTATTGCTGAGAAGTAATCTGGAGTCTTCATTTCTTACCTTTTCCATGGAGACCCTAAATAAAGAGGTGGGAACTTGTAGTTAACTTAAAAAAAGACACAAAAAGCCCCAAATTAAACAAAAAACCTAGAGACATTTCCATATAATTCACACCAAGTAAAAGTCAAATATAATTAACTTTTGAACACTTCAAGCTCTTGAGGACAGTGGCTTCTTCGTTACAGTTAAGCATTCATTTCCTAGAGACTTCCATGGAATCTGCTGTGAAAATACTTCTTTTTAAAGTGGATGAATTTTTTGACAGGCGCAGGAAAATCTGTTAAGATTCCTTATGAATGAATGTATTTCTACTTGTTTGTAATGTATGACTTTTTTGCTAACATTTACACATTCTACTACTACTACTACTACAGGCAGATGCCAAGCAGCAAGAGGTTTCTGGTGACTGAAATTTTATTGTTTAATATACAGCTGAACTTTAACAAAACAAAGTTTCTTTACAATATGCAGTTTATTTAAACTATATTATGAGAATGCCCAAGTTACTCACATCGTAAAAAACTTAAATCCATCAAAAATTCTTATCTATATTAATAAATTTCATATTAAGCAAGAATTAATAAATACTTTTAGGTGACAATATACACTTAGCAAGTATTCTATAAACAGGTTATACCACTCTGGTTTGGAACATGAGAACTATAAAAGTTTGAAAAAATCATCTGTATATCACTTCTGCAGATTTGATATCTGCATTCGAAAGTAAAACAAATCACATCAATTACCACTTGTATTCTATTTTAAAATACATCTTGAAAATAAATTATTGTAACCAATGCTTAAAGTGAACAGGTGACCACCCACGTAACAAGATCAACTAAAATAAATAATTTACAATAAAAATTCTTGCTAGCACAAAATCATCATACAAAAACAATTATTGCATTTAGCTCTGCACAGAAAATAGCTTTTCTCATTGCAATGTGAACTGCTATAGATGCTACATCTATAATACCATCCTCTTTTAGCTGAAAACTGTAAACAGCTAATTTTGTGCTAGAGCTACAAAAGTATTATAATGTATTCATTTAAAAAAATATTTAGAATAAGTTTATCTCCAACTAATACTAATTTCTAAGAAACTTCAAATCTTAAGAATCTTTACCTAAAAATCAGTTTGTCAACTTGTAATTTCCCATTTATTTTGAATTTGAAATACCAGCTAACTCTTCACAGATAGTGTTTACCCTTAAAAAAAGGGAATTGAGGAAGTTTAGGATGGTTAAAGAGGTCAGAGAATTAAAATAGGAGGTTAAATAGCAATGAGGCCCCCCCTTTTCCCTTCAAAGCTCAGGAACTCGCCAGGCCCACTGAAGTGGCACACCAAAAGTTGCTGCCACTGTCTCTAGATCTGCAAACACCAGCTGGAAATAACTCAGTCCTTTCGTACTCTTCTTTTGCGCACTGATTTCAGTGGACGATCTCCCATTCCTTCATCAGCTTCTTTCTTCTGGAAAAAAAAATTCAGCATTAACATTTTAAACCTATTTTAATTACTGAAACTGGCACGCTATATTATTCCTCCTCCTGAACCCCCCAGTCATTTTATCACTAAATGCAGCACTTAAGTGATAGGACATTTTTTTCCACACTACTAATCTAATGATTAATAAAATGAGTAGAAGACTTTTCATTTCTATATTCAGAAGGAAGAGAATAGTATGTCTAAACTGATGTCAGAAATTTGGTTCTGCCCATGTCTTTACTGGTTTAAAAGTGGTGACTTCTAAATTAATTTAGCAACTTCCTTGAAGTGCACCTTTTGCTAATTTTAATTTCCACTTCTGAAGTAAGACTCATTTAAAACATTTTAACTGTTTCCTTTGGAGAGCTACAAATCGAGCAAACTGTCTTTAAATCAGATGTGGTGTTCCCAGTTTAAAAGCAGTGGGCTTACGGAGGCACAGGAAAAGCCTTTCCAATGGGAAACCATTCTCAGACCCTGCATTGCTTCCTCACTTTTCTGCGTCACCTAATGGCACGCACCTCCTTTAGAAGGAACAGCTCACAGAATGTGGCCCAGCCTGAGTGAGGACATGGGGTACATGACATGTTCCAGCCAACTCACAACAGAAACACCTTCATGCTGAAAACACTCAGAGAAAAGCAAGCCGTGGCCTCACTGCAACACTCTGTAACGCCACAAACACATTCCAAGCTTGCTATTACTTTAACAAGGAGTCACGTGAATCTTAGTAAGGTTCAGCAGATGCTGTATTCCTGGGTAAATGTACAAGGAAAAGGAAACTTCTTACAGGGACAAGAGAAAGCATAGAATAAGGGGTAATTAACAAAGAATTTTAGTGCTGAAACAACGCAACCTCATGCAAAGTACAGTTTCCTAGACAAGTTTTACATGAAAAGGAGTTAACGTTACATTAAACAACTCCCTTAATCTGGAAAGTGACTCATTTAGGGAGTGACAAGCACAAGATGACCAGTGGGTGGATCTAAAGCGTTTCAGACACACTAGTTTCTAAATGAAAGAATAATGAGTATTTGACAAACAAGAAAAGCACAAATTCCATTCTACAATGATATTTTATGAAAAACATTTTGTAGAATATCTGGATGACTGGATTAATCTGCACAAGAAAAATGAAACTGCAGATGCTGTGTTCAAAAACAGTGTTGTTATTTTGCTTAAAATCTTACTTTGGAATAAAAAAACCCAAAATGTAACTGAAAAACTTAAGGTTTTTCTAGGTCTCAGGAAAAGGCTATTCAGTTGGAACACAGGTTCTGTCAATTAAGAGGCACAATGAAAACTGACCAATCTGCTGCAGCATCCAAATTTTCAAGACTTGCAATTCATTTAATAATCTGTTAAAAACTATACTCCTGTAAAAACATTTCATGTTTAGGGAGCTGCCTGATCACTTCTATATTATACCTATATTTATGCAGAGCATTTGAGGTGTCAAAGGAAAACATATTTCTACCTCAGGATTTGTTTTATGGCTCAACAGAAGAAAAACACTTGTAGGTAACTGGGCTTAATTACAAGTATTATGTCAGACAATGGTGAGGAGAAAACAGGGAAAAATGCAAACTTACCTCATCTTCTGAATCAGATTTATTTGACCTATCACCTTCCTGACTTCCATCTGCAACTTCATTTTCTTCTTCATCTGGAACTTCATTTTCTTCTTCATCATCATAAATATCTTCACCATCTTCACCTTCATCTTCTGCAGAAGAAATTAATTTTACTTTGTAAACAGAACTATATTACAAATACACTATATCCAGACAGACTAGTAAGGAAAATAAGCCAATTTCAGTCCTAGAATGAACTGCTTGTTTGGAATAACCCATAAAAATGTCTCTGTGATACAGAGAGTAGAATTCTCATGAATTAGTAGCAAGTGATAACTGTCGCACTCGGGGACGAAAGAACGACACGGAGTCTCTGGGTTCAAGTTCAGGTCAAAATGGTTTGCCCCTTGGGGGCTCACGTTTTATTTATATCTCTTTGAGAAGACCCGTGGATTGGAAGATGAAGTGACCACCTTCAAATCACACTGGTCAAAGGAAAAGTCCATCAAATGTCTCTGCCTTAGGAGAAAGAATGCAAACATTTGACACCAGTTAGCAAAACATGGCTATGTTTACAGAACATGCCTGAGAATTCTTATCTACAGTAGAAAAACATGGAGAAACTGAAAAACTCAGGGCGACAGATAACTGTCAGATTTAATAACCAATTTTAACAGCTCCGACTTTGCCTCTTCTCATAATAGCCCATACTGTCTTCAGACTTGTTGCTGACTTAAAGGACTTGATTTACTTTACTTTAAAACTAGTTATTGTATTGGACAGTTTTGAGAGCACAGTCCAAAACAGGACAACTCAGGCATCCCAACTCTGACTAAATTCTGACGTAGATGGGGAAGTACAATATTGCAGTTACCAGTCATCTAGCATGGGAGACACCTAGGTCCTAAGGGTATTCCCCTTTTCAGCAGGGAATTTTTCTGGCATACTGTTTTGACTGAGGGATAAGCAGCTCTTTACTTACCCCCATCTTGTGCATTTTTGCAATGCAGAAACTAGTCAGAAAAGCACTGTACTCCCCTTAGCTCACTCAAAGAATATCCAGCTTGCACTACTACTGCAATACCAGTACCCTTTGCAATACTTTCTGTCAAGAGTAAACAAGAAATCTTAAATCTGACAGAAAGGATATACATTAGCATTTTAAAACTTAACAGTCTGCCAGTGGCTTATTTAAAAACAGCAGTGAATTAGTGCTCAATTCTGTCCTTGTCAGGTCACACCTACATCTCATAAGCACCACTTAGGTGTGAAAAAAATAGGATAAAACAAAAAAAATACCAAAAAGCTGTACCCACACCCAAATTCTTACTGTTGCATCTCAGTTAAACTGAAACAAAAGTATCCATACAAATTTAGAATGCAGTCACATATAAGATGAGACTCTCCTGATTCTTGGTGATGAAAATCTAGAAATACCTAATTTATTAAAATATTTGAGACTTCTGTAGAAGTACCAAGAACTTTGGCTGCAGCGTAGCTATAAATTGAGCCAAACAGAGCGTCACTAATTGTTATGAACTAAGAAGTTAGTTTTGCCATCTGTCAATATACCTGGTACATATCTACAATATGTCTCTATTTCTATTATCAAAAGGAGATATATTACCAAATAATGGAGATCATGGTTTAAGAAAGATGTAGACAAGGATCTCTGTCCTAAAAAGATGCTCTTAATAGAAGAGCTTGGCAGAAATTCAAAAAGCCTTTGCTCATATTCTAATGAAGAGATTGGAAATGATAAATGATGCAAATCCAGCTCCTCCCGTAAGTACAAATTTCAATAGAGGGAAAAAGCCCCAAATAAATATACTCCAGACATCAGAAGCTGTAAAAGCCAGAAGTGGACAACTATACTACTTAAAATTATTATTTTAAATTTAATAAAATAGTAATTGAAGCATTATTTCATGTAAATAAATGTAGAAACAAATAAGGTTCAGACTGTGCCCCTGAAATTCTATTTTGTGGCAACATTCCTTTACTTCTTGCAATATGTTTCTAGAGGTCAAGGAAAGCACGGAGACAAAGCAGACAAGTAGACAATGCCAACAATGCCACAAAAATTAATGTAGAACAAAATAAAACAGTAAATCCCATGGACAATGCCCTTCAAGAAGTACTCTGCCAGCAACTCATTGTCACTGGTGTCAAAGAAATCTCCAAGTGTTTCTAAAATTTGCTATTGTGCCATGCTTTCTTTTTCTTTCTTTTTAAAATGGTCCCATGATACAATGCGGATCTCAAGTCATTCAGTATTCTACAGCTCAAACCCCCATTGCCTTCAACTCCCAAAAAAAAAAAAAAAGGAGGAAATAATGATTATGAAGGAACCGTAAAAATCATAAGGAGACAAAGATACTAGTAGAAAATATTTATGACTACAGATACCATAGGGAGAAATCTCAGAGGAAACTTGCATCTGCACCTGATGGAAGCTGGCATCCACCAGCTTGAAGTTCTACCATCAAAAAGGAAGCAGAGGGAAGAAACCAGATAGGAGAGACCCGCTTGCAAGTCCTGGCCCAAATTGCTTTCCTTTCCCAATACCTGAAACAGGAGCCTCCCTTCCCATCTTCTTTGTATCCCTTATAAGCTCTCTTTTTGTCTCCTCCATTTCTCTTCTCTCTGTAGCAAAAAGAATCAGGAAAAGGAGGCAGAAGACAAATTCTCTAATGCTTTCAGACATAAAGAGGCAAAAGAGCAATATAAGAAAAGGGAAGATTTCAACCTGCAATGTAAAAGGTGGCAGGAAGCTAAGGGAAGCTAAACAATTCTTCTTAAAGCAAGAAAATATGAAGTCATATTACAGCAAAGTGTAATCCTTCCCTCTGAAGCCTAGAATTTATTTGAAAACCATGGAATGGTGATACAAAAGCTAGCTAGGTTAGGTTTACTCTGTGTTCTGTTTAGTAACTAAAAGTAAAGGTCTAAAATAGAACCTACCTTTGCAACACCACAAACAGCCATACCAAGTACAATTTAAGAAAGCTGTAGGAGCTGAACAGTGTTCCTCTGCAATTGCCTGGACCTTATTTCTAACATTGAAACATTAATAACATTAATGTATACATTAAATACATTAATGTATTATTTATTAAGTGATGTGTTGTAATTAACTGAATTAACTGACTGACTTAAGAATATTGGAATTGAGGAATGGCAGCCTTGCAACAGCAGCATAGTACAAACTATCTATGATCTGCATCAAGACTGGGTAGAATAAAACAGAGTCTGTAATTCAGGAGCAAAGAACAGGTAGAGTAGAGTAAGATCAAAAGGAAAATGAAGGAAGATACAGTGCTGAAATCATGTACCTACAATTTAAGCTAAAGTAAAGAATGTATGTAGCATAACCAGAATAATTAAGTGCCTTGGTAAGGCTCTCCAATATCAAGGCAGACAGACTAAGTTTGGTGTGGCAAGGACTGTGCCAAAAATGTACCAATTCTGTCAGTACTGGCATGGGAACTGCTGATGCTGAGTAAACTTTTAAGTCATACAGACAGAAGCCATCAACACTCATGGAACATGGTGCAAAGACAGACAAAACCCACCAAGTTTCAGTCAGTAATAAAAAGTGATGTCAGTACAAAGACAAAAAACCCAACAAAACATGAATGTCTGCTATATCTCTAATTATCCATGCCAGTCCCTTGTCACTTTCTTTGTTCTCATCAAGGAAGAGTGAAATAAGAGGCAGAATCTTGCAGAGTTCTGAAGCTAAAAACTTTCTCTTGAAAGTCAAGATAATGCACTATAAGTTAGGTGCTTTGGTTTTTATTCATTATATAGACACAGTGAAATGCTAGCAGCACCTCAAAGCTATAGCTGAGTAGTACTCAGTACTATCTGATACAGTAACATGGGATGCTTTTATCCTTGGATGCTGAAGTACAGCTCAACCTACTAGGTCATTAATTTCTCCCCTGGGCAGTAGGACACACCTCTGCAGGCATGCAGTAGGTTCCTAAACAGCAACATAAAGGAAGCTGCAGATTTCAGTATTTCAAGCCTACTATATTTTCAGGCTTCAAGAATAACTCAAATCAGTGATCAACAGAATAGTATAACCCTCCCAGAGAGGCATAAGCAGATTTATGTTAGAGACTTAAAGCTATTCCAGACACATTTTAAAGACAATAAAGTGACTTTAACTTCTTCAGTACTTACATCTGAATAATTAAAATGTGTTCAATATAGGAAAGGGATAAAATGTGTTCAATATTTAGAAGGGATTAAATATGTATCACTGTCACAAACATAAAAAATAGTGTTAGAAGCATGCTCATTTCTTGAAAGTGAAGGAATACTGAGTAGAGCCTTACTTTCTGCTTGTATTTATCAGAGCTATTAGCCATGGGATGCCACTCACTGGAAGTTAGCAAAGAGGAAAAAAGGCTCAGAGCAAAATACATTTCACATAGTCTAAGATAACAGGTTGTAATTATTGGCAATCCATGAACTAGTTCTATTCATGTCTTTAACCAAACTGCAAGATGACACACTCATCTTACCATCTTCACCAGTATCTTCATTTTCTTTTTCCTTTTCTAGATCATCATCTTCGAACTCCTCTGTCTCTTCTTTTAGTTCTCCCTTTGTAATTTGCTTAGATACATCCGTTTTTTTGAAGTCAATATATTCATCTGATTTCTACAACAAATTAAAAATCTATTTATATTTCAACTCCAATTAAGCATTAAACAGGCACTGTAAGCTAAGTAATACCAATGGCACATTAAAAGTGCATATTGTTGCACAGATGCTCAAGAGTTTCCAAATAAAGTATTAAGAATAAAACCAAATAAAAATATAGTAAATTTCACTAACCTTTCCTGGCCAGCAGAACAACACACTTAGACCAACAGGGAGAGCTAAAGTCAAGATGTAAAGAACCCAGAGCCATGGATGTTCTTCTGCAGCAGTCACCAATTGACTAAACATGCCAGGCTGTATTAAAAAAAAAAAAATTAAAAGAATTGCATTTACATCCCTCTCAACACTTAAATAAGTTTATGAAGTGTACTGTATACATTTATATTGTCCAAAACCCTTCTTTACCTTTGCTTTTTAATGACTAAAACAATATTGCATTTCAATACTAGTAAAGCAACGAGTCTACAAATTGCAAATAAATGGCAGGTGTTGAGTAAGAAGGAACAGATGTAGAACTCCAAACATACGAAACTGGTCACAACTTAGCTTTCTAAAATAACATTTGGAGTCTTGGCAACTTCACACTTTACACCCTTCCCAGCTACTCTTATTTTTCCTGCACACTGTGCCAACTCAGCTGAAAGCTCCCAAAGCATCAAGAACATGAGGGCAGCAGTTCCTGAGGAGCAATGCTGGCTCCACCTGTACTACCACCTTCTCTCCTTCGAGAGCCAATTATTCAGGGAGTAAATAGTCCTCCCAGCCCAGCTCTGACTTACACAGTAGAGACACTTAGGCAAGTGCCTGGTGCCTCTCCAGAAGAGGTACATCAGCAACTAAGGAAGTTTGAGAGGCATAGTGGAACTAGGGGACTCAAAGGTATTTTTTTGCCATTGTGTGTACAGGTACAGATACAGGTTCAGACATAAACCCAAACATTTTGGAAAAGGGCAAGGTTGTGGGAAGAGATAGCCTTCCTGCTTGCATGGCCAGATACACTGTTGCTACTTGCTGACTCTGTGACAAACAGCAGCTGTAAGGAATTGGCCACATTTGCCACCAACCCATCATTTCTCCCCCACAACTGCAGCCTGCTGTTGCCATTTAATCAAACAGAATAGAGAGTTAGACAGAAACAGGAGTACAGACAGCCACTAGAGGGGCTCATGATCCCGTGTGGCAGGGCAGATCCATCCCACAGCGTAGGGAAGAGAGAGGAAGGCTGTCAAAGCGCAGTACACAAACAAAATGTGGATGCACACAATACAAACAGAAGAACAGATGCAGCTCTATAAACATATATGCAATATTTTCAGAGCTGGATAACACACATCTAAGCAGCCAAAGGCCTAAAATTATTAAATAGAAACAAACACTAGACTATCCATTCCTCATGGGAGGGAAGCATCTAAAGAATATATATCATGGATATAGCTACAAAGGAAAATAGGGGGCGGGGGGGGAGGAGAAGTAACTCAGCCTTCATTCTTTCACTTGTTGTCAGGTACTGAGTTTCTAATATCAATGTGAACAGCAGAAGGCTTCACAGGAAGTCAATTTCTCACTAGGTGTTTAAGTAAAATGCAGTACCCTTTTAACCTCAATAAAATATTGATCTGAGAAAGGTAAAAAGTCAAACTACAAGACAGAAAACCTATCAGAGTTACTCAGCAAAATTATTGATTGCAGACAAATTAACATTCTGTCAGCACTGACAGAAAATTCTTCCAACACCACAGCTTCCTCACTACTTTCTACTATCAAGAACATAGTAAAGTTTATACCTCATTAGCACTTGCTACTAATTTCTTCAAGCCCCAGCTATCTGCTGCCCAGCGATCTGCTACTTCTTTTTCTGAACATATGATGAAGTTATCAAAGTAGATATCAGACGTCACAGACCAGAGTTCTAAACCAATAGCACTGACAGTGGTCATCTTAAATGGGTGAAGATCTTCAAAATAGTCTGGGTTTGGTATTTTCCGAGGGCTCCAGATTCCCTGTTAATGGCAACAAATGTAATCACATTACCTATAGCTCCCCAAAAGAACAACTTGTGAATGAGATTTTAAAATAATAATAACAACTTTTATTTAAAAAGACAAGCAGTAGTTTAACCTACCTAAAACAGAACTGGAAATAGCCTACAGGATTTTGGCAGAGGGGTCTCAATTTTATGGCTTAGGGCAGACCTCTTAAGTGATTTTTCTTTTTTACTGTAGAGGTCACAGTAATAACTGACTCTTACCAGAAATGCTAGAGAAAATTTTAGGGAAGGAAAATTCAGCCTTATGATACCTGTGCAAATTAAAGCCAAATTTTGTTTGTAAACCTCAGAGACATCAGATTCAAGTACTCCCCAGCCATAACTCATAGAAAGTAACTCTCTTTAATATCCAGCTGATTACTTCTTATATTTGGAGGGGATGAAGGGAATTTAATTATCCAAAATCGATGCTTCCTCTAAAATTGAACTAGTACGGCAATCTGCTTACTGAAAGGCTTCATTTTTTAATATAAAAAAAATATTCGTTCAAAATACTCACATTTAAAACCCCAATGTAATTCAGAATACAATTCTAAAGACCATATTAAATAAATGGTACCAATGCAAATTGTACAAAAGGCAACTTTAAACAGATAAATTGATTTAATACAGGAAGCATTATTGTTTCCCAATATACTTAAAGGAAAAAAAAGCAAAAGCAAAAAAATCTCAAATTAGTGAGGGTATTCAGACTCATTCTAAAATATAAATATACTGTAAAAAAGCCTAAATAAATATACTACTTTGACTTGCTTGCTCTGCTGAACTCTGTATCTTTTAGCAATGACCTACAATTTGGCTATTACCTGATAGTTAGGATTATCTATCATAGGTGCTCTCCATTTTCCTTTATATTTTGGGTTATTCTTCATGGGACGCACCCACTCTCCACAACCAGGTGCAGTCTCACACTTTGGATTAGGGATCTGAGGGGCTTCCCACTCCCCATCCATTTCTTCATCCCTAGAGAGAAAAAAAAATTACAAACAACTGATTTAAGATCAGTCAGGTGTCAAACACTGGCAGTCGGAAGTTAGGGTCCATGTACATTGTAACAACCTCAGAACTCTTGCCAGCTCACAGAACTTTACCCAACAGTATAAACACTTTATAAGGAGTGCTACACCTTTTTATTTAAAGGTCACATGTGCATAACTACCACAGCATGACTGACTTCAGTTACATTCCTGCCTCTGCAGACAGTGGATGTGTACGCAGGATGTTTAGAGATCCCTTTGAGACTTACATTATGATTTCAAGTTATCAACTTAGCAAATTCTTTCAAAGGGGTCCTTTATATTCTGGTTTTGCTTATGTATCTTCAGAAAACAAAAGGCAAGGACTAATTCATGTTTTTATAGAAGCAGTCCTCCACACCAACAAATATTTGGCCATACCTTACACATTTCAACTGACTACCTCAAAAGACAATAATTGGACTGACTTCCACAACTAATAATCTGCCACAGAGAACAGTCTTATCTACAAGACACATTAACAACCTGCACTTACCAGTCCTTTGGTTTTCTTGCATTAGGGTCTGGAACATACTGTGGCTCATTATCAAGCCACCCCTCAGGCTTAACAGCATCAGGATCTTCTATTTTTGCAGGTTCATCTTCATCCCTTCAAATACACACTTACGTTAGAAAATCAGCAGCCTGACTTTGGACCAATGTTCTGTTCAGAGGACTACAACTGGCATGAAAGGGATGATTTTCAAAGACACGACAGAATTAGACTCACTGATCATAAGCATTAGACATATAATTATCTGCTTATAAATATCTGGATTATATTTACATTGTTTTATAGTGCTATTTAGTCCAGATATTGCTGGCATCAAGTGGCAGGTGTCAGTCAGGTCTTCCCACTGAATTTTTCCCTACTCTTCCTGAGTTGCCATAAGAACGGTAGTTCACACAGAAGTAGAAATTCATTGTAAAGTAAGACTATATGGTAGAAAAAACTTCTTATTCAGGTGGAACAATCTTAGTCACTAATTGCAACCATGCAGAGCACAAAATCAGCAAATAACAATTTTTATTTGTCTCCTTAGAACATGACCAGATCCTTATACCCACCTCAATTTTGTTTTCAAACTTCAGTGCTTTTAGTGAAATGTATTCCAATTGTCATTAGCAAGCCCCAAAATAAAACCAGTCAAATCTGTCAAATAAATAACATGTATTAAAAGAAATAGTAAAAATAAAAATGTTCTCCTTACCAGTCATCTGGTTTGACAGCATTTGGATCAGGTATTTTTGGTCTCTCATCCCAATCATCTGGCTTCTTATCAGTAGGATCCTCTATTTCTTTGGAAGGATTTACTGGAGGAATCATATTCTCAAGAAGACTTCCTTTACTGACAACTGTTTGGTCGATTAATATTTCAAATGTGTCATCTGGTTTTAGCACTAAATTGAAGAAGTTTATATTAAAGAAATAAGGGAGCCATTTTATTTTACCAATATATTAAACCCAAACTATAGAATAAGCACAGACTTAGTCAAATAACAGCAAACAGGATCCTCACTAGCAGAGGAGACGGACTCCTCACTCAAGCACTGGATCTGGACACAAAATATTGCCCTTGAGGGGATGTCTGACCAGCATCAGGCTCCCAAAAATGAAACTTGAAGGAAATTCAATTGCTGAAACACATTCTAAGAGATTTTTCAAAAACCTAGCAACTTGGCCAAAATTCCATGGTTTTACTTCAAAAGCACAGACAGTGAAAAAAGAATCTCTGCCCCAAAAGGCATCTCTGCTACTAAATTGCAATCTCGCACTTGAAAGCATGGAAACGCAAGAACTGTGCCAGTAACATAGCAGAAGGATCAAAGCAGCATTTTCTCTCAGAGTCAAACCTCTAACAGCCACTTCCCTCAAATGCCACACTGTAAATGCTTAAACATTTGAAGAGAATTTCCTGGATGTTAGCAAGTGTGAGTAACTGAAAAGCCAAGGTCACAGAACTGAGCAATGTCAGACTCAGTATCCAGATGTATCCAGATTCATTTCTAATAAGCACTTATAAATGTGCTCACTGTTTAAATAACAGATTCAACTGTCCATTCAACATAATGAAGATTAGTAAGTAAAAGTAATTACTATTCCTCTTTTATGACAGTTTTCTAAAGATAGGTTAAGAAAACCAGAGTAACAGTCTTGTAACAGTTTGATAATATCTAATGACGGCCTTCCACCCTGAAAGTTTTCAGCAGTATTAAAAAGTCCATAAATGCAAAAATGAAACACCCATATCACCTTTAGATAAAATACAAAGAACTAATTTTTAATCTGCTGTTATGAGTTATGAGTCACATAATGCATTGGAATCACATAGCACTATGGAGTCAATTTGAACAATTATACCAGAATAAATGCAATCCAAGTTTAAGTACCTTGATTCATAATTTCTAACAAACAATCCAAATACAGGAATGCATGCATTCCTTTATTATGAGATTCCTATTATCTATAAGTGAAAGTTTGCTGTGGCATACTACAGCAATCTATTTTAGAAACCACTAAGTTTTCCCGTGGCACAGCACTTGAACATGCCTTCTGTTATTATTATTCAGTGGAAGTTCATAAGTACAGTCAGTTTGGCTGGACTTGAAGCATGCCACAGATCAGCCCATTCTTCTCTGATTGCTATTCTTCCTCAGAAGTTAGAAAAAGGGGGTAAAATTTAACTTAACTTTCATTTCTCTGTACAGTTCACTGGTACAAGAAGAGTTGTCACATGAATTAAAACCAGCCCATATTCATTTCACTTCAGAGTCTATGCTGCCCTATCTGTTCATGCACACTGCTTCACATGCAGGTGTTGGTGAGACTCTTAACATGTGGAAAAGAGCGGTGTGTGGCATGCTACAGATTTAACTGAATTCCTCTGAACTCTGACACCTTCCTAGAATATTGGGCAGTTGTACATTTTAATATCTTTCCCAGTAAAAATATTTTATTATAATAACTACTGAAGGCATTTATTAGTAAAGGCTAGTCAGGGCTGATATGTTTTTTCCTGTAATTAAATACTAAGCAGTAGCGTCTGAAAGCTACTTTTATGTCCTGCAGTTAAGCCCAGTCGCTAAACCATTTAACCCAAATCATTAAGCAACCACTACTCAGAATTAACAAGCTATTACAAACAAACAAGCAGACTCATTTACAAAGCTTCAGCAGACAAAACCACATTTTTAATCTCTCCTCTCCAATTTAAACTTGTAAGAATTAAACAATACCAAGAGTATACAGATGTGTCTTCTTGTCCAAATAGAATTTTTTTAGGTCTACGTCAGGACGTTCAGCATGTTTTTCATCATATTCTCCAGTTTTAGGATTCTTATGTCTGAAGATAAAGTGTAGTTTGTAATCTTCTCCACATTTATCTGGTCCAAACATAATAGTGTAAGGTGTTTTGTCAAAAAAGTATTCCTGTAGAAGCAAGAAAGCTGAGCATGTGTTATACTGGACATTTTATTAAGTCATTTTTGGTACTTCTTTTCCTTGGCATAGAGCATAGTTACCAATTTCTAAAAGGTAAATGAAAAGTGGTAGGGTAAATCATGAAAGGAACTCAGCAGTCCTCTGGAGTTGCTGGGTGCTCTCTGTTCTCAGGGAATGGACTAACTCTCAGTCTCTTCAAGGAAGATGAATATACAT